>CM056395.1:20373884-20441543 GCA_029718625.1 Synaphobranchus kaupii | reverse complement strand
TCCTGACTTGACAACACTATGGCTTGCTAACATGAAATCTGTGGAGTGGTTAAAAATGAGTTTTAATGACTTCAACCTAAGTGTATGTAAACTTACGACTTCAACTGTATGTGTCAACAGAACAGAAGCTGACTGCATTGATATTGAATTGATATGCTTCAGACCCTGTGGGGTAGTTTTGACGCAAAGTCCGTTCTATTCCAAAGTGGACTTTTGAATGAGGATAGTGGTCTTTGTGCCTGTGTAGCTGACAGCTTTGCTGCTTGTCACTCATTCTGAGACCACATGACCTCCCTCAACGGCTCCGTTCCACCAGAAGCACTGTCTAAACTCTAATACCCAGAGTCAAAGCAACATTCCTTTAATCCTCATCATTGCAGACAGCCTTGCTCAAATATACAATAGCAGCCAGACTTATGGATTCTGACCCCAAAACCTGTAAATTACATGCGAGGACCACTAAGATGCAACGCAGTTCAACAGATAATCTATGAACCTTATCTATGCAGCTTCAGCAATGTATGTGATTCTTCTGTCATGACATTTAAGTCTGAATTAAAATGAAAGGAGGAATTCCAAGCGTCTCTCTCCCTCGCTGACCTAACTAGGAAAAGCTGGTCGGGGCACGAGGAAAGTAGGGAGCCTATGGCTTGCCTTGCTGGGACAAGTGATCAGGGGGAGCGGTTTGAAACTCGACCAAAGAGTTTTATGACGCCCGTTTGGCAATGCTTCGCTGCCAGCCGTCAGAGGTGAGCGCTACTGCCCCTTGAAACTGACGCAAGAGAGGCCAATCCCCTTTCATTCCTATGCACCCACCTACCGCCCCCCGGCGAGCTTCCACATTCCTCTCTTCTGCAGTCACCTAGGCACTTTTTTTTTGCCTACTGTTCTCTTTCGTTCATTTCACGGTGATCAATTAGCATGTTGTATTGTGGTATTATTTAGATTAGAACTTAATAATTCCATGTCGCAACATGCTATTTATAGCCAAAACACACACACACATATGTGTGTGTGTGTGTGTGTGTGTGTGTGTGTGTGTGTGCGCGTGTGTTTTGCCAATAAATATGTAACGACATAAATAAATAAATAAATAAATAAGATAAAGCATAAGTAATGTGCCTTATTCTATCTGATCTTAATTATAAATGATGGCATAGCTAGGTGTGTGTTGCCAACAAATTCAGCCCAAATGTGCTAACTTTGGGTCGGTTCCATCCTGACGGTTGTGATTAGAGTTTGTGTTAGGTAAACTGATCCTGGATCGATGTTTGAGCGAAGAGTATCTGGAATCCTGCCCGTACAATATGCATTCCCTGTACTGTGCACTGACATGTACTGACACGACAGGTTATTACTTTTAATAAACCGAAACTTCTTTTTTCACATGTACTTCTTCAAGTAGGCTATTATAGTATCTATGTGACATTACTCACGTATAGTTCCAGCAGGCGAGTGCAATCCCGGTTCAGTAACCGCGCTAGCGCGACAGCTCTACTCATCCTCGAGCGAGCCGAGCCCGTCCTGCCACCCGCACCAGCTCCGGCCATGGTGCACTAAGGGCCGCGGGAGGAAGAGGTGAACCAAGAGAAGCCGCTGTGGAAAGCGCACCCAGCTGATGTTGACAGATGGAATGGAAAAGTAGATTAAAGCAATCAATTAAAAAGTTTCTCTAAGGCTCTCCCGTTATGTTTTCCCCTCTTCAGTTTTTGTTATTTTAAAAAGAAAGCGGCTCCCTGGAAAACTCTGAAACGCCATGAGCACACTGGAGCGTCTTTATATTTCGGTTTAAAAAGTAGCGTTTTAACTTTCACGCGCTTTGCCCTCTTCGAGATTAAATGGACGGTATAGAATTTCTCTCCCCTCTCCTCCCCCTTTCACAGAGAGAATTCCTGCCTGGCGAGAGGAACGTAACGGGAAACAGTGGGCGGACCGATAGAGGGGAGGGACTACATGTGACCGCAATTCATTTGCCTTTGAGCAAATCTAACTTTGGCAAACATTCTTTTAAATAACAACGCCAGAACTGAACCATAAAAGATTAGAACTATCAAATACCAGGCAACCAGGTATTCAATTATTTTAGATAACAATATTTGTAATAAACGAATAGGCTCCACAATTCTGATTCGAATTGTCTTTATTGTAGTTCTTGTCATCATCATTAGTAATTTTAGATAGTGGATTAATGCAGCGGTTGATGTAACAGGCTCACAACACATGGATTAGTCTGTTACATCACAACGTAACCCATTGGCTACAGATGAGTCACGTAGCGGAATGTGTGCGCGGGTGAAAAGAGACAATTCTCCCTCTCTGTCCTGGGACTTTATATATCGCTAGAGGAATGTGATGATGTCCTCAAATTAAAACCTGCACACAGCTGTTACCTTCCGCCCGTCGTCAATAAACCTGACGAAGTTGGAATGTCAAATACTTTTTTGTTGGGCTTCTGAAACAGCATTAACAGGGTGGCAGTTACTGGTTCACTTGCTGTTACTGATCTCTGAGGCTGAGATAATGTTATACCAGTTTTTTACATTTGCCTTAGTTGGCCTAAAAGGATAATTAAACTTGAAGAAGATCTACAAAATGTATTAATGTGATTTAGCTTAAGTTACTCGGAGAGCAAACTTGTTCTGACACTGCATGCTCTAAAAGGGAAATGTTTAAAATGTGAACTATAAGGTAAACTCTAAACTGTAAGCAATATTCCTAGATTAAAAGGGTTCAATGAACCTTAATCCTGTCCGGGATACTTGTGGTTGGCTGTTTATCCAAAACTTGGAAATATCCAAAAGCCCATAGTAGGTCCGGAGGGTTTCCCTTTCAGAATAAAGCACAAATTAATAAATACCAAATAAACATGGAAACATATTCATACATCAATGATTAAATGACTAAATAATATAGCCTAGGCTATAAAAAAAATAAAAACTACAAACCCCAATTCCAAAAAAGTTGGGACAGTATGTAAAATGCACATAAAAGCGGAAAGCAGTGATTTGTAAATTCTCTTTTACATATATTTATGCAACACGTTCCAAAAAAGTTCGGACAGGGGCAAAAAAAAAAAGACTGGGAAGTTCAAAAAACACCTGTTTGGAACATTCCACAGGTAAACAGGTGATGCTACCATGACTGGGTATAAAAGGATACCAAAAGACTCTTGATATCTTATTTTCAGGTACTCTTACAAGTGATACTATAACCTCTCTGCATTTGAATGGCTCTCTATGGGAATTGGGGGTGGGACTAGATTAAAGGGTCTGTGGTATCAAACAAGCCTTGATAATTTACAACCATTTAGCCAACCATGGGTTCCATACTATACCCGTGTAATTTACATCTTAATCTATTAATCTAATCCGCCCCCCCCCCCCCCCCCCCCCAATTCCCATAGAGATCCATTCAAATGCAGAGAGGTCATAGTATCGCTTGTAAGAGTACCAGAAAATAAGATATAAAGAGTCTTTTGATATCCTTTTATACCCGGTCATGATAGCATCACCTATTACCTGTGGAATGTTCCAAACAGGTGTTTTTTGAACTTCCCAGTCTTTTTTTTTCTTCTGGTTGTTTCAAATAAGAAACGTAGCAAATCCGGTTAGAGTTAGGATAAAGATTGGTTTAGTCTTTTCTTTCCTATCTGTCTCTTTATCCTTATACTCCTCTACCTGTTTGTTCAGCCCTTTCGCACCTAGAGCTTAGGATAACAGGTTCCATTTTCATTTCTCTCGCCCATTTACACAGGCTTTCTTTTGTTTTTCTCTGACCTCCTGTTTATGCTCTTGTGTGAGAGCATGAGGTTCTTTTGTTGTTTTATTACCCGCTATTTTCGAGTTCGCCCTCTTTTGGGGTTGTTTTTGATTATCCCGGGAGGTTTTCATTCCCATTTTTTGTTTATTCCTTTCCTGGTGCGGATCTGTCCGCTTTTGTGGTGTATATTACGATATACACTTTTAGATTCCTTGGCTCTCGCGCTTGGTTCTCCGAACCTTACACTCCCCCCTCACAGTATCCAGGGTTACCAACTTGCTGCTGGAGTGAGATTTTCAATTTGAGACTGTCTGGCATGCACGCGCACATTTTTTCTACATTAAGGTCAAAAATGAGACAATCTTTTCCCCTTTTTTTCCCAATTAATTAATTTATTGACAATACATTTCCAAAAGTTTTTAGTTAATCAACAATGAACTCTTTATGTTGACGTCACACAGAGAAATAAATGAAAATCTTGCAGGTAGTCGGTAGAGCAGGTAGTCTATGATTTTGATGTGACTTCATCAGCAGGGAAGTCAAAGTGATCTGTCAAGTTAATCAATCCCAATAAAAGTGATCTAAAGGATCTATTCTTTTTTAAAACAGTGAATATGTCTGGTATTTCTTAAAGGAGCGCGAGTGTTTGGCTACGCACATCATTTTATGTGGTGTCGCCATATTTGAGATTTGGCCACTGCGTATCTACAATCAGTGCTAATCAGTTAAAAAAAAAAGGTCTAGGTTATTCCATCACCAATAGTCTGCTTAACAAAATTGATATTGCATGTTTGTCCTTGGTTAGTTGTACAAAAGTAGGGCCGGTTAGTAATTATTTTAGTGTACATTACAATATGGGGCATGCCCCGCCAAGCCGTAACTTGATTAGTGTATAAACCATTATTATTATTATTATTATTATTATTATTATTATTATTATTATTATTATTATTATTATTATGTAATTATTATGCATGTAATATTATTTTATTAATATACATTAAAAAAGTTTCAGCCATGAAGAATAAAAGTCTGTGGTCCCTGATTTTGTGGTATTTGCGATACGCCCATCGACCACTAGTGCAGTTCAATACGATGAGATTTGGGACAGGTTGTAGGCTATTTTTAACAACTAGGAAACCAATATTACATCACAGACAGACAAGACAGTGTTTCCGGAGTTTGAGACTGCATTCGCAAACTGGCATTTGTCCGTACAAGCCACTGAACATATAGACTAGTCCTGTGGTACAAGCATAGACTGTATAAAAATAGGGTACAAGCAGTTAATTCTATTGGAAACAAAACATCATGACATTTTATTTATTTGGCCTGCGTGAGACCAGATATCGTATCGTACCGTTCACTCAAGTTGCAATACCACTCCTAAACAATGAGTGGCAGCATAATCTCACACAATACAGTGGATCGCACAGGATAACAAGCGTCACACGCGCCATTTTGGCTCCAAAATTGTTTCCCGTGCAGAGCGAATTAACCGTCTTTTCCCACATGACCATCACTAGCCAGACAGTTTTTTCATGCGATTTAGTGGCCATTTAAAACATTTGTACCTATTTCACACAACGATTGTCAAGGAGAACGATAAGAGCCAATTGTGTCCTTTTCACGATGTCGGCTAACATAAGCTCTCTGGTTGGATATGGTCTCTCTTCCGATTCCGACAGCGATAGAGAGGGGGACGAAGGCAACATTAAAGAAATGTAAGTGACACTACAAATTGCATAGCTAAGCTAACAATCTACCTACAGTATAAGTCGGTTATAAAAATCTGGTTTTAAAAGTACTACTCCAACCTAGCAAGTAAAGCGACTCAGTAGGTAAACGTGTAAAAGTTTGCGGTATTGTTTGCCGTCTGTCAAAGCAGAATGTGGCTAGGCTAAGGTTAGCTAACTGCTGAAGATGACTCGTATTGGCTATCGTAATTTAACACCTACAGGTTGGGTAACCAGGTATGGGGGCTTATCGAGTGCACACGAGAGGCACCTTGATCGAGAACCCTCGCATTATTGACCTCACACAGAGTTATGCGTGGTTACTTTGTTTCACTTCTAGGAGGCCAGGGATCTAAAACTAAAGTCCTGGAGGATGTCAGGCATTGTGTGCATTTTCTTTGTGGTTTCCTTACAACCAGCAGTCAGTTTAGGTCTTAAAAAACATCGCGTTCTGACTCTTTAGCCAGTCAATTACTTAAATTAAGCACTCACGTGCAGAAATGCACCGAAACACTGCAGCCCTCCAAGACTGGATTCTGACATACACTACTCACAAAAAGTTAGGGATATTCGGCTTTCGGGTGAAATTTCAGGATGAACCTAAAATGCACTATAACCTTTACAGGTGAAATTAATTTGACCTTCTCTAAACTTTTGAATGCACATGTCCAACTATTCAATGTTTCAGTACTTTTTGCACAACTTGCTGTTCTCTAACAAGGAGCTGAACGGCAAAATTCACAACAGGTGTTTGATCCATGAATCGACCAATAAATTTCCTGGTTCAATTAGAATTGGTATTTAAGCAGTCCTCTTCATCATGCTGTTCACATTTTGACATCATGAGACCAAGACGACACCTAACAATTGATCAACAGTACCTCGCCATTGCGAGGCTTCAAACAGGATGTTCTCAGAGGGAAGTGGCCACTGAGCTTAGAGTGTCACAGAGTGTCATCAGCAGGTTGCAACAGAGATACAGAGAGACTGGAAGAGTCACAGAAAGGCATAGAAGTGGACGTCCTTTGGCCACATCCCACACTGATGACCGCTTCATTGTGAACAGTGCCCTGCGGAACCGGATGATGAATGCCACTCAACTCCAGGCAAATTTAAGGGAGGTGAGAGGCACCCAAGTGTCACGTCAGACCATTCGAAACCGTTTACATCAGCGTGGTCTGCGTGCTAGACGACCTGCAAGGGTACCTGACCACACCACCAGGCACAGGCGTCATCGTCTTGCATGGGCCAGGGAGCATTTACGCTGGACGAGGGACCAGTGGGCCTCAGTGCTGTTCTCTGATGAAAGTCGATTCACGTTGAGCAGAAATGATGGCCGCCAACGATGTTGGAGACGTCAAGGAGAGCGCTATGCATCAGCCACTGTTGTCACCAGATGACCCTTTGGTGGTGGCGGTGTTACAGTGTGGGCAGGTGTGTCTAGTCAATACAGAACTGCCCTACACTTTGTGAATGGTACAGTGACAATCCCATACTACCTGAATAACATCATTAATCCAGTCATTGTGCCCCTGCATGAACAACACAGGCCTAATTTCATCTTCATGGACGACAATGCTCCAGCTCATCGAGGTCGCATCATTAGGGAAAGGCTGCTGGAGACTGGGGTACCTCAAATGGAGTGGCCTGCACTTTCTCCAGACCTGAATCCCATAGAAAACCTATGGGATCAGCTGACTCACCGTGTAGAGGCTCGTAACTCTGTACCCCAGAACCTCAATGACCTGAGGGCCGCCCTTCAAGAAGAGCGGAATGCCATGCCTCAGCAGACAATAAGTCGACTTGTGAACAGCATGAGACGTCGTTGTCAAGCTGTAATTGATGCTCAAGGGCACATGACAAGTTATTGAGACATTGACATTTTTGTTGTGGTATACCCACCACTGTTGTTGGCTTTTGTTTCAATAAATTGTTTGAGATAAGGAAATCACCATTGCATGCTTCTACTTAAATGCCCTACTTTCATGATACGTATAATATCACTAGCGTGAACTTACATTTTCCATAAATTTCACCCGAAAGCCAAATATCCCTAACTTTTTGTGAGTAGTGTATGTGACTTAGATTTCTAATTACTTACTGAGATTATTTTTACACGCAGGACAGCATAAATGTGTTTCATTGCATCTACCAATTATCATGGCAACTGATTCCTGTAAAAACCTACCTTCCCCTCCCCTGTACAGTAAAGTAACTCAAACTATGAGGCACCAATGCTCAAAAATCACCGTGTGTCAGGTTTTATATTTCCACTTAATTGACTTGGCTGTTAGAAATGTGTGTAACATTCATTCTTACCAGCTCATGTTCTGTGTACTCCATCAAGGACAGTGGATGGAGTTAGGGATGGGAGGAGGACGGGAGGATCGGAGGAGAGGAAGGGCAGAAATCTGTTGCTGGAGTCGGGATCTGGGTCCAGTGAGTCAGATTCTGAGCCCGAGCAAGAAGATCAAGCGACTCCTGCAGCAGGGTCTGCACCTCGTATCGTTGCCAAGACGCCCACCGTGCCCCCTGACCCCCGCTCCCTCGCTCACAAGCTGCCCCCGCCTCCGCTCGGCGCCCCAGGGCAGTCCGCCGGCGGGCTCCCCTCCGGCAGCAGCGTGTTCGCCAACCCGTTCCGCGCGCGAGCCGAGGAGCGCCTCAACGCGCTGCGGAAGCACGTCCCGCTGACTCTGGAGCCGCGGCCCTCCCAGATCGGCGGCCGCAAGATGTGCATCTCCTACAGGAGGGACGGGCGATGTCGCTTCGGAATCAGCTGCAAATTCGCCCACGACAGCGACCTGCAGACTTTCCCCCCCGCTGCCGAGGGGCGGGGACCCAGCGCCGACCAGGAGACCGCCTCGCACGGGGCCCCAGACCGCCACCACAACGCGCCCTTCCTGTCCCGCCCCTGTCC
Source organism: Synaphobranchus kaupii (assembly GCA_029718625.1). Classification (NCBI taxonomy): domain Eukaryota; kingdom Metazoa; phylum Chordata; class Actinopteri; order Anguilliformes; family Synaphobranchidae; genus Synaphobranchus; species Synaphobranchus kaupii. The sequence goes on along the minus strand of CM056395.1, from coordinate 20,433,131 downwards.
GGACCGGGATCCTGACCCAGAGGTGGGCGCGGGGAGGAAGAGGAGGGTGGGACTGAGCAACACCCTCATCCCCCCGAAACGGGCGCTGAAACAGTACGCCACACAGAGAGAGAGGGACAGAGTGACTCCCTCCTGAAAAACATCGTACCTTTTCCCTCAGGAGCCCACGAGCACGACGTCAGCACAGAGAGCCAGAAACGGCGTCATTTAAGACCAAAAAGAGCGAGCGACTGAAGGCCTCTAAGGCCCAATGTGAGTCTGAAACATGTACACGGAGACGGCTAAGATGGAGAGAGATCAGGTGGCAGGGTGAACAGATCCATAAACGAGACACCGTGCATCGTTTATGCTTCCTAATGGTGGGAAACGTGTTAAATGGGGGATTATATTTGTAGTGCATTTTTGCGTTCACGTCTTCTGCTGCTGTCCTGGGTTTGCGGTGCGGTGCACCCACGCCTGCCCTGTTTGCGTGTAAACGGTTGCACCCACGCCTGCCCTGTTTGCGTGTAAACGGTTGCACCCACGCCTGCCCTGTTTGCGTGTAAACGGTTGCACCCACGCCTGCCCTGTTTGCGTGTAAACGGTTGCACCCACGCCTGCCCTGTTTGCGTGTAAACGGTTGCACCCACGCCTGCCCTGTTTGCGTGTAAACGGTTGCACCCACGCCTGCCCTGTTTGCGTGTAAACGGTTGCACCCACGCCTGCCCTGTTTGCGTGTAAACGGTTGTACGTCCCCGCGGACATAAGGCCGGAGACATTAGTAGAGCGTTTTAAGTCCTGAAGATGCTGAACTGTATTAAACCTGGAATGGCTGTTCCTTATCGCGTTCAGCTCAGCGGCCTAAATCCCGTGTTTTAAACGCCGCTAGGATCTTCACAATGGGCCCAGATTATCTTCAGATTAGCAGCGGTCATAGAGGGAAACCTCAGAAATAAGTTATTACCAACAGAAAAACCGTCCAACGCACTCCGCGGTTCTTCAATAAAGGTGCTGGCTGCAGTAAGCATACATCCAAAAAGAACAATACACTGGGCTTGTCCAATAACTCATGGTTCAGTGTAAGCAAAACGCACACTCAAAAAACAGGAACAACCTTATTATAAATATAATATTTTAATTGTCAATACGATAGGAAGCACAAACATAAGAGAGAGACGAAGGAGGCGTTTCAGCAGTCCTCCTTCAGCTTCGCTCTTCTAGGAGCTACAGTGCATCCGGAAAGTATTCACTTTTTCCACATTTTGTTCTATTACAGCCTTATTCCAAAATTGATTAAATTCATTTTTTCCCTCAAAATTCTACACACAACACCCCATAATGACAATGTGAACAAAGTTTTTTTGAGATTTTTGCAAATTTATTAAAAATAAAAAAATAAAATTTCTCATTTACATAAGTATTCATACCCTTTGCTTTAACATATTTTTAAAGTATCATATTTCATATTTGGTCGCATATCCTTTACATGCTGTTACTTCCTGAAGTCTGTGACCATGAACATCAAAAAAACTGTCGATATCTTATTTTCAGGTACTGTTACAAGCGATACTATAACCTCTCTGCATTTGAATGGATCTCTATGGAAATTGGGGGGTGAGACTAGATTCAGCTGTAAATTACACTGGTACAGTATGGAACACATGGCTGGCTGAATGGCTGTAAGTTATCAAGGGTCTGAGCTATCAAACGAGCCCCAAACCATCACTCTGTTGCCAGATATGGAGTAGATGTGGATGGATCACTTTAAGGGTTGTTTCTCCTGACTTTTTTCCCCATAGAGTTCTATAGGAAAATGAGTCCGGAGAAATAACCCTTGCAGTGATCCATCCACATCTACTCCATATCTGGCAACAGAGTGATGGTTTGGGGCTCGTTTGATAGCTCAGACCCTTGATAACTTACAGCCATTTAGCCAGCCATGTGTTCCATACTGTACCAGTGTAATTTACAGCTGAATCTAGTCTCACCCCCCAATTTCCATAGAGATCCATTCAAATGCAGAGAGGTTATAGTATCGCTTGTAACAGTACCTGCAAATAAGATATCGACAGTTTTTTGATGTTGATGGTCACAGACTTCAGGAAGTAACAGCATGTAAAGGATATGCGACCAAATATGAAATAGGATACTTTAAAAATACGTTAAAGCATAGGGTATGAATACTTATGTAAATGAGAAATTTTATTTTTTTATTTTTAATAAATTTGCAAAAATCTCAAAAAAACGTTTTTCACATTGTCATTATGGGGTGTTGTGTGTAGAATTTTGAGGGAAAAAATTAATTTAATCAATTTTGGAATAAGGCTGTAACAGAACAAAATGTGGAAAAAGTGAAGCGCTGTGAATACTTTCCGGATGCACTGTATATTCAAACCTTCAATTATTGGACGAGCCCGGTGTGTTTTTCTTTTTAGGTTATTATTTCCCCATAAATGTACATGGGGTAATATCAGATCTAGGAGCCCAGACCAAAATCGAGCTTCTCTCGTTTATGTTCAGACACATACATGCTCGTTAAGATACATGTACTTTGTCAGAATAAACAAAAGTTGGGTTTTCCACCAGCACCCCTCAACTGACAATAAGGGGGATCTCTCTGCAGATATCAAGCTTGCAAATTGTGCAGGTTCTGTATCGTAGCATTGGATTGTATACCATACCGTATTAGTTTTAGCATGATCTTAAAATTGTGGTTTTTGGTGTTTAACCTGTTGTCTGGAAAGAAGAACATTGAGTTGTGTTCATAACTAATTTTTGACAAAAAAATGTTAGTAGCTTGCGGTAAGTTTTTTTTTTTCTATTTTTTATTTTTTTTTTCCCCTCCTCCCAGATAACTTTTTGTGCGATTTATTTTCCAATAAAAAAATGAGTGAAAATACTGTGCTATTTTGTATGGAGTTGTTCAAGCAGCGAAGACACATTCTATTTTATTGTGCATTACTTAAGAAAAGGAAACAGCCATCACATTATGCATTACTCACCATGGGGCCCTGAGAGAAGCAGCTGGAGATAATGGTGCTGTTATACAGTTTAAACACAGGCGTGGGTGAATAAGGCTCTATCATTTATCTATTTCTTAGTATGCTTACTAGAAGTGCCATTGCTTGATTGACTGATCTGAATTGACTGCATATCGGGCCATTAAGAGGTGCTCTTTTAATAATAGTCAATTTTAAGTCCCTTTTTTGTGGATGAACGTGTATGCTAAAGTGTAAATTTTTTACATTTTTTTAAATCCATCGCATTCAGTTGTGTTAAAATGGCAAATACCAAGGGCACTCTTTATTTTTTATATACTCCTTAACTAGCACAGGCCGAAAGTGGTTTAGTTTATTTCGCATTCATTGCACCTTTTTACGGTGAAATTTTCAATTAATCTGGTAACACAATATACTGTTTGAAAATGTTTGAAAAGTCATGATTCTATCCGTAAACCATTTTACCATCCCAATGTTATAGCGATAACGATTTCTTATTTTCTAATATGACACAAAACAGGCTTGATCAAAACATCAACTACGTACAGTTGAAGTCGGAAGTTTACATACACTTAGGTTGAAGTCATTAAAACTTATTTTAACCACTCCACAGATTTCATGTTAGCAAACTATAGTGTTGGCATTTGGCAATTCAGTTAGGCCATCTACTTTGTAAATAACACAAGTAATTTTTCCAACAATTGTTTACAGACAGATTATTTTACTTTTAATTCACTATATCACATACTGTTCTAGTGTAATTTACAGCTAAATCTAGTCCCACCCTCCAATTCCCACAGAGATGCCTTCAAACGCAGAGACGTTATAGTATCGCTTGTAAGAGTACCAGAAAATAAGATATCAAGAGTCTTTTGATGTTGTTGGGTCACAGACATCAGGAAGTCATGGCATGCAAAGGATATGTGACCAAATATTAAAAATGTAAAGGCACAGTCAACTTAGTGTATGTAAACCTCTGACCCACTGGAATTGTGATATAGTGAATTAAAAGTGAAATAATCTGTCAACAATTGTTGGAAAAATTACTTGTGTCATGCACAAAGTAGATGTCCTAACTGACTTGCCAACACTATAGTTTACTAACATGAAATCTGTGGAGTGGTTAAAAATGAGTTTTAATGACTTAAACCTAAGTGTATGTAAAATTCCGACTTCAACTGTTTGTTTCAGTAATACTCTTGGGAAACGAGCTCCTAAGGGTCACATTACACAAGAGACCATGATTTTTCCTGTAGTCAAAGGGGTTCAAGGACAGTAATAATTTTATTTTCAGACTTGTGTTAAAAAAGGTGGTGCTAGAGAAGGGGTTAATGGACATGGACAGTGTTAAATGTAACCCTTTGTTCCTCAATATACCTTTTCACCATTACTCTGATTGCACACCCACTTGGCATGGAACAACTTTTCTTGAACCTAATTTTATACTTTATGAGCAGTACAGAAAAGAGAAGCTGTACTCCCAACACTCTCCCAGTGGTTGCTGCATTTGGATTTGGATTTGGATTTGGCAAAGTTTTTGGAGTTGGATTCTGTCACTCATACCCAAGTATTAATTTACAGCACACATGGGCTGTGTCCAAATACGACCCCTACACCCTTTTGAGGGCATATACTTGAGTCCACTTCGTCAAAAAGCTTTTGAGTGGGCAACAAATGGGGGCACTTAAATTAGCAGGATAAACCCCTTATTTCCGGGGTTTTGTTGAGGGAATTCAGGAGCACACTCATCTGCAGAACTGTGCACTCATCCAACAATTTCAGTAAGTAACCCGGAAGTAAAAATGTAAAAGACATAGAGCGTATATGCATATCTACGATACAAGAGCGGGCCATATTACCAACTACTATCTTTTTATTTTTATATCTTCATTTATACTCTACACTTTGTAACAATCATCATATGTTAACTGATTGATATTCTCAATAAAAATTAAAATAAATATTACAAACTACTTCCTCAATAGTTTGGAAAGAGTTTTGTGGGATTTCTTTCGCACACTGCTTTCAGAGTGAGGGGACAGGGCACATAGTAGACAGGGGTCTGAGTGGACAGGGGACAGTGGACAGTGGACAGGGAACGGGTTGTATTCAGACACAGCCCTGGGATGTTTGCTGGGTAGATTTGCAAGTACATTGGATGACCACTAGATGTCAGTGTTAACACGGTTTCAGTAGAGCTGCTCCTCTATTAAAGGTTGTATCAGCGATTTTGGGTGGAAACATAAATTTTTTTTTTTTTCCTCACGATCCGCTAGCTGCCCGCCCCATAAGCAGGCCGTCAAAAAACCGCGTCTCTGTAGGCAGCCTATGCTCCGAGATCGTACACAAAAACAATGGTACTACCAACTACTCAAAACCAAAATAAAACAGTATTCCAACCAATCACAATGATCTGCACAAACGCTAATACTCTTATCTCGCTGAAATCTTGACGGATTTACAAACGGTTTGGTTTCTTACAAACGTTATTAACGTGGTTATAATTCTGGATGCTTGAACACTATTTTTTTAAAACATAACATAATTATTCATAAGTATGTTTGCTTGGGATTTCGCTTCAGAAGTGACGTCACGTTTGTGCAGATCATTGTGATTGGTTGGAATACTGTTTATTTTGGTTTTGAGTAGTTGGTAGTACCATTGTTTTTGTGTACGATCTCGGAGCATAGGCTGCCTACAGAGACGCGGTTTTTTGACGGCCTGCTTATGGGGCGGGCAGCTAGCGGATCGTGAGGAAAAATCAGATGAATGTGATCATTTATGTTTCCACCCAAAATCGCTGATACAACCTTTAAGCCTGCATAGTGATTTTTCCAGTGCAGGGGCCATGACCGAATACGATCCCTTAATCCCTTTGGGGGCGCATATTTGAGTCAACTTCGTCAAAACTTGAGTCAACTTCGTCAACTAAAACTTGTAGTACAAGAGCGGGACATATTACAAACTACTCTCTTTTTATTTTTGTTAATTCTATCTTCATTCATAATCTAAACTTTGTAACAATCGTCATATGTAAACTGATTGATATTCTCAATAAAAAAAAAAATATATATATTACAAACTACTTCCTCACTAGTTTGGAAAGAGTTTTGCAGGATTTCTTTCGCACACTGCTTGCAAAGTGAGGGGACAGGGCACAAGTGGACAGGGGATAGGGAACAGGTGTCTTAATGGAAAACCAATGGAAAATCTTTACTGTATGTGACAAAAAAGTTAAATCAGATTAATTGTGAATTGTGATTTGTGAATCTTTATCATTACCAATATTTCAGCATCACATGTGTTCAGGATATGACCAAATGACTGCAATTGCTCCATTATAATCTACTGACAATATCACACAATATGAATAAACAATTAACATTCAATTAAATTCTATTTATTTTGTATAGCGCTTTTTTACAGAGAGCTGTTGCAAAGACGCTGTACAGAGAAACAGAAGGAGAATTGGGCAAAAAAACAGGCCTGAACCCCTGAACAGCAAACAAGGTAAAAACTCCCCAGTGGGGAAGAAAAACACTCAAACCGGTGGCGAGAAAAATCTCCCCGATGGGAAGAAATCTTGGAAGAAACCTGGCTAGAGAGGGGAGCCCATCCTTCGCTGGCCGGCCCGGTTTAAACTAAAGGTATAATGGACAGTAACCGAATGTAATGAGGGGATCTACCACAGTAAATAATCGCACAATATGAATAATACTACTGCATGGGAACTGTGCTATCACGATTTAAAAGAAAAATAAAGTGGGTTACAAGAGTTAAAATTTCATCATCCAAAATTATTTCAAACATTTACAAGACAACGTTGGGTAAAAAAGCTTACATGCAGTTAATTTAGCATTTAAAAAAAAAAACTTTTAATTGTATTTATTTAAGCAGTTACCTTTTGCCTCATGAGTGGGCTAACATAAACTCTCAGCCCTTTTGTATGGAACACGAGTGCCACAATGATAAATAAATAAAAGAACAAATAAATAAATGTGGAAATATAAAAATTTATAAAATAATTTGGAAATAAATAAATCTGGGAATATAGAAATGTAAATGTATGTGCAATACATTTATTTCTAAATTTATTTTCAAATATTTTTTCTAATATATTAATTTATTTACTTCCATATATATTTCCCAATTTATTTCCCTATTTACTTATTTCCATATATATTTCCCAATTTATTTCCCTGGTCCACCCACAAAGTTCCCTAGTTCCCAACCTTATTGCCAGATTGGGGATTTAAAAAATGAATATGGGAAGTTTTAAAGAAATAATGTATGGGAGTCAATGACAGATGGGGGATTTTAAAAGGAGGTATGGGGGGAAATTGTGAGGAAATTATATGGGGACTCAATTGAAGATTTTGCCCCTGTCCCAAATTCAGCATCAAATTCGGAATTAGCGTATATTTACAAAAATAAATAAAGTTGATAAGGTAAAACATTATATATCTTTTCTTTGTACTGTTTTCAATAAAATATATGTAAAAGAGAATTTACAAATCACTGCTTTCTGCTTTTATGTGCATTCTACATACTGTCCCAACTTTTTTGGAATTGGGGTTTGTATATTCATTCCCAGATTTATTTATTTATTTCCAAATTTATTTATTTATTCTTTCATTTATTTATTGATCATTGTGGCACTGTCGGTGTTCCATACTTTGGAGCAGTATTTCTGTTAGTTGGTACTGACCAACCTTTGGCTGTTAAAAGGTCATAATGTCCAACAAATAAAAAAAAACCTAATCACCCAGTCACATTGACTGGCAGAAAAACATGAAGTAATTAGGCTTTTTAATTATAAAGATCCCAAACAAAGCATATAGCAGAGCACTCTAATGTTTACTGTCATGTACTAGTAAAGAAAGAGGCTATAGGGATGTTTTTATTTTTGTTTTCAATCTACAGCTGAGGGTAAAGAAACTGGCTGAGAAACTAAACCGAAGTGAACCAAATCTGTGTTTTTCCAGAAGGCTAAGAGGAAATACTGGTTTACAAAAATAATCGACCAAATGGGTTTCTCCTTCATCTTATGGAACACAAGTCAATGCTTTTTTCACAGGTCTTTGAAACCATAAATGAAAATTACTGGCAAAACCTGAAAAGAAAAATGTACTTACGCCCACTTAATGTTTTTTTTTTTTTTAACCATTTCAACATTCCATTCCATAAATATTTGGAGGTTAAAGAGTTTAGAGGTCAGGCTAGAAATGAGACCCAGGGTGTCGAAGCCCGAGGTCTGTGCGGCCTGATTCAAACCAGCCCGACGAGCTCTAGCCAAATTATAAGGCCGAACCATAGACTGTAGATTAACATAAATCCACGCCCATTAATTTCCTTATATGGAAGTTGTCACTTCCATTTAAAGGTGCATACGAGGTCACAATAGCCCAGAAAAGGCAAAAGAAAGAATTTTTCTGACACTGAAATCAAAGTTTTATTAGCAGATGTTCAATTCCTCTCATTGAACTCAGATAAGACTGAGATATTAGTATTAGGTCCCAAATCCCTTCGAGATAAATTCTTACAGCTTCCCTTAAATTTAGATTGCTTCTCTGTCTCCCCTAACAAGGTTGTTAAAAACCTTGGTGTAATTATTGATTCAGATCTCTCCTTTCAGCCCCATATTAACAATATCACAAGAATGGCCTTCTTCTACCTGAGGAATAGGAAGGAAGGTGTTGTCCCTGGAGGATGCTGAAAAAATGGTTCATGCCTTTGTAACCTCTCGACTAGATTACTGCAATGCATTATTGTCTGGTTGCACTGCTCAGCCCTGAATCGCCTCCAACTTGTACAGAATGCAGCTGCTAGGGTTCTTACTAGAACCAAGAAATGGGAGCATATCAGCCCGGTGCTCAAAACTCTTCATTGGCTGCCTGTCAAATTCAGAATTGACTACAAGATTAAGCTTTAAATGGCTTGGCCCCTGAATATCTGAGTGACTTACTCATTCCTTACTGTCCTCCTAGATTACTTCGCTCTCAAAATGCTGGCTATTTGAAAATTCCTATTATATCTAAAATTACAATGGGTGGCAGAGCCGTCTCTTACAGAGCCCCTTTCTTATGGAATAATCTTCCCATGTATGTACGGGCTGCAGACACACTTTCTGTCTTTAAGTGTAGGCTAAAAATGTACCTCTTTAGTAAATCCTATAGTTAAGGATGTCGGGGGGGGGTGGTGGGGGGCTAACCTTCTCTTTTCCTCTCTCACCCTGAGCTGCAGATTACTCCGGCCCGTCCCCCTCTCACCCTGAGTTTGCAGACTGCTCCAGTTATGCCCCTCACCCTGAGTTTGCAGACTGCTTCGGACCCGTCCCTCCTTTGGTTTATCCTCCCGACTTCACGCAACCGGAGTCCCAGATGCATCACCCCGCCCCCTTTGAACTGATGATTGAACTGATTATTGAATTGACTATTACCATTCAGTCCACCTTTAGTCTAAACCGGGCCGGCCAGCGAAGGATGGGCACCCCCTCTCTAGCCAGGTTCCTTCCGAGATTTCTTCCTACTGGGGAGTTTTTTCTCGCCACTGTTCAGTGTTTTTTTTTTCTCCCCTACCGGGGAGTTTTTTACCTCATTTTGCTGGTTGGGGGCTAAGGCCTGGTTTTTTGCTCAATTTTTCTTCTGTTTCCCTGTACAGCGTCTTTGTGACAGTTCTCTGTAAAAAGCGCTATACAAATAAAATTGAATTGAATTGAATTGAATTAGGGGGAAATTTCTTTTTTAGTGTTGTCCGTTCCGGTGTCATTTAGCCGACATGGTAAAATAAAAAGACCTGGCAGGATATAACATACAGGAAATGCTGAATTATCTCCCATCACACACGCCTTTCTGCATCAGAATAGCGCATTGCCTCCATCTGCCAAGCACTTTCTTGTAGCCTAAAAATAAATTAAATAATTAATTTATTAATTAAATTTTGTTGGTGTTCTGTGTGTGTGAGAGCTGGTTTGAAATCCCTGATACCCTAGTGATGGAAAGAGTTAGTTAGGAGTCTATACTCTGACACAGTAACAGCAATTTGACGGAAAGTCGGAAATCTGCTTTCGCAAAGTTTTGCATTTTTTCCCTCCATCACGGTGTCGCCATATCAGACTGTCTCCAAACATTGCGTACGCATGGTGTCCAGCGTGTGCAGAGGTATGCAGGTTCTCTTATGTTATACACCTGAAATTCTGTGTGGAAACTCGCTTACACAGCTTTCTGAGGGCATTTTTCTGCTCAGCACTGTTTATACATGTGACCCCAGGACGTTGAGCAATACATTTTGCATGACATATGAGCTGCACAGATACGACTTTCTATTCATACGTGCAAACGTATCTTCAGATGGAGCCTTGAGGCTACGTTTGCATTATGCACTTCAAAGGCAACATTTAGTCTTGTGAATTTAACTGAAATAAATTCATGGGCCTATCCTAATTGACATTCAGAAGCTACATTTAGTGGAATTCTGAATTAACGGATGCAGTACGCATGGTCCTGAGCAGGTGTAAATTTGGTTTGTACGAACAAACAAATCTGAGATACGAAAACTTTGATGAATGCCAAAATACAAACAGAATTGCTAATACGAACAATTTACGTGCAATTTTGTTCCGCTCACGTTTCATGAATGAGTCCCATTGGCTGGAAAACAAGGTCCCTTATTCCCTTCCCATCACATTTCAGACAGCTCATAGCATAATTGCACATGACTACATGTTTGCATATTGACATATACATTTGCTGTTCATACTCTACACTTCTGATCCAATTTCATACTACTAGTATAAAAATGCATGTGGTGTAACTCCCCCATGTACACCCATTTGGCACAGTAAACCACAAAGTACATAAAACTGTGTAAAACGGTAAATGTCTCTATATGACGACTTATGCATCACCTCTGTACATACACTGTAAATCAAATTCCTTCACATGCCTTTTCACAACCCCCGTTTTAAAAACCTTGGTTTTGTGACCGTCTGGATGGGCGACAGTCTGCAAAAATATTTTAAATCATCTAAGTCATCAAGTGCAGTAAGATTATTACATTCTCATTGAATGTAAAACTGAAATACAGGGTATACACTGCCCGGAAGTCGCCGTTGCACCCGTCATGTATAGTGCCCACTGTACAAGCCTCTGGAGGCAGTGTTATGATCTGGGGTTGCTTCAATTGGTCAGGTCTAGGCTCAGCAACATTATGCAGCAATAAAATGAAATCAGCTGAGTACCTGAATGTACTGAATGACCAGGTTATCCCATCAATGGGCATATTCCAGGACGACAATGCCAAGATTCATCGGGCTCAAATTGTGAAAGAGTGGTTCAGGGAGCACGAGGAATCATTTTCAAACATGAATTGGCCACCAGAGTCCTGACCCTAACCCCATTGAAAGTCTTTGTGATGTGCTGGAAAATACTTTACAGAGTGGTTTGACTCTCCCGTCGTAAATACAAGATCTCGGCAAAAAATGAATGCAACTCTGGACGGAAATAAATGTTGTGATGTTGCATAAGGTTGTTGAAACAATGCCATGATGAATGCATGCCGTAATCAAAGCTAAAGGCGGTCCAACAAAATATTAGAGTGTGCAATTTTTTTTTTGGATGGGCAGTGTATTTAATTATCTTATCGAAGGCATGCAGGACATGAGATTATATTTTTTCACCAACTGGCCAGAGTGGCTTGTGGATTCTAAATATCACCAGCCATTTTCAAAATGTTACTATCCACATTGGATTTTACAATATAACACACTTGCTTGGGTACCTGCCAAGGTGGCTGCAAGAGTAGAAAACCAGCCACAATCCAAATTTTACCAGAATTTGGCTGGTTTAATTTCACACCTTGAAGGTATGATGCTTTTGTTCCATGTATTTCAAAATCTCTGGATTTCTCTAAAAACTACATTGCTATAACCTGTCAATTTCACTATATTTCAATTATATTATTTCCATCTATTCTCAGGACCTGGTGATGTTGTGTGCATATTGTGTGTTGTGTGTGTGTGTGCTGTGTGTGTGTGTGTGTTGTGTGTTGTGTGTGTGTGTGTGTGTGTGTGTGTGTGTGTGTGTGTGTGTGTCTGTGTGTGTGTGTGTGTGTGTGTGTGTGTCATTCTCTAAAGGAAATCTTCCACAAGTGACCTGACCTAATCTAATAATTTAGTTTCTTGAAAATATGAGTCGGTAAACCACAAGTCTCCTCTTGCTAAAAAGTGATCTGCAGTTGAGGGTTTGGCTATTGCGATGTGTGGCATCTCATCCTCACTTAATGTCTTTATCTGTTTAATGTGTGAACACATTTGACAAGCCCTAATTACAGCCCCCCACCTGATCACGCACACAGGGCATGTTCAGAGGCATGCTGTTATGTGACAGCCTAAAAGAACAGGGATCAGGTTTGGGTAGTTTTTGGAATTCACTTAACTCCTTTGCGTAGATGCATAGTGATAATGACGTCAGCACCATCATTTTGCTCAACTGAGACATTCGTTCCTCCTGCAGCCAAACTATTGGTGGAAATCATAAACTCTGTGTTTTAAATTTATTGGTAGACGGCTCGTGACGATTTCTGCCGAATATGGAGTTTCTAAGTGTCACTATTTCCCCGTAGCAAGTCCATTTAACAAGCAACCCCCCACCTAGTCTATACCTACCTATGCGTGACATAGTGGACAATAGCGTCTATGTTAGAGTTCATAAATATATTTATTCATCATATAAAATTAGAATAACGTCATAGCAACGAGATAAACCCAACAATAGCCTGATCGTATGCCAGAAAAGCCATGAAAAGCCCTGCTCACTCAAAGTCTCATTCTACCATGTATTCTACTAGCAATATATGCTACTAAATATGAAATAAATAATAAACAATCCTACCATTGGTTTTACACATCGAGATGTTCCTTTCAAAATTCAGTGGTCATTTATTGTCTGGTACAATCGGTTTGAGAAATATACAACACTTTATACCGCTATTACACTATCTGAAACATCGCAGACTATCTTAAGCCATCAGAAGGAGCAAATGTATATGTGTTATAATACAATAATTAATAATTTTATTAATTTTATGACATGTTTTGCATAGGGGTTTTGGACCCATAGATATCTACCCCCCTATACTGATGAAAATATGTAATTCCCACTTGGAACTTATGCAAAAGTGAGTTTTATGAGCCAAAACTGTTGATTTCTAGTTAAATATATTATAATTTCTTTTATTTACAGCAGTGCACAATTTAGCCATTTGGATAGATTTGGAGACACTAATGGACAACAGGGTACACTGCTATATTTTGCATCATAGACCTTTAGTAGTTCTGCATATCATCCTTAGATTTAGCAAAACTTGTGGACATGGAGTTTATGATCCAGGAAATGTGTGTATATATATATATATATATATATATATATATATATTTCACTTGTGTAGCTCTCAGCAAAGTAAAGAAAAACATTTATTTTTCCAAAGTTTCTTTGCATTTGTGGCACTTTATTTTGACTTAAATTATGAAAATAAACAAATCTAAGTTTGTATTGTAAATGGTACACCTGTCTTGTTTCATTTAAGCCATTTACCAAGTTTATGTGATGCTCACACCTGGAGTTATAAAGCCTTAAACGGAGCACCCCCTAAATAGGTGAAATTTGCCATCTGCGCCAAGGGGTTAATATGTACATTTCCCTCAGGGTTTGCATATGTGAAATTGGAAATTCCATTCACAGACATGACAACTTTGTACATTAAATAGTATTGTGTGCCATAAATGCTTTTAGTCCTAAAATTTAATTTTCCCCATGAAATTACAGGTGGTACATGAAATGTTCATTCTGGCCACAAGATTGGATTTTACCATGCAGAATTCTGTACATGCACAAAACACTAAATGGTACAAACAGCATCCTTTAAAAATTAGATATACTGAACCACACCCTGCATATGTTTAATAGGAATATGATATAATTTGGGGAAGGCTCAGTTTAAATGTGTGCTGGGGTTTTAAGGGACAAGAATGAAATTATGTTGTTTGGTCTTTTTATGTAATATGGCAGCAGTCATACCACCATGCAGTGTGCTCCTGCTGAATGGCTGAAGTGAAGCAGGTATGGGCTTGGTTAATACTTGGATGGGTGACCTCCTGAGAAAACTATAAGTTGCTGCAGGAAGTGGTGTTGGTGGGCCTGTAGGGGGCATTGTTTGGGATAGTCCTGGATGCAAATGCAGATATGCTGGTGGAGTCCATACAAAACAATGGATTCAAACACCCAAAGAAATGTACTTCTTGAAAATGTCAGCATCTTCTCATTCTTCATCCACTATGGTAATAAACTCCCTCCTATTCCTCTGCAACTGGCTAATTTGAAAAATGACATCCAAAAATGTCCCAGAGTGCAAAGCTTCAATGAGTGAGCGCGAGCAAGAGTGATTCTGCCTCAGATGAACTCAGCAATAGTACATTTTGTATAAAAAAAAAAAAAACCTCATTGGGAAAAAAAATTTCCGCAAAATGTTAATTCTGCAACAAGAAGATAACAGAAACAGCTGAGACCACATCAAAGCAGGATTAATTTGCTTCATTTTGTTTCAGTATTGGATGAATTCTTTCTGTCGTCCATTATAGTCAGCAATGTTCTGCATTAACAGTCATGTTTTTTCACCTTCCATGTAATAAATATGTTCCCATGTTGATCATACAATTTAGCCTAAATGACTGCACTTTTCTGGTCAAGGTCCATCATTAAAGGCACCCTGAAGGACATTGTGTTGTGAAATATTTCTGGAGCTGCTTTGAAAAGGTAATTCTACTGGTTCCTTGAGGAATTCCCATGGTTCACATTTCAAATAAACAATTATTTTCAATAACCAACGCAAACTTGCTTTGGTTTATTAACACTAGTACTCTTGCATACAGCTTTTCGCTTATCTTAATATCACACCCCATTGACAATTTGGCAAGGTAAGCAGCAGTAAGGTATTTGACATTTTAGTCATTAAAAAACAGTTAGAGATCAAAGGATTGCCTCCGTTCTATCATTTAATGCAATTTATCTTGATGTATTTTACTAAAATGCTTAAATAATTTTACTTTAAAATATTAGCAGAATTGTGTGCAGAATTTGTGTAAATTTTGAGCCCTCACTATGATGGCAAATCAGTATAATTGAAATCATGGTCTCAAATCTCACTCGCTTGGTTCAGCCTTAGCTTAGCCTAGCTGAAAAGTCGCTATGGGACACACGCAGAGGATAACCAGGGCTGTAAATAGTGCTTCCACTGAAGAGCCAACTATAGCTGAGATAAGAAAAGAAAAGAAAATGTTCTGGCGGTACAAGTGGAGGAAAGGGTACCCTGGATCTCTCACCCGCAGACGAAAGGATGGGGATATCATTGGGAAAGTTGCCCTGGAAGGGGTGAAGAAACGCAGTGAGAGTGACTTGCCCCCACCAGCATCTTTTTCACTCACACAAATGGGGTACGGGGTTTGCTAGGTCTTCTAATAAAACTATATCGACCATTCTTTGAAAAACATAGAAAAAGGTTTCATTTTTAGCATGGAACCTATGGAGCCATATGGTCATGTTGTATAAATTGTATAAATCAACATGACTGGTGCGGTCTAATTATTTTCATATGGCTGTCTCCAATAAATCATTATACAGGGGCTATTTCCTGGTTGAATAACTTTAACCGGCTCAAGCTTCATGTGATGAGCAACTAATAGCGGTTTCTAATTAAAAATCTACTTATTCAGATATTATTTTTGCCAATTAGACTACACAATGTACAGTACCAGTCAAAAGTTTGGACACACCTACTCATAGGTTTTTAAAAGTTTTTTTTACTGTTTTCCACATTTTAGAATAGTAAAGTCATAAAAACAATGAGATAACACATTAAATTATGCAAACAAATCAAGTGTTATATTTTAGATTCTTCAAAGTAGCCACCCTTTGCCTTGATAACGGCTTTGCACATTCTTGCCATTCTCTCAACCAACTTCTGTGCTAAACAGGTATTCCACAGGTAAACAGGTGATGCTATCATGACTCTGTATAAAAGGATATCAAAATACTCTTGATACCTTATTTCCAGGTAGAATGTGCAAAGCTGTTATCAAGGCAAAGGGTGGCTACTTTGAAGAATCTAAAATATAAGACGTTTTTTATTTGTTTTACACTTTTTTTAGGTCTTTGCATAATTCAATTTGTGTTATCTGATAGTGTTGATGTCTTTACTATTCTAAAATGTGGAAAACAGTAAAAATAACGAAAAAAAACTTTCTACGAGTAGGTGTGTCCAAACTTTTGACTGGTACTGTACATCTAAAGTCACAACTCATAGGTGCATTTTAAAATATTGCCCAGATGCATTAAATACTTTTGATGTTTTCACAAATAAAATTCCTTTGTTATTTTTGTGGTCAGCTTCTCATTTAAGGCGAAATCTGATTTTTGTGCTCACGTAACCTAACTTCTCCAAAGAGCACCTGTTGACTCCGCAGTGCTCCCAACAAGTCTTTTTTATGAATGAGGCTACACAACCATTGTGCCCTTACTGTTCCCTTATTGTCACTGCCTCACTGCTGGAAAAAAGCGCACACAAAGTCAAGAGCCGTCATGAGATTTCATCATACCGTCCCCCCCATGTTTATTTTGATAAATCCAGATATTTGCATAAAAATGGTCGTACGCACTTTCCGATCAGATTTGTCACAGGAAACCATGAGCCTCACGGGGCCACGTTGGGCCCTACATAGTTTTCTGTTCAGTGTTCTCCTCACAGGTAATACATCGCTCTAGGAGCGGAGACAGAATGACACCCTTTGTATGTATAAATAATCATCACTTCCTTTGATGTTTGTCGGGGTAGGCTCATTGATAACTTGGCTTGTGAAGATGTTGTGCAGATTCTAGTGGATACATTTTCACCGAGCAAGCAGTGAGACAGCAGGAGAGAGAGAGAGAGAGACAGATAGGCAGGCAGACAGACAGAGTGAGAGACAGACAGACAGAGAGAGAGAGAGAAGCAGACTACTTCGTAAAAATGTAACATTGTATGAACAAGTTTGCACTATGCAATTATATTATCTCTTTCGAGAAGGCTGTGATCTAAACACAAGATATCTGACACTGGGACTAAGATGAATTGCAAAAAAAGAGAAACGTTTTAAGTTTGAATTCTTTTTTTTCCCCCATATATACGTATATAATTTAAATAAAAAATAAAATGGAATTATTAATTCAAGGTTTCAGAGACATGCACGTGCAATGCACCGCGTGAGCGTATTTTTACCTCTTCAGATGTAACCGGCTCACAAAAGGCATCTGGCAAGTGACAATGTGAAGGATGAGATGAAGGATTTCAGCACTTCAGACAAGACAAGCACTTTGACAAGGACAAGCCCCAAAACAGCCCAATTCTCATTGTTGTAAAACTATGAAAAAAATCTGAAAAATGTGAAGTATATATGAACGGCCGCCACCATGAACACAAAACTACTTCCGCTCCCAAAAGACAAGACCATTAGTGCTTTTTTTTTTAAACAGAACACAGAGCAGCACTACAGAGGATAATTTCATTATTGGATGTCCCGTACTGACTTATTACATTTCTGTAAATTGTATATGTCATTATTGGTTGGAACAACACTCTGAATTGGATAAAAAGATATAAAAGATTGGTAAGTACCAATGAGTATACATATAAGGAGAACGCAATTAATTTCTTATTCATTATTATTTATTTTTACTTATTATTTATTTTTCAATACCTTGTGTTCTGAAACATAATACCTGCATTCAATTGTTAAACATTTTAGTTATCACTCAAACTTATTTATAGTTCTTTTTCATTTATATATTTTGTAGTATTCTGAAACAATTTTGTAAACAACCATAGTCAATATGAAAATGTGATTATAAATTTCATTTCTCTAGTTAATGAATGGATGAAAGTAATAATAATAATAATAATAATAATAATAATTTCTTCAGACAACACAAACAACATTTCAAAAATGTTTGTGTCCTATTGAATCGTACATTATACTATTTTTCTATTGTACAATGATTTGGATAGAAGGAAGACAGCAGTATCGTGGCTACCAGCACTAGGCTCACGGGTCTGATCAATCACTCAAAACAAGCTTCTGTGTCATTTAAATTCCACTCCATTCATGTACATGACTGTATAATATGTAGAATGCTCCTGCTTGACAAAATGGGAGCACAACTCTGACCCTCTTTGTGTTGCACAAAGGCCAATGAGATGGCAATACTTGTATATTCATTCATGCTAGTGTGGATTTGTTCGTTCCGACATTTCATGCAAAATACACTGTACTTACCAAAAGGGAAAAATTACACTGGGCTTGTCCAAATTCTTGAGTCAAAAATAAGTTAACTAATGGCTCAGTGTAAGCAGACCCAAAAATGAAAGGATCAGCCTTATTATAAATAAATATATAACTATTATAATATAATAATATTTTTATATATATATTTTTTTTTTTACATATTTACCTTTGTTTATAGGCTGATCCTTTGATTTTTGAGTGTGCCTTCTGCTTACAGTGAGCCAGTAATTAACTTATTTTTGACTCAATAATTTGGACAAGCCCAGTGTAATTCTTACGTTCATTTGCCCACACGTCTTGTGATTCAGAAAAATCTTAAACCATAAGGAAAATTAAAAACTTGCTTTAACAGTTAACGTTAGTAGCCTACGGCTGGTTCATACCTATGGGCTGGTTTCTGTGCGCTGTGGAAGCTTCAGAGAGAACGAGGAGCAAGAAATCTCACATTGCATGAGACTGTGTGGTAACGGTAGTTTGAACCATAAACTGTATAAAAATTTGAACTTTCAATTAGCCTTCGGTTGCTAGCAAATTTATGCCCCAATGTTAAGTCAATGGAAAATGCATTCCCGGTATTGTAGAATTATAAAGGTTTATTTAAAAACCGTACAATAAACAGAAATATCACCCACCAAAAGCATTAGTCCATGTCACGCCCGACATATCGCTATGTCAACTTTAGTAATTAGAGTTGTAGAATTTGAGCTAGGTCGTTTGAAAAAAAAGTCTTGCAACCAAAACCAAACTTACCTCCACAATTATTACTCACAATCATTGTCACAAGTACGGAATTATTACTTAAAAAGTAATGTTTTACATATGGATGCATATACATAAACACATACACATACCTGTGTGTGCATGTGTGTGTGTGTTGCACCACCAGAAATGTATTGAGAGAACACCACAGGTTGAAGTGGACTATTCCGCTTTATCCTGCATACAAATTTAAAGATAAACTGCCATCAAGTTTAAAAAAAACATATATCACATAAATCCACAGCAGATGGCAGCAATGTTCCACAAAAAGCATCAGTTATGAGGCATTCAATATGAAAACAGAAATATAAAAAACAGTGATCAATGTAACGATTTTTTATTTGATAACACTTATTACTTTTTTTTTTTACTTTAGCCATGGCAGAAAAATAAATTAACTCTTCCTGTACTTTCTGCTGATGTGTACTGTTACAAGCGATACTATAACCTCTCTGCATTTGAATGGATCTCTATGGGAATTGGGGGGTGAGACTAGATTCAGCTGTAAATTACACTGGTACAGTATGGAACACATGACTCGCGAAATGGCTGTAAGTCATCAAGGGTCTATGGTATCAAACGAGCCCCAAACCATCGCTCTACGTCCAGATATGGAGTAGATGTGGATGGATCACTTTAAGGGTTTCTTCTCCTGAATTTTTTCCCCATAGAGTTCTATAGTAAAAAAACCCTTGCAGTGATCCATCCATAACTTTTCCATATCTGGCAACAGAGTGATGGTTTGGGGCTCGTTCGATAGCTCAGACCCTTACCTTAACTGTTTCCAACATGCAGGGAATAAAAAGGGGAAAAGGCTGAAGATGGCCATCCTCATCTTCCTCTTCCTGCTAACTGGTGAGTGACAGTAGTATAATAATATATAATATAGCACAGTAATAAAATAAAGTGGCACTTTTCATTTATATCTTTTGAAAAAGATTGTCTTCTTTCCTTCTCTTTCTCTCTTCCTTCACTCGCTTAAAAAGGAGGTGAACTGTGAGATTTAAGTTAATCTCCACTTCCCACCAGCACCTTGCTGGTGGAGGTTTGTGTTTCAAATGGACCATTGCTGCAAGCTTAATGGCCCCTTTAATGAGTCGGCCACTGGTTCATATTCATCAGTTCATGGATTGTGGTTTTTCTGGTTCGATGTCAGAGCTGATTTCAGCTTAGATTTGCGAGTGACAAGTTACTGGCTAAGAGAGAGCGGCAAGTGTTCTCGCATCTTTAGCTGCTTCTTTCTTTTCATTAGCAGTGACCTTTTTACTCTCCATAGGAAAAGCTTTTAAATTAATAACCAGTTCTGTGCTGCACCATTCTTGTATTTTCATTTGACTAGCATCTTTTCTTGAATTGGCTAAGCATTTTCTGAGTGTAGCCAGTGTAGCAAAAAAAATACCACACGTATCTTTGCTTCAGATGGACTTTTCATATATTTTTTATTGTTTACGGCTTAAAATGGTTAAAAATCTAACATAATGGGCCCTATTTTAGTGACAACATAAGCACAAACGCGCCTGGGTGCAAGTGGAATTGCTAGTATAAGCTCATGCAAATGGAATATTTGTCACCTGCACCAGGTTTGGTAGTTTTGTTCAGCCTAAATGTTTCTATTAACACGCCCCTACTGTGGCGCCAAACCCATGTTGATAAAAACAGGTTTACTGCAGACCATAAAACTACCAAACCTGGTGCAGGTTACAAGTATTCTGTTTGCATGAGACAAAACTAGCAATTCCACTTGTGCTCAGGTGCATTTGCGCTTTTGTTGATACCAAAATATGGCCTTTAGTAATTGTGGTTTGTTTTATAATCCTTAATTTGGACATATGGATTTATGGTAGCTTGGCGCTCTAAATAGTTGCATGACTGTCAAAACTACCAAAACAAGACAAACATTTATTCTTTGAGATTGGTATAAAATATATTGAAATAATATCTGAACATTTGAATATAGATACAGTATGTATGATTTAGTTGAGCACAATTACCTGAATACTTCCACTATTTAAAGGAGTTGATATTCACAAATAAAATGTGAAATATTAAGGACAACTCAATCAGCATCAACTATTATTTTAATATTTATTAAAATAAATGCATTGATTTAAATTTTTGAAGCACTTCGATTTTTATTATATAACATGTAATTTTTAAAATTATTATTACAGACACAGCAAAATCGAATGCAGACACCACAACATCAGCTGCAATCCTGTCAACCTTGACCACAAACTTTCCATCATCAACCACAAACCCTACAACACTGGCCAAAATCCCTGAAATGACAACCACAAGCCGCCTACCACAAACCAAAAACTTGGCAGAATCAACAACAAATCGTGAAATCCCAACCACAGACCTTGCAGTTTTGGACAAAAGCCCCACCTCAACCACTAATGTGGCAACGTCAATCACAACTATGGAAAGATTACAATCAACCACAGACACGTCGTTATCAACCACAAACCCAGACCTCACAACCTTGACCACAAACGTTGTAATATCAACAAAAGCCTCTGCAACACTGACCTCAAACCCTGAAATAGCAACAACAAAACTTGGAATTCAAAAAACAGACTCATCACCATTGACCAACAGCCTTACAACATCAGGAATTGGAACATCAACCACAAACCCTACAACAGAAACCGCACAATCTACCACGTCACAAATAAACCCTGAAACTTCTATGACAACTCCTGCAACATTGTCCACAAAGTCTGCAACATTGAGCCTCAGAACTACACCATCAACAACAAACTCTGCAACATCACGCACAACTCCTGAAAAAACAGAAACAGTGAAATTGCTCACAACCCTTTCTATATCAAGCACTAACTCCGGAACATCAAACAACAACCATCTAAAATTAATGACAATGCCTGCTTCCTCAAATACAAATACAGCCCCCACTACAACTGCAACGCCAACTACAACTGCAGCCCCAACTACATCGGTAGCTCTCACTACAATTTCAGCCACAACAACTACAGCTCCCACAACTACTGCTGCCCCCACTACAACTGCTGCTCCAACTGCAACTGCAGCTCCCACAACTACTGCTGCTCCAACTACAACTGCAGTCCCCACTACAACTGCAGCACCAACTACAACTGCAGCTCCCACAACAACTGCAGCCCCCACTACAACTGCAGCACCAACTACAACTGCAACGGCAACTACAACTGCAGCTCCAACTACAACTGCAGCCCCTACTGCAACTGCAGCCCCCACTACAACTGCAGCACCAACTAGAACTGCAAGGGCAACTACAACTGCAGCTCCAACTACAACTGCAGCCCCAACTACAACCACAGCCCCCAATACAACTGCTGCCCCAACTACAACTGCAGCCCCCACTACAACTGCAGTGCCAACTACAACTGCTGCCCAAACTACAACTGCAGCCCCCACTACAACTGCAACCCCAAGTACAACTGCAGCCCCAGCTACAACTGCAGCCCCCACTACAACTGTATCCCCAACTACAACTGTAGCCCCAACTACAACTGCAGCTCCAAGTACAACTGCTGCTCCAACTACAATTGCAGCCCCAACAACTACAGCTCCCACAACGACTGCTGCCCCAACTACATCTGCTGCGCCCACTACAACTGCAGAGCCAAGAACAACAGCTGCTCCAATTAAAACTGCAGTCCCAAGTACAAACGCAGCACCCACAACTACTGCAACCCCGACTACAACCACAGCCCCCACTACAACTACAGGTCTCACTACAAGTGCAGCCCCAATTATAACTGCAGCCCACACTACAACTGTATCCCCAACTACAACTGCAGCCCCAACTACATCGGTAGCTCCCACTACAACAGCAGGCCCAACTACAACCACAGCCCCCACTACAACTGCAGCCCCAACAACTACATCTCCCACAACTACTGCTGCCCCCACTACAACTGCAGGTCCAACTACAACTGTAGCCCCAACTACAACTGCAGCTCCAAGTACAACTGATGCTCCAACTACTACTGCAGCCCCAACTACAACTGCTGCTCCAACTACAATTGCAGCCCCAACAACTGCAGCTCCCACAACGACTGCTGCCCCCACTACAACTGCAGAGCCAACAACAACTGCTGCTCCAACTACAACTGCAGTCCCAAGTACAACTGCAGCCCCCACTACAACTGCAACCCCAAGTACAACTGCAGCCCCAGCTACAACTGCAGCCCCCACTACAACTGTATCCCCAACTACAACTGTAGCCCCAACTACAACTGCAGCTCCAAGTAAAACTGATGCTCCAACTACTACTGCAGCCCCAACTACAACTGCTGCTCCAACTACAATTGCAGCCCCAACAACTGCAGCTCCCACAACGACTGCTGCCCCAACTACATCTGCTGCCCCCACTACAACTGCAGAGCCAACAACAACTGCTGCTCCAACTAGAACTGCAGTCCCAAGTACAAACGCAGCACCCACAACTACTGCAACCCCGACTACAACCACAGCCCCCACTACAACTACAGGTCTCACTACAAGTGCAGCCCCAACTACAACTGTAACCCCCACTACAACTGTATCCCCAATTACAACTGCAGCCCCAACTACATCGGTAGCTCCCACTACAACCGCAGCCCCAACTACAACCACAGCCCCCACTACAACTGCAGCACCAACAACAACTACATCTCCCACAACTACTGCTGCCCCCACTACAACTGCAGCTCCAACTACAACCGCAGCTCCCATAACAACTGCAGCCCCAACTACAACTGCACCTTCAACTGCAGCTCCCACAACTACTGCTGCCCCAACTACAACTGCAGCCCCCACTACAACTGCAGCACCAACTACAACTGCAGCGGCAACTACAACTGCAACTCCAACTGCAGCCCCGACTACAAATTCAGCCCTGACTACAACTGCAGGCCACACTACAACTGCAGTGCCAACTACAACTGCTGCCCAAACTACAACTGCAGCCCCCACTACAACTGCAACCCCAAGTACAACTGCAGCCCCATCTACAACTGCAGCCCGCACTACAACTGCAGCTCCAACTACAACTGCAGCTCCCATAACAACTGCAGCCCCAACCACAACTGCACCTCCAACTGCAGCTCCCACAACTACTGCTGGCCCAACTACAACTGCAGCCCTCACTACAACTGCAGCACCAACTACAACTGCAGCGGCAACTACAACTCCAACTACAACTGCAGCGGCAACTACAACTGCAACTCCAACTACAACTGCAGCCCCGACTACAAATTCAGCCCTGACTACAACTGCAGGCCCCACTACAACTGCAGTGCCAACTACAAATGCTGCCCAAACTACAACTGCAGCCCCCACTACAACTGCAACCCCAAGTACAACTGCAGCCCCAGCTACAACTGCAGCCCCCGCTACAACTGTATCCCCAACTACAACTGCAGCTCCAAGTACAACTGATGCTCCAACTACTACTGCAGCCCCAACTACAACTGCTGCTCCAACTACAATTGCAGCCCCAACAACTGCAGCTCCCACAACGACTGCTGCCCCAACTACATCTGCTGCCCCCACTACAACTGCAGAGCCAACAACAACTGCTGCTCCAACTACAACTGCAGTCCCAAGTACAAACGCAGCACCCACAACTACTGCAACCCCGACCACAACCACAGCCCCCAGTACAACTACAGGTCTCACTACAAGTGCAGCCCCAACTACAACTGTAACCCCCACTACAACTGTATCCCCAATTACAACTGCAGCCCCAACTACATCGGAAGCTCCCACTACAACCGCAGCCCCAACTACACCCACAGCCCCCACTACAACTGCAGCACCAACAACACCTACAGCTCCCACAACAACTGCAGCCGCAACTACAACCACAGCTCCCATAACAACTGCAGCCCCAATTACAACTGCAGCCCCGACTACAACCACAGCTCCCACTACAACTGCAGCCCCGACGACAACTGTATCCCCAATTACAACTGCAACACCAACTACAACCACAGCCCCCACTACAACTACAGGTCCCACTACTAGTGCAGCCCCAACTACAAGTGCAGCCCCCACTACAACTGTATCCCCAACTACTACTGCAGCCCCAACTACAGTGGTAGCTCGCACGACAACTGCAGCCCAAACTACAACCACAGCCCCCACTACAACTGCAGCTCCAAGTACAACTGATGCTCCAACTACTACTGCTGCCCCCACTACAACTGCAGCTCCAACTACAACCGCAGCTCCCATAACAACTGCAGCCCAAACTACAACTGCACCTCCAACTACAAATGCTGCTCCAACTGCAACTGCAGCTCCCACAACTACTGCTGCTCCAATTACAACTGCAGTCCCCACTACAACTGCAGCCCCATCTACAACTGCAGCCCGCACTACAACTGCAGCTCCAACTACAACTGCAGCTCCCATAACAACTGCAGCCCCAACCACAACTGCACCTCCAACTGCAGCTCCCACAACTACTGCTGGCCCAACTACAACTGCAGCCCTCACTACAACTGCAGCACCAACTACAACTGCAGCGGCAACTACAACTCCAACTACAACTGCAGCGGCAACTACAACTGCAACTCCAACTACAACTGCAGCCCCGACTACAAATTCAGCCCTGACTACAACTGCAGGCCCCACTACAACTGCAGTGCCAACTACAAATGCTGCCCAAACTACAACTGCAGCCCCCACTACAACTGCAACCCCAAGTACAACTGCAGCCCCAGCTACAACTGCAGCCCCCGCTACAACTGTATCCCCAAATACAACTGCAGCTCCAAGTACAACTGATGCTCCAACTACTACTGCAGCACCAACTACAACTGCTGCTCCAACTACAATTGCAGCCCCAACAACTGCAGCTCCCACAACTACTGCTGCCCCAACTACAACTGCAGCCCCCACTACAACTGCAGCACCAACTACAACTGCAGCGGCAACTACAACTGCAACTCCAACTGCAGCCCCGACTACAAATTCAGCCATGACTACAACTGCAGGCCCCACTACAACTGCAGTGCCAACTACAACTGCTGCCCAAACTACAACTGCAGCCCCCACTACAACTGCAACCCCAAGTACAACTGCAGCCCCATCTACAACTGCAGCCCGCACTACAACTGCAGCTCCAACTACAACTGCAGCTCCCATAACAACTGCAGCCCCAACCACAACTGCACCTCCAACTGCATCCCCCACTACAACTGCAACCCCAAGTACAACTGCAGCCCCAGCTACAACTGCAGCCCCCGCTACAACTGTATCCCCAACTACAACTGCAGCTCCAAGTACAACTGATGCTCCAACTACTACTGCAGCACCAACTACAACTGCTGCTCCAACTACAATTGCAGCCCCAACAACTGCAGCTCCCACAACTACTGCTGCCCCAACTACAACTGCAGCACCAACTACAACTGCAGCGGCAACTACAACTGCAACTCCAACTGCAGCCCCGACTACAAATTCAGCCCTGACTACAACTGCAGGCCCCACTACAACTGCAGTGCCAACTACAACTGCTGCCCAAACTACAACTGCAGCCCCCACTACAACTGCAACCCCAAGTACAACTGCAGCCCCATCTACAACTGCAGCCCGCACTACAACTGCAGCTCCAACTACAACTGCAGCTCCCATAACAACTGCAGCCCCAACCACAACTGCACCTCCAACTGCAGCTCCCACAACTACTGCTGGCCCAACTACAACTGCAGCCCTCACTACAACTGCAGCACCAACTACAACTGCAGCGGCAACTACAACTCCAACTACAACTGCAGCGGCAACTACAACTGCAACTCCAACTACAACTGCAGCCCCGACTACAAATTCAGCCCTGACTACAACTGCAGGCCCCACTACAACTGCAGTGCCAACTACAAATGCTGCCCAAACTACAACTGCAGCCCCCACTACAACTGCAACCCCAAGTACAACTGCAGCCCCAGCTACAACTGCAGCCCCCGCTACAACTGTATCCCCAACTACAACTGCAGCTCCAAGTACAACTGATGCTCCAACTACTACTGCAGCCCCAACTACAACTGCTGCTCCAACTACAATTGCAGCCCCAACAACTGCAGCTCCCACAACGACTGCTGCCCCAACTACATCTGCTGCCCCCACTACAACTGCAGAGCCAACAACAACTGCTGCTCCAACTACAACTGCAGTCCCAAGTACAAACGCAGCACCCACAACTACTGCAACCCCGACCACAACCACAGCCCCCAGTACAACTACAGGTCTCACTACAAGTGCAGCCCCAACTACAACTGTAACCCCCACTACAACTGTATCCCCAATTACAACTGCAGCCCCAACTACATCGGAAGCTCCCACTACAACCGCAGCCCCAACTACACCCACAGCCCCCACTACAACTGCAGCACCAACAACACCTACAGCTCCCACAACAACTGCAGCCGCAACTACAACCACAGCTCCCATAACAACTGCAGCCCCAATTACAACTGCAGCCCCGACTACAACCACAGCTCCCACTACAACTGCAGCCCCGACGACAACTGTATCCCCAATTACAACTGCAACACCAACTACAACCACAGCCCCCACTACAACTACAGGTCCCACTACTAGTGCAGCCCCAACTACAAGTGCAGCCCCCACTACAACTGTATCCCCAACTACTACTGCAGCCCCAACTACAGTGGTAGCTCGCACGACAACTGCAGCCCAAACTACAACCACAGCCCCCACTACAACTGCAGCTCCAAGTACAACTGATGCTCCAACTACTACTGCTGCCCCCACTACAACTGCAGCTCCAACTACAACCGCAGCTCCCATAACAACTGCAGCCCAAACTACAACTGCACCTCCAACTACAAATGCTGCTCCAACTGCAACTGCAGCTCCCACAACTACTGCTGCTCCAATTACAACTGCAGTCCCCACTACAACTGCAGCCCCATCTACAACTGCAGCCCGCACTACAACTGCAGCTCCAACTACAACTGCAGCTCCCATAACAACTGCAAAGCCAACAACAACTGCTGCTCCAACTACAACTGCAGTCCCAAGTACAAACGCAGCACCCACAACTACTGCAACCCCGACCACAACCACAGCCCCCAGTACAACTACAGGTCTCACTACAACTGCAGGCCCCACTACAACTGCAGTGCCAACTACAAATGCTGCCCAAACTACAACTGCAGCCCCCACTACAACTGCAACCCCAAGTACAACTGCAGCCCCAGCTACAACTGCAGCCCCCGCTACAACTGTATCCCCAACTACAACTGCAGCTCCAAGTACAACTGATGCTCCAACTACTACTGCAGCCCCAACTACAACTGCTGCTCCAACTACAATTGCAGCCCCAACAACTGCAGCTCCCACAACGACTGCTGCCCCAACTACATCTGCTGCCCCCACTACAACTGCAGAGCCAACAACAACTGCTGCTCCAACTACAACTGCAGTCCCAAGTACAACTGCAGCCCCCACTACAACTGCAACCCCAAGTACAACTGCAGCCCCAGCTACAACTGCAGCCCCCACTACAACTGTATCCCCAACTACAACTGTAGCCCCAATTACAACTGCAGCTCCAAGTACAACTGATGCTCCAACAACTACTGCAGCCCCAACTACAACTGCTGCTCCAACTACAATTGCAGCCCCAACAACTGCAGCTCCCACAATGACTGCTGCCCCAACTACATCTGCTGCCCCCACTACAACTGCAGAGCCAACAACAACTGCTGCTCCAACTACAACTGCAGTCCCAAGTACAAACGCAGCACCCACAACTACTGCAACCCCGACTACAACCACAGCCCCCACTACAACTACAGGTCTCACTACAAGTGCAGCCCCAACTACAGCTGTAACCCCCACTACAACTGTAACCCCAATTACAACTGCAGCCCCAACTACATCGGTAGCTCCCACTACAACCGCAGCCCCAACTACAACCACAGCCCCCACTACAACTGCAGCACCAACAACAACTACATCTCCCACAACTACTGCTGCCCCCACTACAACTGCAGCTCCAACTACAACCGCAGCTCCCATAACAACTGCAGCCCCAACTACAACTGCACCTCCAACTGCAGCTCCCACAACTACTGCTGCCCCAACTACAACTGCAGCCCCCACTACAACTGCAGCACCAACTACAACTGCAGCGGCAACTACAACTGCAACTCCAACTGCAGCCCCGACTACAAATTCAGCCCTGACTACAACTGCAGGCCCCACTACAACTGCAGTGCCAACTACAACTGCTGCCCAAACTACAACTGCAGCCCCCACTACAACTGCAACCCCAAGTACAACTGCAGCCCCATCTACAACTGCAGCCCCCACTACAACTGCAGGTCCAACTACAACCGCAGCTCCCATAACAACTGCAGCCCCAACTACAACTGCACCTCCAACTGCAGCTCCCACAACTACTGCTGCCCCAACTACAACTGCAGCCCTCACTACAACTGCAGCACCAACTACAACTGCAGTGGCAACTACAACTCCAACTACAACTGCAGCGGCAACTACAACTGCAACTCCAACTACAACTGCAGCCCCGACTACAAATTCAGCCCTGACTACAACTGCAGGCCCCACTACAACTGCAGTGCCAGCAACAAATGCTGCCCAAACTACAACTGCAGCCCCAAGTACAACTGCAGCCCCCACTACAACTGTATCCCCAACTACAACTGCAGCTCTAAGTACAACTGATGCTCCAACTACTACTGCAGCCCCTACTACAACTGCACCTCCAACTACAAATGCTGCTCCAACTGCAACTGCAGCTCCCACAACTACTGCTGCTCCAACTACAACTGCAGTCCCCACTACAACTGCAGCACCAACTACAACTGCAGCTCCCACAACAACTGCAGCCCCCACTACAACTGCAGCACCAACTACAACTGCAACGGCAACTACAACTGCAGCTCCAACTACAACTGCTGCCCCATCTACAACTGCAGCCCCCACTACAACTGCAGTGCCAACTACAACTGCTGCCCAAACTACAACTGCAGCCCCCACTACAACTGCAACCCCAAGTACAACTGCAGCCCCAGCTACAACTGCAGTCCCCACTACAACTGTATCCCCAACTACAACTGTAGCCCCAACTACAACTGCAGCTCCAAGTACAACTGATGCTCCAACTACTACTGCAGCCCCAACTACAACTGCTGCTCCAACTACAATTGCAGCCCCAACAACTGCAGCTCCCACAACGACTGCTGCCCCAACTACATCTGCTGCCCCCACTACAACTGCAGAGCCAAGAACAACAGCTGCTCCAATTACAACTGCAGTCCCAAGTACAAACGCAGCACCCACTACAACTGTATCCCCAACTACAACTGCAGCCCCAACTACATCGGTAGCTCCCACTACAACCGCAGCCCCAACTACAACCACAGCCCCCACTACAACTGCAGCACCAACAACAACAACTACATCTCCCACAACTACTGCTGCCCCCACTACAACTGCAGCTCCAACTACAACTGCAGCTCCCATAACTGCAGCCCCAACTTCAACTGCACCTCCAACTGCAGCTCCCACAACTACTGCTGCCCCAACTACAACTACAACTGCAACTCCAACTGCAGCCCCGACTACAAATTCAGCCCTGACTACAACTGCAGGCCCCACTACAACTGCAGTGCCAACTACAACTGCTGCCCAAACTACAACTGCAGCCCCCACTACAACTGCAACCCCAAGTACAACTGCAGCCCCATCTACAACTGCAGTCCCCACTACAACTGCAGCTCCAACTACAACCGCAGCTCCCATAACAACTGCAGCCCCAACTACAACTGCAGCCCCCACTACAACTGCAGCACCAACTACAACTGCAGCGGCAACTACAACTGCAACTCCAACTACAACTGCAGCGGCAACTACAACTGCAACTCCAACTACAACTGCAGCCCCGACTACAAATTCAGCCCTGACTACAACTGCAGGCCCCACTACAACTGCAGTGCCAACTACAAATGCTGCCCAAACTACAACGGCAGCCCCCACTACAACTGCAACCCCAAGTACAACTGCAGCCCCAGCTACAACTGCAGCCCCCGCTACGACTGTATCCCCAACTACAACTGTAGCCCCAACTACAACTGCAGCTCCAAGTACAACTGATGCTCCAACTACCACTGCAGCCCCAACTACAACTGCTGCTCCAACTACAATTGCAGCCCCAACAACTGCAGCTCCCACAACGACTGCTGCCCCAACTACATCTGCTACCCCCACTACAACTGCAGAGCCAACAACAACTGCTGCTCCAACTACAACTGCAGTCCCACATACAAACGCAGCACCCACAACTACTGCAACCCCGACTACAACCACAGCCCCCACTACAACTACAGGTCTCACTACAAGTGCAGCCCCAACTACAACTGTAACCCCCACTACAACTGTATCCCCAATTACAACTGCAGCCCCAACTACATCGGTAGCTCCCACTACAACCGCAGCCCCAACTACAACCACAGCCCCCACTACAACTGCAGCACCAACAACACCTACAGCTCCCACAACAACTGCAGCCCCAACTACAACCGCAGCTCCCATAACAACTGCAGCCCCAATTACTACTGCAGCCCCGACTACAACCACAGCTCCCACTACAACTGCAGCCCCGACGACAACTGTATCCCCAATTACAACTGCAACACCAACTACAACCACAGCCCCCACTACAACTACAGGTCCCACTACAAGTGCAGCCCCAACTACAAGTGCAGCCCCCACTACAACTGTATCCCCAACTACTACTGCAGCCCCAACTACAGCGGTAGCTCGCACGACAACTGCAGCCCAAACTACAACCACAGCCCCCACTACAACTGCAGCCCCAAGTACAACGGCAGCCCCGACAACAACAACTCCAGCCCCGACTACAACAACTCCAGCTCCGACTACAACAACTCCAGCCCCGATTACAACTCCTGCCCTGACGACAACTGCAGCTGACTCTACAACTTTGTCAAGAATAATTACTTCCATTCTATCTTCCAGTACAGCACACAATCCACTTCTGACCACAGCATCTCCTCCAGCAGAACCAAAGTTAAATATGGAATTGGCACTGGAGCAGGAATTTGAGGAAGACCTGACAAATTCATCCTCACCAAAGTATAAAGAGTTGGAAAACCAACTAACTGAACAGGTATTTAGATAATATTTGCTTTTTCATCGAATGAGATCTACTTTTTTTTAAAATGTTGTCTCCAGAAATATCTGTAGATATTTGTGCATATGCAAAAACATGCTCAATTAATGCATTTCTTCATAATATATATTTCCACAGTAATGATAGCAAACCCAGTGATAAACAAGTGAATTAATTTAAAGGTGCATGATGCATGATATTTAGCCTTGCTCTGTTCCTGTGTTTACAATCAAAGAAGTCTCCTTCTCCATCCTAAACCCTACTCTCTTACCTCCATTGAGGGCAAGAAACACAATTGAGTGCAGCAAGCAAAATGTCAAGCGAAGATAAAATGAAAATAAAATGTTTAGCAACATTCAATGTTCTGTATGGATGTTAATCATAATTAGGCAGTGTTAGAACAATGAAATACAGGCTATGTCGTGCACTTCAGTCAAAGTTTCTAAAAGAGAGAAGGCGCTCTCAGTATGGGACCGTGCATATTAAGGAAAAAATACCCGGGCTCATCAAAGAGACCGCCCAGAGTAGACACCAGAGCACTCGTAATACAATGAAACACATTCATTAAATACAACTGAAGTTTCAACATTGCATCTTCAGAATCATCAGGTGATATAATTATCTTTACCTTATACAGTAAGTGCACCATGCAGGAACATCGTCACTGTAAAGGTAGCTACTCCTGAGTGCAGTTGCAGCTATCTTGTGGTCTTTTTTTCCATGGTCACTGCTTAGCAAACATTATTCTGAACGTTAATTTAAAACTGGGATGTAAAGACGGAAGCTTGTGTGGAATAAGTAACATTAGCAGACCATATCTTTTCTATCAGACCTAGTTAATATTCTTGAAAAAGTAACTTGCTTTTTAATTTCTTTTCTCAATCCAACATAGTATTACATTATTATTTAATTATATCCAAAAGTTACCAGAATTCGGCCATCTATCTACCTAACATACAGTAGCTTGCTGGATATGTACAGGTAACATCACGTACAGGTCCCACACTAAACACTTCAACTCTTCATCGCATTTCATCCTCTTGCTAAACTTCAGCTGTCGCCAATGAAAAAAAGCCTAGGTTGACTCCTTCCTGTCGGCTTGTTGTTTGGCTTCGCTCTACCTCCACTTCTTCACCTCCGCCATTGCAGTAGCTATAGCTGCCAACAAATGCTCTGCTGAAAGAAATGTGATCTAACGCCACAGCCTCTATTGCCACACCTACCACTCTCCACACAAGAAAGAGTGCCACGCCCAGAAATGTCCCAAACACATCACACAACAATAAATACAGCCTGAGAGGCACAGTTTCGGCCATTTTGTTTTCGACAGAGATTACCAGTGCATCATAGCTATGACTCAGGATGGTTATTTTATAATATTTTCTAGGTAAAAATCGTTCAAAGAGCACTTTTAATAAGATACTTTCATAATTATTCTAAATACACCATTATTTTCCTTCTTTTCAAAGCTGGATGTGGTCTTCACACAGCGATATCAAGAAATGTTCAATCGCACTGAAATCGAAGGTTTCAGGTATGTAAATATCCTTTCTGAGTCTGTTGTCCATTGACTGAATAGCTTTTGAATTCGTTTTTCTTTCATAAAGTAGTTTTATGAGTAGTTTTTAAAAAAAGATTTGAAAAAAGTTAATTAAATGTAGTAGAAAATTAATACAATTTCAGATTAATGTTTATATTTACATCTATGTTTCAACTCAAATGAGACGTATATGTCAAATTCTAATTTGAGAATAATTTAAGAATGAGAACCTTTGTCTATTTCATAAATAATTAAGTGTAATTCTATGAGTTGTTATTTTTATAGTATTTGCACTAGATATGTCTAAGAAATCTTTTGTGTACTATTGCTATTTTAGGCAGGGATCAGTGATTGCGGACGCTGTGCTGGTGTTCAACAACTTAAGCACCGTCCCTGAAACCGGCGATGTGGTGCAGACATTAATAACAGCTGCCTCCTCCAACTCCTCTGGCTTAACTCTCCCTATCAACACCACCAGAATTGTGGTTTCACGTAAGATCACATCTTATACTACAATACAATTAAATAGCACCTACCTCACTAGCTGATGGGTATAACAATAAACTGCTATCTGGTTACTTTCAACAGCTCGTCAAGGCATAACAAATGGTCCAACTGCTGCAATGACCACAGCACCTGCATCATTGACTTCTGTGACAATTCCTGCAATGTTGTCCACAAACTCTGCAACACTGAGCATGGGAACTGCACCATCAACCACAAACTCTGCCACATCAACCACAAGCCCTGAAAAATCAACAACACGACCAGCAATCTTAACGACAATGTCTGCAACTTCAGTTGGATTTCCGAAGGCATCAACCGCTACTCCTGTAATATCATCCACAAACCCTACCATATTTATTTCAACATCAAGCACTAACACTAGAACATCAAACAACCCTGTAAAATTAACAAGTGTGCCTTCAACATCAATAAAAAATCCTGCAACATTAATCACAAACTTTAGTACATCCACCATAGAACCTGAAATCTTGACGACAAAGTCTGGAACATCAATTGGAATAACTATGGCATCAACCATTACTTCTGTCATATCATCCACTAAGCCTACCATATTTTCTTCAAATCCTTCAACATCACAAAAAAACCCTGAAACTTCTACGACAACTCCAGCAACACTGTCCACAAAGTCTGCAACATTGAGCCTCAGACCGACACCATCAACAACAAACTCTGCAACATCACCAACAACTTCTGAAAAAACAGAAACAGTGAAATTGCTCACAACCCTTTCTATATCAAGCACTAACCCCGGAACATCAAATAACAACCGTCTAAAATTAACGACAATGCCTGCTTCCTCAAATACAAATACAGCCCCCACTACAACTGCAACGCCAACTACAACTGCAGCCCCAACTACATCGGTAGCTCCCACTACAACTGCAGCCACAACAACTACAGCTCCCACAACTACTGCTGCCCCCACTACAACTGCAGCTCCAACTACAACCGCAGCTCTCATAACAACTGCAGCCCAAACTACAACTGCACCTCCAACTACAACTGCTGCTCCAACTGCAACTGCAGCTCCCACAACTACTGCTGCTCCAACTACAACTGCAGCCCCCACTACAACTGCAGCACCAACTACAACTGCAACGGCAACTACAACTGCAGCTCCAACTACAACTGCAGCCCCAACAACAACTACAGCTCCCACAACAACTGCAGCCCCCACTACAACTGCAGCACCAACTACAACTGCAACGGCAACTACAACTGCAGCTCCAACTACAACTGCAGCCCCTACTGCAACTGCAGCCCCAACAACAACTACAGCTCCCACAACAACTGCAGCCCCCACTACAACTGCAGCACCAACTACAACTGCAACGGCAACTACAACTGCAGCTCCAACTACAACTGCAGCCCCTACTGCAACTGCAGCCCCAACAACAACTACAGCTCCCACAACAACTGCAGCCCCCACTACAACTGCAGCACCAACTACAACTGCAACGGCAACTACAACTGCAGCTCCAACTACAACTGCAGCCCCTACTGCAACTGCAGCCCCAACAACAACTACAGCTCCCACTACTACTGCAGTCCCAACTACAACCACAGCCCCCAATACAACTGCAGCTCCCACTACAACTGCAGCTCCAACTACAACTGCTGCTCCAACTACAAGTGCAGCCCCAACTACAACTGCTGCTCCAACTACAATTGCAGCCCCAAAAACTGCAGCTCCCACAACGACTGCTGCCCCAACTACATCTGCTGCCCCCACTACAACTGCAGAGCCAACAACAACTGCTGCTCCAACTACAACTGCAGTCCCAAGTACAAACGCAGCACCCACAACTACTGCAACCCTGACTACAACCACAGCCCCCACTACAACTACAGGTCGCACTACAAGTGCATCCCCAATTATAACTGCAGCCCCCACTACAACTGTATCCCCAACTAAAACTGCAGCCCCAACTACATCGGTAGCTCCCACTACAACAGCAGGCCCAACTACAACCACAGCCCCTACTACAACTGCAGCCCCAACAACAACTACATCTCCCATAACTACTGCTGCCCCCACTAC
The DNA here is from genome assembly GCA_029718625.1 of Synaphobranchus kaupii. Classification (NCBI taxonomy): domain Eukaryota; kingdom Metazoa; phylum Chordata; class Actinopteri; order Anguilliformes; family Synaphobranchidae; genus Synaphobranchus; species Synaphobranchus kaupii. The sequence goes on along the minus strand of CM056395.1, from coordinate 20,396,741 downwards.
AACTGCAGCTCCAACTACAACCGCAGCTCCCATAACAACTGCAGCCCCAACTACAACTGCACCTCCAACTGCAGCTCCCACAACTACTGCTGCCCCAACTACAACTGCAGCCCCCACTACAACTGCAGCACCAACTACAACTGCACCTCCAACTACAACTGCTGCTCCAACTGCAACTGCAGCTCCCACAACTACTGCTGCTCCAACTACAACTGCAGCCCCCACTACAACTGCAGCACCAACTACAACTGCAACGGCAACTACAACTGCAGCTCCAACTACAACTGCAGCCCCAACAACAACTACAGCTCCCACAACAACTGCAGCCCCCACTACAACTGCAGCACCAACTACAACTGCAACGGCAACTACAACTGCAGCTCCAACTACAACTGCAGCCCCTACTGCAACTGCAGCCCCAACAACAACTACAGCTCCCACAACAACTGCAGCCCCAACTACATCGGTAGCTCCCACTACAACTGCAGTCCCAACTACAACCACAGCCCCCAATACAACTGCAGCTCCCACTACAACTGCAGCTCCAACTACAACTGCTGCTCCAACTACAACTGCAGCCCCAACTACAACTGCTGCTCCAACTACAATTGCAGCCCCAAAAACTGCAGCTCCCACAACGACTGCTGCCCCAACTACATCTGCTGCCCCCACTACAACTGCAGAGCCAACAACAACTGCTGCTCCAACTACAACTGCAGTCCCAAGTACAAACGCAGCACCCACAACTACTGCAACCCTGACTACAACCACAGCCCCCACTACAACTACAGGTCTCACTACAAGTGCAGCCCCAACTACAACTGTAACCCCCACTACAACTGTATCCCCAATTACAACTGCAGCCCCAACTACATCGGTAGCTCCCACTACAACCGCAGTCCCTACTACAACCACAGCCCCCACTACAACTGCAGCACCAACAACAACTACATCTCCCACAACTACTGCTGCCCCCACTACAACTGCAGCTCCAACTACAACTGCAGCTCCCATAACAACTGCAGCCCCAACTACAACTGCAGCCTCCACTACAACTGCAGCGGCAACTACAACTGCAACTCCAACTGCAGCCCCGACTACAAATTCAGCCCTGACTACAACTGCAGGCCCCACTACAACTGCAGTGCCAACTACAACTGCTGCCCAAACTACAACTGCAGCCCCCACTACAACTGCAGCTCCAACTACAACCGCAGCTCCCATAACAACTGCAGCCCCAACTACAACTGCACCTCCAACTGCAGCTCCCACAACTACTGCTGCCCCAACTACAACTGCAGCCCCCACTACAACTGCAGCACCAACTACAACTGCAGCGGCAACTACAACTGCAACTCCAACTACAACTGCAGCGGCAACTACAACTGCAACTCCAACTACAACTGCAGCCCCGACTACAAATTCAGCCCTGACTACAACTGCAGGCCCCACTACAACTGCAGTGCCAACTACAAATGCTGCCCAAACTACAACTGCAGCCCCCACTACAACTGCAACCCCAAGTACAACTGCAGCCCCAGCTACAACTGCAGCCCCCGCTACGACTGCAGCTCCAAGTACAACTGATGCTCCAACTACTACTGCAGCCCCAACTACAACTGCTGCTCCAACTACAATTGCAGCCCCAACAACTGCAGCTCCCACAACGACTGCTGCCCCAACTACATCTGCTGCCCCCACTACAACTGCAGAGCCAACAACAACTGCTGCTCCAACTACAATTGCAGCCCCAACAACTGGAGCTCCCACAACGACTGCTGCCCCAACTACATCTGCTGCCCCCACTACAACTGCAGAGCCAACAACAACTGCTGCTCCAACTACAACTGCAGTCCCAAGTACAAACGCAGCACCCACAACTACTGCAACCCCGACTACAACCACAGCCCCCACTACAACTACAGGTCTCACTACAAGTGCAGCCCCAACTACAACTGTAACCCCCACTACAACTGTATCCCCAATTACAACTTCAGCCCCAACTACATCGGTACCTCCCACTACAACCGCAGCCCCAACTACAACCACAGCCCCCACTACAACTGCAGCACCAACAACACCTACAGCTCCCACAACAACTGCAGCCCCAACTACAACCGCAGCTCCCATAACAACTGCAGCCCCAATTACAACTGCAGCCCCGACTACAACCACAGCTCCCACTACAACCGCAGCCTCGATGACAACTGTATCCCCAATTACAACTGCAACACCAACTACAACCACAGCCCCCACTACAACTACAGGTCCCACTACAAGTGCAGCCCCAACTACAAGTGCAGCCCCCACTACAACTGTATCCCCAACTACTACTGCAGCCCCAACTACAGCGGTAGCTCGCACGACAACTGCAGCCCAAACTACAACCACAGCCCCCACTACAACTGCAGCCCCAAGTACAACGGCAGCCCCGACAACAACAACTCCAGCCCCGACTACAACAACTCCAGCTCCGACTACAACAACTCCAGCCCCGATTACAACTCCTGCCCTGACGACAACTGCAGCTGACTCTACAACTTTGTCAAGAATAATTACTTCCATTCTATCTTCCAGTACAGCACACAATCCACTTCTGACCACAGCATCTCCTCCAGCAGAACCAAAGTTAAATATGGAATTGGCACTGGAGCAGGAATTTGAGGAAGACCTGACAAATTCATCCTCACCAAAGTATAAAGAGTTGGAAAACCAACTAACTGAACAGGTATTTAGATAATATTTGCTTTTTCATCGAATGAGATCTACTTTTTTTTTAAATGTTGTCTCCAGAAATATCTGTAGATATTTGTCCATATGCAAAAACATGCTCAATTAATGCATTTCTTCATAATATATATTTCCACAGTAATGATAGCAAACCCAGTGATAAACAAGTGAATTAATTTAAAGGTGCATGATGCATGATATTTAGCCTTGCTCTGTTCCTGTGTTTACAATCAAAGAGGTCTCCTTCTCCATCCTAAACCCTACTCTCTTACCTCCATTGAGGGCAAGAAACACAATTGAGTGCAGCAAGCAAAATGTCAAGCGAAGATAAAATGAAAATAAAATGTTTAGCAACATTCAATGTTCTGTATGGATGTTAATCATAATTAGGCAGTGTTAGAACAATGAAATACAGGCTATGTCGTGCACTTCAGTCAAAGTTTCTAAAAGAGAGAAGGCGCTCTCAGTATGGGACCGTGCATATTAAGGAAAAAATACCCGGGCTCATCAAAGAGACCGCCCAGAGTAGACACCAGAGCACTCGTAATACAATGAAACACATTCATTAAATACAACTGACGTTTCAACATTGCATCTTCAGAATCAACAGGTGATATAATTATCTTTACCTTATACAGTAAGTGCACCATGCAGGAACATCGTCACTGTAAAGGTAGCTACTCCTGAGTGCAGTTGCAGCTATCTTGTGGTCTTTTTTTCCATGGTCACTGCTTAGCAAACATTATTCTGAACGTTAATTTAAAACTGGGATGTAAAGACGGAAGCTTGTGTGGAATAAGTAACATTAGCAGACCATATCTTTTCTATCAGACCTAGTTAATATTCTTGAAAAAGTAACTTGCTTTTTAATTTCTTTTCTCAATCCAACATAGTATTACATAATTATTTAATTACATCCAAAAGTTACCAGAATTCGGCCATCTATCTACCTAACATACAGTAGCTTGCTGGATATGTACAGGTAACATCACGTACAGGTCCCACACTAAACACTTCAACTCTTCATCGCATTTCATCCTCTTGCTAAACTTCAGCTGTCGCCAATGAAAAAAAGCCTAGGTTGACTCCTTCCTGTCGGCTTGTTGTTTGGCTTCGCTCTACCTCCACTTCTTCACCTCCGCCATTGCAGTAGCTATAGCTGCCAACAAATGCTCTGCTGAAAGAAATGTGATCTAACGCCACAGCCTCTATTGCCACACCTACCACTCTCCACACAAGAAAGAGTGCCACGCCCAGAAATGTCCCAAACACATCACACAACAATAAATACAGCCTGAGAGGCACAGTTTCGGCCATTTTGTTTTCGACAGAGATTACCAGTGCATCATAGCTATGACTCAGGATGGTTATTTTATAATATTTTCTAGGTAAAAATCGTTCAAAGAGCACTTTTAATAAGATACTTTCATAATTATTCTAAATACACCATTATTTTCCTTCTTTTCAAAGCTGGATGTGGTCTTCACACAGCGATATCAAGAAATGTTCAATCGCACTGAAATCGAAGGTTTCAGGTATGTAAATATCCTTTCTGAGTCTGTTGTCCATTGACTGACTAGCTTTTGAATTCGTTTTTCTTTCATAAAGTAGTTTTATGAGTAGTTTTTAAAAAAAAGATTTGAAAAAAGTTAATTAAATGTAGTAGAAAATTAATACAATTTCAGATTAATGTTTATATTTACATCTATGTTTCAACTCAAATGAGACGTATATGTCAAATTCTAATTTGAGAATAATTTAAGAATGAGAACCTTTGTCTATTTCATAAATAATTAAGTGTAATTCTATGAGGTGTTATTTTTATAGTATTTGAACTAGATATGTCTAAGAAATCTTTTGTGTACTATTGCTATTTTAGGCAGGGATCAGTGATTGCGGACGCTGTGCTGGTGTTCAACAACTTAAGCACCGTCCCTGAAACCGGCGATGTGGTGCAGACATTAATAACAGCTGCCTCCTCCAACTCCTCTGGCTTAACTCTCCCTATCAACACCACCAGAATTGTGGTTTCACGTAAGATCACATCTTATACTACAATACAATTAAATAGCACCTACCTCACTAGCTGATGGGTATAACAATAAACTGCTATCTGGTTACTTTCAACAGCTCGTCAAGGCATAACAAATGGTCCAACTGCTGCAATGACCACAGCACCTGCATCATTGACTTCTGTGACAATTCCTGCAATGTTGTCCACAAACTCTGCAACACTGAGCATGGGAACTGCACCATCAACCACAAACTCTGCCACATCAACCACAAGCCCTGAAAAATCAACAACACGACCAGCAATCTTAACGACAATGTCTGCAACTTCAGTTGGATTTCCGAAGGCATCAACCGCTACTCCTGTAATATCATCCACAAACCCTACCATATTTTCTGTAAATCCTTCAACATCACAAATTAATCCAAAAACTTCTATGACATCTCCTGCAACATTGTCCACAAACACAGCAACTTTGAGGATCAGTCCTGCACAATCAACCACAAGCTCTGCAACATCACCTACAAGCACTGAAACATCAACAAGAGAACAAGCAATATTGACCACAATTATTTCAACATCAAGCACTAACACTGGAACATCAAACAACCCTGTAAAATTAACAAGTGTGCCTTCAACATCAATAAAAAATCCTGCAACATTAATCACAAACTTTGGTACATCCACCATAGAACCTGAAATCTTGACGACAAAGTCTGGAACATCAATTGGAATAACTATGGCATCAACCATTACTTCTGTCATATCATCCACTAAGCCTACCATATTTTCTTCAAATCCTTCAACATCACAAAAAAACCCTGAAACTTCTACGACAACTCCAGCAACACTGTCCACAAAGTCTGCAACATTGAGCCTCAGACCGACACCATCAGCAACAAACTCTGCAACATCACCAACAACTTCTGAAAAAACAGAAACAGTGAAATTGCTCACAACCCTTTCTATATCAAGCACTAACCCCGGAACATCAAACAACAACCGTCTAAAATTAACGACAATGCCTGCTTCCTCAAATAAAAATACAGCCCCCACTACAACTGCAACGCCAACTACAACTGCAGCCCCAACTACATCGGTAGCTCCCACTACAACTGCAGCCACAACAACTACAGCTCCCACAACTACTGCTGCCCCCACTACAACTGCAGCTCAAACTACAACCGCAGCTCTCATAACAACTGCAGCCCAAACTACAACTGCACCTCCAACTACAACTGCTGCTCCAAATGAAACTGCAGCTCCCACAACTACTGCTGCTCCAACTACAACTGCAGCCCCCACTACAACTGCAGCACCAACTACAACTGCAACGGCAACTACAACTGCAGCTCCAACTACAACTGCAGCCCCAACAACAACTACAGCTCCCACAACAACTGCAGCCCCCACTACAACTGCAGCACCAACTACAACTGCAACGGCAACTACAACTGCAGCTCCAACTACAACTGCAGCCCCTACTGCAACTGCAGCCCCAACAACAACTACAGCTCCCACAACAACTGCAGCCCCAACTACATCGGTAGCTCCCACTACAACTGCAGTCCCAACTACAACCACAGCCCCCAATACAACTGCAGCTCCCACTACAACTGCAGCTCCAACTACAACTGCTGCTCCACCTACAACTGCAGCCCCAACTACACCTGCTGCTCCAACTACAATTGCAGCCCCAAAAACTGCAGCTCCCACAACGACTGCTGCCCCAACTACATCTGCTGCCCCCACTACAACTGCAAAGCCAACAACAACTGCTGCTCCAACTACAACTGCAGTCCCAAGTACAAACGCAGCACCCACAACTACTGCAACCCCGACTACAACCACAGCCCCCACTACAACTACAGGTCACACTACAAGTGCATCCCCAATTATAACTGCAGCCCCCACTACAACTGTATCCCCAACTACAACTGCAGCCCCAACTACATCGGTAGCTCCCACTACAACAACAGGCCCAACTACAACCACAGCCCCTACTACAACTGCAGCCCCAACAACAACTACATCTCCCATAACTACTGCTGCCCCCACTACAACTGCAGCTCCAACTACAACCGCAGCTCCCATAACAACTGCAGCCCCAACTACAACTGCACCTCCAACTGCAGCTCCCACAACTACTGCTGCCCCAACTACAACTGCAGCCCCCACTACAAGTGCAGCACCAACTACAACTGCAACGGCAACTACAACTGCAGCTCCAACTACAACTGCAGCCCCGACTACAAATTCAGCCATGACTACAACTGCAGGCCCCACTACAACTGCAGTGCCAACTACAACTGCTGCCCAAACTACAACTGCAGCCCCCACTACAACTGCAACCCCAAGTACAACTGATGCTCCAACTACTACTGCAGGCCCTACTACAACTGCTGCGCCAACGACAACTGCAGCACCAACTACAACTGCAGCGGAAACTACAACTGCAGCTCCAACTACACCTGCAGCCCCGACTACAACTGCAGCCCCAACTACAACTGCAGCCCCAGCTACAACTGCAGCCCCCACTACAAGTGCAGACCCAACTACAACTGCTGCCCCCACTACAACTGCAATGGCAACTACAACTGCAGCTCCAACTACAACTGCAGCCCCAACTACAACCACAGCCCCCAATACAACTGCTGCCCCATCTACAACTGCAGCCCCCACTACAACTGCAGTGCCAACTACAACTGCTGCCCAAACTACAACTGCAGCCCCCACTACAACTGCAACCCCAAGTACAACTGCAGCCCCAGCTACAACTGCAGCCCCCACTACAACTGTATCCCCAACTACAACTGTAGCCTCAACTACAACTGCAGCTCCAAGTACAACTGATGCTCCAACTACTACTGCAGACCCAACTACAACTGCTGCTCCAACTACAATTGCAGCCCCAACAACTGCAGCTCCCACAACGACTGCTGCCCCAACTACATCTGCTGCCCCCACTACAACTGCAGAGCCAAGAACAACAGCTGCTCCAATTACAACTGCAGTCCCAAGTACAAACGCAGCACCCACTACAACTGTATCCCCAACTACAACTGCAGCCCCAACTACATCGGTAGCTCCCACTACAACAGCAGGCCCAACTACAACCACAGCTCCCACTACAACTGCAGCCACAACAACTACAGCTCCCACAACTACTGCTGCCCCCACTACAACTGCAGCTCCAACTACAACTGTTGCCCCAACTACAACTGCAGCCCCAACTACAACTGCTGCTCCAACTACAATCGCAGCCCCAACAACTGCAGCTCCCACAACGACTGCTGCCCCAACTACATCTGCTGCCCCCACTACAACTGCAGAGCCAACAACAACTGCTGCTCCAACTACAACTGCAGCCCCAACTACAACCACAGCCCCCAATACAACTGCTGCCCCATCTACAACTGCAGCCCCCACTACAACTGCAGTGCCAACTACAACTGCTGCCCAAACTACAACTGCAGCCCCCACTACAACTGCAACCCCAAGTACAACTGCAGCCCCAGCTACAACTGCAGCCCCCACTACAACTGTATCCCCAACTACAACTGTAGCCTCAACTACAACTGCAGCTCCAAGTACAACTGATGCTCCAACTACTACTGCAGACCCAACTACAACTGCTGCTCCAACTACAATTGCAGCCCCAACAACTGCAGCTCCCACAACGACTGCTGCCCCAACTACATCTGCTGCCCCCACTACAACTGCAGAGCCAAGAACAACAGCTGCTCCAATTACAACTGCAGTCCCAAGTACAAACGCAGCACCCACTACAACTGTATCCCCAACTACAACTGCAGCCCCAACTACATCGGTAGCTCCCACTACAACAGCAGGCCCAACTACAACCACAGCTCCCACTACAACTGCAGCCACAACAACTACAGCTCCCACAACTACTGCTGCCCCCACTACAACTGCAGCTCCAACTACAACTGTTGCCCCAACTACAACTGCAGCCCCAACTACAACTGCTGCTCCAACTACAATCGCAGCCCCAACAACTGCAGCTCCCACAACGACTGCTGCCCCAACTACATCTGCTGCCCCCACTACAACTGCAGAGCCAACAACAACTGCTGCTCCAACTACAACTGCAGTCCCAAGTACAACTGCAGCCCCCACTACAACTGCAACCCCAAGTACAACTGCAGCCCCAGCTACAACTGCAGCCCCCACTACAAATGTATCCCCAACTACAACTGTAGCCCCAACTACAACTGCAGCTCCAAGTACAACTGATGCTCCAACTACTACTGCAGCCCCAACTACAACTGCTGCTCCAACTACAATTGCAGCCCCAACAACTGCAGCTCCCACAACGACTGCTGCCCCAACTACATCTGCTGCCCCCACTACAACTGCAGAGCCAACAACAACTGCTGCTACAACTACAACTGCAGTCCCAAGTACAAACACAGCACCCACAACTACTGCAACCCCGACTACAACCACAGCCCCCACTACAACTACAGGTCTCACTACAAGTGCAGCCCCAACTACAACTGTAACCCCCACTACAACTGTATCCCCAATTACAACTGCAGCCCCAACTACATCGGTAGCTCCCACTACAACCGCAGCCCCAACTACAACCACAGCCCCCACTACAACAGCAGCACCAACAACTACATCTCCCACAACTACTGCAGCTCCAACTACAACTGCAGCTCCCATAACAACTGCAGCCCCAACTACAACTGCACCTCCAACTGCAGCTCCCACAACTGCTGCTGCCCCAACTACAACTGCAGCCTCCACTACAACTGCAGCGGCAACTACAACTGCAACTCCAACTGCAGCCCCGACTACAAATTCAGCCCTGACTACAACTGCAGGCCCCACTACAACTGCAGTGCCAACTACAACTGCTGCCCAAACTACAACTGCAGCCCCCACTACAACTGCAACCCCAAGTACAACTGCAGCCCCATCTACAACTGCAGCCCCCACTACAACTGCAGCTCCAACTACAACCGCAGCTCCCATAACAACTGCAGCCCCAACTACAACTGCACCTCCAACTGCAGCTCCCACAACTACTGCTGCCCCAACTACAACTGCAGCCCCCACTACAACTGCAGCACCAACTACAACTGCAGCGGCAACTACAACTGCAACTCCAACTACAACTGCAGCGGCAACTACAACTGCAACTCCAACTACAACTGCAGCCCCGACTACAAATTCAGCCCTGACTACAACTGCAGGCCCCACTACAACTGCAGTGCCAACTACAAATGCTGCCCAAACTACAACTGCAGCCCCCACTACAACTGCAACCCCAAGTACAACTGCAGCCCCCGCTACGACTGTATCCACAACTACAACTGTAGCCCCAACTACAACTGCAGCTCCAAGTACAACTGATGCTCCAACTACTACTGCAGCCCCAACTACAACTGCTGCTCCAACTACAATTGCAGCCCCAACAACTGCAGCTCCCACAACGACTGCTGCCCCAACTACATCTGCTGCCCCCACTACAACTGCAGAGCCAACAACAACTGCTGCTCCAACTACAATTGCAGCCCCAACAACTGGAGCTCCCACAACGACTGCTGCCCCAACTACATCTGCTGCCCCCACTACAACTGCAGAGCCAACAACAACTGCTGCTCCAACTACAACTGCAGTCCCAAGTACAAACGCAGCACCCACAACTACTGCAACCCCGACTACAACCACAGCCCCCACTACAACTACAGGTCTCACTACAAGTGCAGCCCCAACTAGAACTGTAACCCCCACTACAACTCTATCCCCAATTACAACTGCAGCCCCAAATACATCGGTAGCTCCCACTACAACCGCAGCCCCAACTACAACCACAGCCCCCACTACAACTGCAGCACCAACAACACCTACAGCTCCCACAACAACTGCAGCCCCAACTACAACCGCAGCTCCCATAACAACTGCAGCCCCAATTAAAACTGCAGCCCCGACTACAACCACAGCTCCCACTACAACTGCAGCCCCGACGACAACTGTATCCCCAATTACAACTGCAACACCAACTACAACCACAGCCCCCACTACAACTACAGGTCCCACTACAAGTGCAGCCCCAACTACAAGTGCAGCCCCCACTACAACTGTATCCCCAACTACTACTGCAGCCCCAACTACAGCGGTAGCTCGCACGACAACTGCAGCCCAAACTACAACCACAGCCCCCACTACAACTGCAGCCCCAAGTACAACGGCAGCCCCGACTACAACAACTCCAGCTCCGACTACAACAACTCCAGCCCCGATTACAACTCCTGCCCTGACGACAACTGCAGCTGACTCTACAACTTTGTCAAGAATAATTACTTCCATTCTATCTTCCAGTACAGCACACAATCCACTTCTGACCACAGCATCTCCTCCAGCAGAACCAAAGTTAAATATGGAATTGGCACTGGAGCAGGAATTTGAGGAAGACCTGACAAATTCATCCTCACCAAAGTATAAAGAGTTGGAAAACCAACTAACTGAACAGGTATTTAGATAATATTTGCTTTTTCATCGAATGAGATCTACTTTTTTTTTAAAATGTTGTCTCCAGAAATATCTGTAGATATTTGTGCATATGCAAAAACATGCTCAATTAATGCATTTCTTCATAATATATATTTCCACAGTAATGATAGCAAACCCAGTGATAAACAAGTGAATTAATTTAAAGGTGCATGATGCATGATATTTAGCCTTGCTCTGTTCCTGTGTTTACAATCAAAGAAGTCTCCTTCTCCATCCTAAACCCTACTCTCTTACCTCCATTGAGGGCAAGAAACACAATTGAGTGCAGCAAGCAAAATGTCAAGCGAAGATAAAATGAAAATAAAATGTTTAGCAACATTCATTGTTCTGTATGGATGTTAATCATAATTAGGCAGTGTTAGAACAATGAAATACAGGCTATGTCGTGCACTTCAGTCAAAGTTTCTAAAAGAGAGAAGGCGCTCTCAGTATGGGACCGTGCATATTAAGGAAAAAATACCCGGGCTCATCAAAGAGACCGCCCAGAGTAGACACCAGAGCACTCGTAATACAATGAAACACATTCATTAAATACAACTGACGTTTCAACATTGCATCTTCAGAATCAACAGGTGATATAATTATCTTTACCTTATACAGTAAGTGCACCATGCAGGAACATCGTCACTATAAAGGTAGCTATTCCTGAGTGCAGTTGCAGCTATCTTGTGGTCTTTTTTTCCATGGTCACTGCTTAGCAAACATTATTCTTAACGTTAATTTAAAACTGGGATGTAAAGACGGAAGCTTGTGTGGAATAAGTAACATTAGCAGACCATATCTATTCTATCAGACCTAGTTAATATTCTTGAAAAAGTAACTTGCTTTTTAATTTATTTTCTCAATCCAACATAGTATTACATAATTATTTAATTACATCCAAAAGTTACCAGAATTCGGCCATCTATCTACCTAACATACAGTAGCTTGCTGGATATGTACAGGTAACATCACGTACAGGTCCCACACTAAACACTTCAACTCTTCATCGCATTTCATCCTCTTGCTAAACTTCAGCTGTCGCCAATGAAAAAAAAGCCTAGGTTGACTCCTTCCTGTCGGCTTGTTGTTTGGCTTCGCTCTACCTCCCCTTCTTCACCTCCGCCATTGCAGTAGCTATAGCTGCCAACAAATGCTCTGCTGAAAGAAATGTGATCTAACGCCACAGCCTCTATTGCCACACCTACCACTCTCCACACAAGAAAGAGTGCCACGCCCAGAAATGTCCCAAACACATCACACAACAATAAATACAGCCTGAGAGGCACAGTTTCGGCCATTTTGTTTTCGACAGAGATTACCAGTGCATCATAGCTATGACTCAGGATGGTTATTTTATAATATTTTCTAGGTAAAAATCGTTCAAAGAGCACTTTTAATAAGATACTTTCATAATTATTCTAAATACACCCATTATTTTCCTTCTTTTCAAAGCTGGATGTGGTCTTCACACAGCGATATCAAGAAATGTTCAATCGCACTGAAATCGAAGGTTTCAGGTATGTAAATATCCTTTCTGAGTCTGTTGTCCATTGACTGACTAGCTTTTGAATTCGTTTTTCTTTCATAAAGTAGTTTTATGAGTAGTTTTTAAAAAAAGATTTGAAAAAAGTTAATTAAATGTAGTAGAAAATTAATACAATTTCAGATTAATGTTTATATTTACATCTATGTTTCAACTCAAATGAGACGTATATGTCAAATTCTAATTTGAGAATAATTTAAGAATGAGAACCTTTGTCTATTTCATAAATAATTAAGTGTAATTCTATGAGGTGTTATTTTTATAGTATTTGAACTAGATACGTATGTCTAAGAAATCTTTTGTGTACTATTGCTATTTTAGGCAGGGATCAGTGATTGCGGACGCTGTGCTGGTGTTCAACAACTTAAGCACCGTCCCTGAAACCGGCGATGTGGTGCAGACATTAATAACAGCTGCCTCCTCTAACTCCTCTGGCTTAACTCTCCCTATCAACACCACCAGAATTGTGGTTTCACGTAAGATCACATCTTATACTACAATACAATTAAATAGCACCTACCTCACTAGCTGATGGGTATAACAATAAACTGCTATCTGGTTACTTTCAACAGCTCTTCAAGGCATAACAAATGGTCCAACTGCTGCAATGACCACAGCACCTGCATCATTGACTTCTGTGACAATTCCTGCAATGTTGTCCACAAACTCTGCAACACTGAGCATGGGAACTGCACCATCAACCACAAACTCTGCCACATCAACCACAAGCCCTGAAAAATCAACAACACGACCGGCAATCTTAACGACAATGTCTGCAACAACAACTACATCTCCCATAACTACTGCTGCCCCCACTACAACTGCAGCTCCAACTACAACCGCAGCTCCCATAACAACTGCAGCCCCAACTACAACTGCACCTCCAACTGCAGCTCCCACAACTACTGCTGCCCCAACTACAACTGCAGCCCCCACTACAAATGCAGCACCAACTACAACTGCAGCGGCAACTACAACTGCAGCTCCAACTACAACTGCAGCCCCGACTACAAATTCAGCCATGACTACAACTGCAGGCCCCACTACAACTGCACTGCCAACTACAACTGCTGCCCAAACTACAACTGCAGCCCCCACTACAACTGCAACCCCAAGTACAACTGCAGCCCCAGCTACAACTGCAGCCCCCACTACAACTGTATCCCCAACTACAACTGCAGCCCCAACTACAACTGCACCTCCAACTGCAGCTCCCACAACTACTGCTGCCCCAACTACAACTGCAGCCCCCACTACAAATGCAGCACCAACTACAACTGCTGCTCCAACTACAACTGCAGTGCCAACTACAACTGCTGCCCAAACTACAACTGCAACCCCAAGTACAACTGCAGCCCCAGCTACAACTGCAGCCCCCACTACAACTGTATCCCCAACTACAACTGCAGCCCCAACTACAACTGCAGCTCAAAGTACAACTGATGCTCCAACTACTACTGCAGCCCCTACTACAACTGCTGCGCCAACTACAACTGCAGCCCTCCCTACAACTGCAGCGCCAACAACAACTGCAACCCCGACTACAACCACAGCCCCCACTACAACTACAGGTCTCACTACAAGTGCAGCCCCAACTACAACTGCTACCCCCACTACAACTGCAGCACCAACTACAACTGCAGCGGAAACTACACCTGCAGCCCCGACTACAACTGCAGCCCCCACTACAACTGCAGCGCCAACTACAACCGCAGCCCCTACTACAACTGCAGCACCAACTACAACTGCAGCGGCAACTACTACTGCAGCTCCAACTACAACTGCAGCCCCCACTACAAATGCAGCACCAATTACAACTGCAGCGGCAACTACAACTGCAGCTCCAACTACAACTGCAGCCCCGACTACAAATTCAGCCATGACTACAACTGCAGGCCCCACTACAACTGCAGTGCCAACTACAACTGCTGCCCAAACTACAACTGCAGCCCCCACTACAACTGCAACCCCAAGTACAACTGCAGCCCCAGCTACAACTGCAGCCCCCACTACAACTGTATCCCCAACTACAACTGCAGCCCCAACTACAACTGCAGCTCCAAGTACAACTGATGCTCCAACTACTACTGCAGCCCCTACTACAACTGCTGCGCCAACTACAACTGCAGCCCTCACTACAACTGCAGCGCCAACAACAACTGCAACCCCGACTACAACCACAGCCCCCACTACAACTACAGGTCTCACTACAAGTGCAGCCCCAACTACAACTGCTACCCCCACTACAACTGCAGCACCAACTACAACTGCAGCGGAAACTACACCTGCAGCCCCGACTACAACTGCAGCCCCCACTACAACTGCAGCGCCAACTACAACCGCAGCCCCTACTACAACTGCAGCACCAACTACAACTGCAGCGGCAACTACTACTGCAGCTCCAACTACAACTGCAGCCCCGACTACAAATTCAGCCCTGACTACAACTGCAGTGCCAACTACAACTGCTGCCCAAACGACAACTGCAGGCCCCACTACAACTGCAGCCCCAAGTACAACTGCAGCCCCTACTACAACTGCAGCAATAACAACTGCAGCCCCCACTACAAGTGCAGACCCAACTACAACTGCTGCCCCCACTACAACTGCAGCACCCACTACAACTGCAGCGGCAACTACAACTGCAGCTCCAACTATACCTGCAGCCCCAACTACAACTGCAGCCCCAACAACTGCAGCGCCAACTACCACCGCAGCCCCTACTACAACTGCAGCACCAACTACAACTGCAGCGGCAACTACAACTGCAGCTCCAACTACAACTGCAGCCCCAACAACAACTACAGCTCCCACAACAACTGCAGCCCCCACTACAAATGCAGCACCAATTACAACTGCAGCGGCAACTACAACTGCAGCTCCAACTACAACTGCAGCCCCGACTACAAATTCAGCCATGACTACAACTGCAGCCCCCACTACAACTGTATCCCCAACTACACCTGCAGCCCCAACTAAAACTGCAGCTCCAAGTACAACTGATGCTCCAACTACTACTGCAGCCCCTACTACAACTGCTGCGCCAACTACAACTGCAGCCCTCACTACAACTGCAGCGCCAACAACAACTGCAACCCCGACTACAACCACAGCCCCCACTACAACTACAGGTCTCACTACAAGTGCAACAGCAACTACAACTGCAGCTCCAACTACAACTGCAGCCCCTACTGCAACTGCAGCCCCAACAACAACTACAGCTCCCACAACAACTGCAGCCCCAACTACAACTGCAGCCCCAACTACATCGGTAGCTCCCACTACAACTGCAGCCCCAACTACAACCACAGCCCCCAATACAACTGCAGCTCCCACTACAACTGCAGCTCCAACTACAACTGCTGCTCCAACTACAACTGCAGCCCCAACTACAACTGCTGCTCCAACTACAATTGCAGCCCCAACAACTGCAGCTCCCACAACGACTGCTGCCCCAACTACATCTGCTGCCCTCACTACAACTGCAGAGCCAACAACAACTGCTGCTCCAACTACAACTGCAGTCCCAAGTACAAATTCAGCCATGACTACAACTGCAGGCCCCACTACAACTGCACTGCCAACTACAACTGCTGCCCAAACTACAACTGCAGCCCCCACTACAACTGCAACCCCAAGTACAACTGCAGCCCCAGCTACAACTGCAGCCCCCACTACAACTGTATCCCCAACTACAACTGCAGCCCCAACTACAACTGCACCTCCAACTGCAGCTCCCACAACTACTGCTGCCCCAACTACAACTGCAGCCCCCACTACAAATGCAGCACCAACTACAACTGCTGCTCCAACTACAACTGCTGCTCCAACTACAACTGCAGTGCCAACTACAACTGCTGCCCAAACTACAACTGCAACCCCAAGTACAACTGCAGCCCCAGCTACAACTGCAGCCCCCACTACAACTGTATCCCCAACTACAACTGCAGCCCCAACTACAACTGCAGCTCAAAGTACAACTGATGCTCCAACTACTACTGCAGCCCCTACTACAACTGCTGCGCCAACTACAACTGCAGCCCTCCCTACAACTGCAGCGCCAACAACAACTGCAACCCTGACTACAACCACAGCCCCCACTACAACTACAGGTCTCACTACAAGTGCAGCCCCAACTACAACTGTAACCCCCACTACAACTGCAGCACCAACTACAACTGCAGCGGAAACTACACCTGCAGCCCCGACTACAACTGCAGCCCCCACTACAACTGCAGCGCCAACTACAACCGCAGCCCCTACTACAACTGCAGCACCAACTACAACTGCAGCGGCAACTACTACTGCAGCTCCAACTACAACTGCAGCCCCCACTACAAATGCAGCACCAATTACAACTGCAGCGGCAACTACAACTGCAGCTCCAACTACAACTGCAGCCCCGACTACAAATTCAGCCATGACTACAACTGCAGGCCCCACTACAACTGCAGTGCCAACTACAACTGCTGCCCAAACTACAACTGCAGCCCCCACTACAACTGCAACCCCAAGTACAACTGCAGCCCCAGCTACAACTGCAGCCCCCACTACAACTGTATCCCCAACTACAACTGCAGCCCCAACTACAACTGCAGCTCCAAGTACAACTGATGCTCCAACTACTACTGCAGCCCCTACTACAACTGCTGCGCCAACTACAACTGCAGCCCTCACTACAACTGCAGCGCCAACAACAACTGCAACCCCGACTACAACCACAGCCCCCACTACAACTACAGGTCTCACTACAAGTGCAGCCCCAACGACAACTGCTACCCCCACTACAACTGCAGCACCAACTACAACTGCAGCGGAAACTACACCTGCAGCCCCGACTACAACTGCAGCCCCCACTACAACTGCAGCGCCAACTACAACCACAGCCCCTACTACAACTGCAGCACCGACTACAACTGCAGCGGCAACTACTACTGCAGCTCCAACTACAACTGCAGCCCCGACTACAAATTCAGCCCTGACTACAACTGCAGTGCCAACTACAACTGCTGCCCAAACGACAACTGCAGGCCCCACTACAACTGCAGCCCCAAGTACAACTGCAGCCCCTACTACAACTGCAGCCATAACAACTGCAGCCCCCACTACAAGTGCAGACCCAACTACAACTGCTGCCCCCACTACAACTGCAGCACCCACTACAACTGCAGCGGCAACTACAACTGCAGCTCCAACTATACCTGCAGCCCCAACTACAACTGCAGCCCCAACAACTGCAGCGCCAACTACCACCGCAGCCCCCACTACAACTGCAGCACCAACTACAACTGCAGCGGCAACTACAACTGTAGCTCCAACTACAACTGCAGCCCCTACTGCAACTGCAGCCCCAACAACAACTACAGCTCCCACAACAACTGCAGCCCCCACTACAAATGCAGCACCAATTACAACTGCAGCGGCAACTACAACTGCAGCTCCAACTACAACTGCAGCCCCGACTACAACTGCAGTGCCAACTACAACTGCTGCCCAAACTACAACTGCAGCCCCCACTACAACTGCAACCCCAAGTACAACTGCAGCCCCAGCTACAACTGCAGCCCCCACTACAACTGTATCCCCAACTACAACTGCAGCCCCAACTACAACTACAGCTCCAAGTACAACTGATGCTCCAACTACTACTGCAGCCCCTACTACAACTGCTGCGCCAACTACAACTGCAGCCCTCACTACAACTGCAGCGCCAACAACAACTGCAACCCCGACTACAACCACAGCCCCCACTACAACTACAGGTCTCACTACAAGTGCAACAGCAACTACAACTGCAGCTCCAACTACAACTGCAGCCCCTACTGCAACTGCAGCCCCAACAATAACTACAGCTCCCACAACAACTGCAGCCCCAACTACATCGGTAGCTCCCACTACAACTGCAGCCCCAACTACAACCACAGCCCCCAATACAACTGCAGCTCCCACTACAACTGCAGCTCCAACTACAACTGCTGCTCCAACTACAACTGCAGCCCCAACTACAACTGCTGCTCCAACTACAATTGCAGCCCCAACAACTGCAGCTCCCACAACGACTGCTGCCCCAACTACATCTGCTGCCCTCACTACAACTGCAGAGCCAACAACAACTGCTGCTCCAACTACAACTGCAGTCCCAAGTACAAACGCAGCACCCACAACTACTGCAACCCCGACTACAACCACAGCCCCCACTACAACTACAGGTCTCACTACAAGTGCAGCCCCAATTATAACTGCAGCCCGCACTACAACTGTATCCCCAACTACAACTGCAGCCCCAACTACATCGGTAGCTCCCACTACAACAGCAGGCCCAACTACAACCACAGCCCCCACTACAACTGCAGCCCCAACAACAACTACATCTCCCACAACTACTGCTGCCCCCACTACAACCGCAGCTCCCATAACAACTGCAGCCCCAACTACAACTGCACCTCCAACTGCAGCTCCCACAACTACTGCTGCCCCAACTACAACTGCAGCCCCCACTACAACTTCAGCACCAATTACAACTGCAGCGGCAACTACAACTGCAACTCCAACTACAACTGCAGCGCCGACTACAAATTCAGCCCTGACTACAACTGCTGGCCCCACTACAACTGCAGTGCCAACTACAACTGCTGCCCAAACTACAACTGCAGCCCCCACTACAACTGCAACCCCAAGTACAACTGCAGCCCCAGCTACAACTGCACCCACCACTACAACTGTATCCCCAACTACAACTGCAGCCCCAACTACAACTGCAGCTCCAAGTACAACTGATGCTCCAACTACTACTGCAGTCCCAACTACAATTGCAGCCCCAACAACTGCAGCTCCCACAACGACTGCTGCCCCAACTACATCTGCTGCCCCCACTACAACTGCAGAGCCAGCAACAACTGCTGCTCCAACTACAACTGCAGTCCCACGTACAAACGCAGCACCCACAACTACTGCAACCCCGACTACAACCACAGCCCCCACTACAACTACAGGTCTCACTACAAGTGCAGCCCCAATTATAACTGCAGCCCCCACTACAACTGTATCCCCAACTACAACTGCAGCCCCAACTACATCGGTAGCTCCCACTACAACAGCAGGCCCAACTACAACCACAGCCCCCACTACAACTGCAGCCCCAACAACAACTACATCTCCCACAACTACTGCTGCCCCCACTACAACTGCAGCTCCAACTACAATCGCAGCTCCCATAACACCTGCAGACCCAACTACAACTGCACGTCCAACTGCAGCTCCCACAACTACTGCTGCCCCAACTACAACTGCAGCCCCCACTACAACTGCACCAACAAGTACTACAGCAGCGTCAACTACAACTGCAACTCCAACTGCAGCCCCGACTACAAATTCAGCCCTGACTACAACTGCAGGCCCCACTACAACTGCAGTGCCAACTACAACTGCTGCCCAAACTACAACTGCAGCCCCCACTACAACTGCAGCTCCAAGTACAACTGATGCTTCAACTACTACTGCAGCCCCAACTACAACTGCTGCTCCAACTACAATTGCAGCCCCAACAACTGCAGCTCCAACAACGACTGCTGCCCCAACTACATCTGCTGCCCCCACTACAACTGCAGAGCCAACAACAACTGCTGCTCCAACTACAACTGCAGTCCCAAGTACAAACGCAGCACCCATAACTACTGCAACCCCGACTACAACCACAGCCCCCACTACAACTACAGGTCTCACTACAACTGTAACCCCCACTACAACTGTATCCCCAATTACAACTGCAGCCCCAAATACATCGGTAGCTCCCACTACAACCGCAGCCCCAACTACAACCACAGCCCCCACTACAACTGCAGCCCCAAGTACAACGGCAGCCCCGACAACAACAACTTCAGCCCCGACTACAACAACTCCATCCCCGACTACAAGAACTCCAGCCCCGACTACAACAACTCCAGCTCCGACTACAACAACTCCAGCCCCGATTACAACTCCTGCCCCGATGACAACTGCAGCTGACTCTACAACTTTGTCAAGAATAATTACTTCCATTCTATCTTCCAGTACAGCACACAATCCACTTCTGACCACAGCATCTCCTCCAGCAGAACCAAAGTTAATTATGGAATTGGCACTGGAGCAGGAATTTGAGGAAGACCTGACAAATTCATCCTCACCAAAGTATAAAGAGTTGGAAAACCAACTAACTGAACAGGTATTTAGATAATATTTGCTTTTTCATCGAATGAGATCTACTTTTTTTTTAAAAATGTTGTCTCCAGAAATATCTGTAGATATTTGTGCATATGCAAAAACATGCTCAATTAATGCATTTCTTCGTAATATATATTTCCACAGTAATGATAGCAAACCCTGTGATAAACAAGTGAATTAATTTAAAGGTGCATGATGCATGATATTTAGCCTTGCTCTGTTCCTGTGTTTACAATCAAAGAAGTCTCCTTCTCCATCCTAAACCCTACTCTCTTACCTCCATTGAGGGCAAGAAACACAATTGAGTGCAGCAAGCAAAATGTCAAGCGAAGATAAAATGAAAATAAAATGTTTAGCAACATTCATTGTTCTGTATGGATGTTAATCATAATTAGGCAGTGTTAGAACAATGAAATACAGGCTATGTCGTGCACTTCAGTCAAAGTTTCTAAAAGAGAGAAGGCGCTCTCAGTATGGGACCGTGCATATTAAGGAAAAAATACCCGGGCTCATCAAAGAGACCGCCCAGAGTAGACACCAGAGCACTCGTAATACAATGAAACACATTCATTAAATACAACTGACGTTTCAACATTGCATCTTCAGAATCAACAGGTGATATAATTATCTTTACCGTATACAGTAAGTGCACCATGCAGGAACATCGTCACTGTAAAGGTAGCTATTCCTGAGTGCAGTTGCAGCTATCTTGTGGTCTTTTTTTCCATGGTCACTGCTTAGCAAACATTATTCTTAACGTTAATTTAAAACTGGGATGTAAAGACGGAAGCTTGTGTGGAATAAGTAACATTAGCAGACCATATCTATTCTATCAGACCTAGTTAATATTCTTGAAAAAGTAACTTGCTTTTTAATTTCTTTTCTCAATCCAACATAGTATTACATAATTATTTAATTACATCCAAAAGTTACCAGAATTCGGCCATCTATCTACCTAACATACAGTAGCTTGCTGGATATGTACAGGTAACATCACGTACAGGTCCCACACTAAACACTTCAACTCTTCATCGCATTTCATCCTCTTGCTAAACTTCAGCTGTCGCCAATGAAAAAAAAGCCTAGGTTGACTCCTTCCTGTCGGCTTGTTGTTTGGCTTCGCTCTACCTCCCCTTCTTCACCTCCGCCATTGCAGTAGCTATAGCTGCCAACAAATGCTCTGCTGAAAGAAATGTGATCTAACGCCACAGCCTCTATTGCCACACCTACCACTCTCCACACAAGAAAGAGTGCCACGTCCAGAAATGTCCCAAACACATCACACAACAATAAATACAGCCTGAGAGGCACAGTTTCGGCCATTTTGTTTTCGACAGAGATTACCAGTGCATCATAGCTATGACTCAGGATGGTTATTTTATAATATTTTCTAGGTAAAAATCGTTCAAAGAGCACTTTTAATAAGATACTTTCATAATTATTCTAAATACACCATTATTTTCCTTCTTTTCAAAGCTGGATGTGGTCTTCACACAGCGATATCAAGAAATGTTCAATCGCACTGAAATCGAAGGTTTCAGGTATGTAAATATCCTTTCTGAGTCTGTTGTCCATTGACTGACTAGCTTTTGAATTCGTTTTTCTTTCATAAAGTAGTTTTATGAGTAGTTTTTAAAAAAAGATTTGAAAAAAGTTAATTAAATGTAGTAGAAAATTAATACAATTTCAGATTAATGTTTATATTTACATCTATGTTTCAACTCAAATGAGACGTATATGTCAAATTCTAATTTGAGAATAATTTAAGAATGAGAACTATGGGGTGCCAAATGTAAAGTAAAACACAACACGCTTTCCTGTGTTTTTTTCTCAGATTTAGCATAAA
>CM056395.1:20252445-20373861 GCA_029718625.1 Synaphobranchus kaupii | reverse complement strand
TATTTGCATGCATGTCTCAAATCAAATGAGACATGTATGTCATATTCTGAATTAAGAATGAGAATGACCTTTCTCTATTTCATAAATAAATAGGTACAATATCATGAGTTATGTTATTTTATTTTCATAGTATTTGAACTAGATATGTCTAAGAAATCTTTTGTGTACTATTGCTGTTTTAGGCAGGGATCAGTGATTGTGGACGCTGTGCTGGTGTTCAACAACTTAAGCACCGTCCCTGAAACCAGCGATGTGGTGCAGACATTAATAACAGCTGCCTCCTCCAACTCCTCTGACTTAACTCTCCCTATCAACACCACCAAAATTGTGGTTTCACGTAAGATCACCTATTATACTACAGTCCATTAAATAGCACCTACCTCACTAGCTGATGGGTATAACAATAAACTGCTATCTGCTTACTTTCAACAGCTCTTCAAGCCATAATAAATGTTCCAACTTCTGCAATGAGCACAGCCCCGGCGTCATTGACTATAACACCAACCATGTCCACTGTACCTGTGGGATCAAGTGTTGCAACAATCTCAACACAAGTCAGAGAACAGACAACAGCACCACCCACAGTATCTACGAGACCAACTGTTGCTCCAACCACAGCAGCTGAAAGACTGTCTGCAGCACTTATAACAGAACCCAAAAGAGTGACTGCAACAGTAACTACACCATCTGAAAGAATAACTTCATTGCTATCCACAGTACTAAAATTACGTACTATATTGCCTACTAGAGAACCTGTAACACTTACTGTAGCACTTACCAGATCACCTATAAGACCGACTGTAGTGCTAACCAGAACAACCGCAAGACCGACTGTCGCTGTTTCCTCTGGTCCAACCGGCAAGCAGGAGGGGACCCTGGACCTTCAGTTCAGACTGAATCAGCAGTTTACCCAGGAGCTATCTGACCAAAACTCACAAGAGTTCAAAGATCTGGAAACAAATGTCACTACTGAGGTACGGTCTTGTTTTGTACAAATATGAATGTATCGACACATGTATCCATATTTCCATTCATATGCATATAAGAACAAATAAATGAACTGGCATATATAAAGCCCCGAGCCAGTGACATTTTTGTATAAAATCCTGATCGTGCCAGTGCCAGAGCTAGAAGCCCTAGAGTGGGCAAAAAACTGACTGTAGTTTCACCGAGGGAGAAAGAGTAGCCAGCAAGGCTGACCCTGTCTCTCAGTACACAATACCAGTAAACAGGCCTAAAATATGATTTGAAATTTAGAAAAAAATTTAAATCATGGTCATAAAATTGGTCTAAAACCATGAAATAAATGTAACAAATTCTGTGTGCTGAGGCAAAAAAGCAAGGATGCGGTTCGTTAGTTGTTCTTATTAACTTCAATGAACACAAATAACTTCACAGCTCAGATATAATTGTGTGGTTTCATTCATATAGACAATGCATTCATTGATACGATTATACAGTATAATGACATTAGTAATGTTTTTTTATGAGTTTTATTGAAAGGTTATTACTTATTATATACTTGTTGTACAATAACTTTTTTAATTAATGTATTTCCATTTTTTACTTTTTAGGCAAACTCCGTTTACACAGCCAGTTTTCCCTCATCATTCATTACATCCACAGTCAATAGGTTTTGGTGAGTGAACAGTACTATCCTATTTATTATGTTACGAAAGCATTAAGCTTCAGGACTGTACAAAGGGGATGGAAAGGAAATGTACTGAGAGATGATGATAATGAAGTGGGTGATTATGATGATGGTGGTTATGATTATTGAGTTCAATGCCCTTCTGTATTCTCTGTTTACCGCCTGTTTGCAGGAATGGGTCAGTCGGCGTCGACATGACCCTGACTTTTAAGAGCCAATCGGCAGTTCCCAGCACCTCCGCTGTAGAGAATGCATTGAACCAAGCAGCCACGAGTGGGCAAACAGCCTTGAGTGTAGTTACAGGGAGTGTCACTGCAGGTAAATGCAAGCTCACTGATGATCTCTCTCTCTCTCTCTCTGTCTCACACAGAGACACACATACCCTCTGTCCCTCTAACACACACACACGCTCTCTCTCTCTCTCAACCCATGAATGACACAGAAGCGCAAAGAGATTTGAACTATTACTAGATGCAGTGTATTAGCATCCGTACACTCTTTATGACCTTTTACTTCATGTAAATTACATAACATAAATGACCTCTGACTTACATGACGTAAAAGGTCACAAAGTGTGTAAGTGAGAGGGACCCTGGACCTTTGGCAATGATGTAATGTTGCTGCACCGTGGCTATGGTTACCATGTCCAGGTAAAGCTATTTTCATCAGCTTTGGTGGGCGGGGCAAAAGAGAAACTGTCAATAGGCACATCAGGTCTTTTTTTCTAAAACAGGTTTGATCTTTCATTTGAAAGCTACTTGTGTCCTATTTGCATAGCTGTTCTAGCTGTGTATCCTCCTCCTAATGGCAATGAAGTGTAATTACTTTAAAAGTCAACTCCTTCTCACCACCCACAGGACCAACTGCACCAGTGACTGCAGGGCCCACAGAACAGACTGAACCAGCTACAGCAGGACCTGCAGGCCAGACTGAACCTGCTACAGCAAGACCAACAGGCCAGACTGAACCAGCTACAGCAGGACCTGCAGGCCAGACTGAACCAGCTACAGCAAGACCAACAGGCCAGACTGAACCAGCTACAGCAAGACCAACAGGCCAGACTGAACCAGCTACAGCAAGACCAACAGGCCAGACTGAACCAGCTACAGCAAGACCAACAGGCCAGACTGAACCAGCTACAGCAAGACCAACAGGCCAGACTGAACCAGCTACAGCAAGACCAACAGGCCAGACTGAACCAGCTACAGCAGGTCCAGCAGGCCAGACTGCAGTAGCGACTGTTCCCAATATGGTTGTTTCCACTGGTCCACCCAGCACTGGGGAGGGTACTCTTGAGCTTAAATTCCGAATGAATCAACAGTTTACCCAGGAGCTGTCTGACCAAAACTCACAAGAGTTCAAGAATCTGGCAAGAAATGTCACCACTGAGGTAATATATTTTTAAATTGTGAATTTGTTTTGTACTATAATGCAATCAAATTAATTAATTTAATGAATAGTTAAATTTAAACAATGAATTTCATTAATAGTTTTTCATTTTGTATTCACATTATTTTATAGTAGTATTGATTTACACATGTACATAATTGCCCTCCTAAATAAACAATGCATTGTTTCAAAACACATGCGGTAATGTGCTAGTCTTCTAAATTCCTCCTTAGAATATTTGGCAATATCTCTTAAGACCTCTTTGATTGTGCCTTTATGACTTATGTTTTTTTTTCTGGGTTACTGTTATTCAGGCGAGCAGAGTGTACAAGTCCAGCTTTCCCTCGTACAGGAGATCCATAGTCAATAGGTTTTGGTGAGTATATTGTCTTATTTAACCCTTAAGGCTCCTGTTCTCAACACAAGGAGCTGAAATTAACAAATTCTGGGGATTGATGATGATGATTGTGATGATGCTGATGCAGATGTGATGTTGATAGTGACAACAACAAAAAATGAAGATGTTGACAATAATAACAATGATGACTGTTTTTGGGATGGTGTTATCAAGATTTCATTTATCATATCCATTTATCCCCTGATTACAGGAATGGGTCAGTGGGTGTCGACATGACCCTGATATTTAGGAACCAGTCAGCCGTTCCCAGCACCTCCTCTGTAGAGAATGCTTTGAACCAAGCGCTAAGTTCAGGGCAAATTGCCCTGAATATTGTTCCTGGGAGTGTCATTGCATGTAAGTACAAGGACTTTGATGAAAATAATCCATTTGCATTTTTAAAGCTGGCCCACAATTAGGTGGGGCAAGTGTGTTGGTTGCAGTTTCAGGGTAGTTATGGTACTATCAGTTCCGGGTTATCACTTCGGCTGGACTGCTGTTTTTATCACCTGTTTTTAAATAAACGTGAATTTAAATTGCCTTGCTGAAGGCGATAAAGATCTCCCCAATATTACATACCAAAACTGAAATAATTTTCTTTAAATTCATGATTGTTGATAGATTATTCTTCTCTTACAGTGGAAACACCAGCAACAACCACACCCCCGGCTCCAACAACCTCAACATCTGGACCTTCTACACTAAAGAACTGCCACGTGACGTCTCTCTCTTTCTCGCTGGTGTTAATTTATTTAGCACAGACTCTCATTCTGTAAGATATTCCAAAGTATTAAATAATAATAATAATGCATAGCATTTATATAGCGCCTTTCTAGATACTCAAAGCGCTTTACAATGATGAGGGGGAAACTCGCCTCTACCACCACTTATTAAACATATAATAAGGACATGTGAGAGAAAAGTATAGATTTTCTTAAACAAATATTAATTTTAACTTAAAGAGAAAGTTCTCAAAAGTGGCACTCAAAGCGCCAAAAATGTACATTCGAAAAAATCTACTTTTTGTCGAAATTATACATTAATATTTCTTTGTGACAGAAAATGGCACCCTGCACCCGATAACATGAATGACCCACATAATAACATCATGTTAACTAACTAAGCATATGTAATGCTACTTTTGACTGCATTAAAAAAATACATTATTTCATATGTAATTAATTTGCTGTTGTTACGGCACTAAGGGAACAAAAACCTGGGACAGAATTTGTGCAAACAATTTGCGTATTTGTGCATGACAGGATTCATTACATTTTTTAAAATGTTTTTAAACTGAGTGTCAACTTTGCATCAGAGTGAGAGATGTCAGAGTGTAGAAAGATGAGGAATGTAAAACAAAGGACATTTCTTTACTGTGAGCATTGTGATTCTTCACACAAAGAAGTGTGTCCTTTTCCTCTCTGGTGAATCCAAAAAAGCTGGTCATCTGGAATGAATAGAATGTCAACCATAGTCAGCATGATGTATTTCCCTGCTAGCTGAGTGAGCATACACAGGCCACCTTATGTACTAGGGATTTAAATGTATATGAATATAATACATTAAATGTAGTTCCTTATATTTGGCTGAATTATGTTTAAATTAAACTAGTAGACTGACAGGCAAAATTAGTTGCTGAAAACAGACTAAACCATTTGTGGAAAATTAAAAGAGCAAATTGCTATGAACCAAACCTGTCACTACATGCCAGTACTTCAGTATATTATGTTACATTACATTACATTGCACTCATCCAGCAGACACTGTTATCCAGAGTATCTTACGATACTGGAGAAACATCAATGTATTAAACTGACAAATAGTGCCAGGCTTGCCAGTCTAATGACATTCCCCGACCACTAAGTAAAAATGCAATATCGCTAACGCATAACTGCAAGTCAACTATGCTAACTAAGGTACAAGTAGCGTACAAGTACAAATTATAATACAGCCTAAGTCCATAACAAGCCCAAAGAAGAAAGATGCAGGGGCGCAAGCAGGGAGAACAGCGAGAAGGGAATTGCAATAGTCCAGGTATATGAGAATAACAGGGCCTGGCTCCTGAGTTATTTGACGTGGCAGGTTTTTGGAACACTGCCAGTTTGCAATCAACAGAGTACAGTTTTGACCAGCAAAACTAGTCAGACAAGTGACCTACCCCAAAGTGAAATCACCGTTCACAATAAAAATATGTCTAATTCCATTTTGGGCAGAGAGTTAGAAGGTCCTGTGCTTCTTCACCGACCCAGCATCTTCAGGATAATGTCTAAATAACCCACACTGCTTTGGGTTGGGTAATTTCACTGATTTGGGTTAAGAGAGAAACTTGGTAAGTTGTCTTAATGATTTTGATGATCACAACTATCTTTTTTTCTATTTTAAATTGTCTCATGCTTGCTCTGGAAGCAGAACATTCTAAAATGTATTCAAAATAAAAACATAGGAAATTCAACCGCCCTTTAACACCAGATAATTCTTACTTGTGTATTTCTGACTCGTACATATGTTTTAAAAAAAATTATACTATACCATGTGGCTTAATGCCTGAATACTCTGGGAGGTCTGTGGGAAGGGTGGCTTTGAATCAGTTTCCCAGTCTTAAAAAAGGATGACTGACAACTTGAATTGACCTTGAATTACAATTGACTGTTTTCAATATAATCTTTTGAACACTTTTAGCCAAAGCAATTTACTAAGGTGCATTTCACAAGGTAATTAAATCTAATTCAATACTCTAATTCAAAACTCAACTGAGTACAAAAAACTGTTATATGACATTTTATTTAAGGCAGAATATTTTCTCTTGTGCATTCTCAGCACGAGTGCTTTATATTAATAATTATTCCCAATGGATAATGGTTAAAACACTATTTGGTTTGGGACCATGCTTAAAAGTTTGATGTTGCATGAATGAGATAGACTTGATTTTAATCTTTAATCTTGATATCTTATTTTCTGGAACTCTTACAAGCGATACTATAACTTCTCTGCATTTGAATTGATCTCTATGGGAATTGGGGGTTGGGACTAGATTAAGCTGTAAATTACACGGGAATAGTATGGAACACATGGTTGGCTAAATGGCTTTAAGTCATCAAGGGTCCAAGGTATCAAACGAGCCTCAAACCATCACTCTGCTGCCAGATATGCAGTAGATATGGATGGATCACTTTAAGGGTTGTTTCTCCTGACTTTATTTAAGTTTATGTTAATTTGTCCAATTACTTTTGGTGCCATTAAAATGGGGGGACTATGTGTAAAAATGGCTACAATTGCAACATGTTTCACCCAATATGGATGTAAAAAGCCTCAAATTAAAGGTGAAAGTCCGTGCTTTAACCTCATAGTCACTGTTCCATTTCAAATCCAATGTGCTGGAGTACAGAGCCAAAACAACAAAACATATATCACTGTCCTAACACCTGTGGAGTGTACTGTATTTGTTAACATATCTGTACAGGCCACACCTCAGTAATTATAGAAATTTTTATTATTGGAGAGGGCTAACATTGAACCAAACCTTTCAAGTATGAAACTACAAAAATGGATTTATCGATCTTGACATATTTACATTATATATTTTATAATGCAATGTAATGCTTTTTAAAGTTCCGTTAATGCTCTGAAATCATCGATTATTTTTAAATGGTTGCCACTGCACTATGGGAGGGAGGGGGAATCACAGTTTGCAATACATAGATGGTCCTTATATATGTTTATAATATAATGGTGAAAGGAGAGTACAGAAATGCATAAAAGTATGATTAATATGTATGAAACTGGTATGTGAACCAAGAAAAAAAAGCTCTTTCTGATTAATTAATTAATCAATGGAAATGCAAAACGTAGTGTTATAATTACAATTAAAGAAACATAATTGAAGTGGGATCATGCCTTTAAATCATATCTCATGAGTTTATATCATAACTAAGAACACAGCTTATGGCCAATGTATTCCTTAAGATGATATTTTCGACTGTTTAAGAGAAGCTTAAGGAACCGATGAAAATGTGCGAAGAAAATTTGGCACGCTAGATTTAATTTCAGGCCTGATAAATATTACTGTGATTTCAGCCAAAAGACCTTCATCAGAGGATTAGGGTGGGATCAGAAAGAAACATTTTAATGAATAATGCATTGAATGAGAATAGCTCAAACAAGGCACCTGGATACAATGACAATCTCACGAGCATAATTATTAGAAAACAATCCATTCAATACCGGAATTAACAACATGATTCAGTCCTCATGAAATGTTGGGATTGATAACTTCTAATTGACTGAGAAATGCATTTGACCTTTTAGCACATACAGTATATAACGTTTGTAACAATATTGTATAGAGTAATACAAGGAGTTGTTGTGTCTAGTAGTACTTTTATGTTTACGGGTTATTCTGTACTTAAACCTAAATTTAAAATACAGATTACATTTTATGGTACTGCTTTTGGACTCATCGTTACTTCAGTCCAGTCTTGCACAATTTTCCTGGTTTCCAATTTTTCTGTAAAGTGTCTTTGTGACAGTGTCTCTATAAAAAGAATCTGTTTTGCAAATTCCTTGCCTTCTGCCCGAAGGAAACCCCATTAAGGAGTCCCTCTACAACCTGTCCTTCTAGGCTATAAATATCCAGTCACACAGGTTGCCCCTCTTCTCTTTGTAGTTTTCAAATGGAGAGACAAATGCTGAGAAAAGGGGGTTGATGGTAATCAAGAGCGAACAAACGTTTCCTGTAATGGATGACAGGTGATGGAAACTATCATTCAGGCGGCAACTACAACTGAAGTTCCCTCACAGGAAAATTAAAGTTATTCTATATCCGTGTATATACGTATATATACGTATATATATATATATATATATATATATATATATATATATATATATATATATATATATAATTATTTTTTATTTATTTATTTAATTCATACACACACACACACACACACACACACACACACACACACACACACACACACACACACACACACACACACACACACACACACACACACACACACACACACACACACACACACACACACACATATCTTGCCTGGACATCCTGCTTTGAAATTGAGCCCTTTTTATACACAGCCCCCCCCCCCCCCCCCCATTTTAGGGATGAAAAGTAATTGGACAAATTAACATAAACTTAAATAAAGTCATCATATTTAATATTTGGTTGCATATATTTTGCATGCCATTACTTCCTGATGTCTCAGTCTGTCCCAAAAACATCAAAAGACTCTTGATATCTTATTTTCTGGTGCTGTTACAAGCGATACTATAACCTCTCTTCATTTGAATGGATCTCTATGGGAATTGGGGAGCTAGATTTAGCTGTAAATTATGCTGGAACAGTATGGATCACATGGTTGCCTAAATGGCTGTAAGTCATCAAGTGTCTGATGTATCAAACGAGACTCAAACCATCACCCTGCTGCCAGATATGGCAGTGGATATGGATGGATAACTTTAAGGGTTGTTTCTCCTGACTGAGTTCAATAGGAAATTGAGTCAGGAGAAACAACCCTTAAAGTCAGCTTTTTGTATAAAAAGAACTGCAATTGCTACACGGTTCACCCGATATGGATGTAAAAACTAAAATTAAAGTCTGCACTTTAACCTTACAGTCACCGTTTCATTTCAAAACCAATGTTCTGGAGTACAAAGCCAAAACAACAAACATTGTCGTCACTGCCCAAATATTGTATTATGTGCTAGCCTGCAAAACAAGAAAGAAATTTCTCATATGTCCACTGACATGAATTAGAGGTATGAGTCAAGCACACCCCCAAAGAGTATTGGGCAAGAGGGAAAAGATGACAATCTGCAAACATTGTGCAATGATGAGTCAGACAAAGCAATAGTTCACCAGGAGCTTCCTTGAAATGAGGAACATTTTGCATAAAATTAAATAGGAAATTACATTTTTTTTTAAAACACAGCTCTACAATGTAGCTAAACTCAGTTGTATAGGAGTCCTAAGTCCTAAGGCCCTTATCCAGGCAAAAACAAAGGTTAGGTAATTTTAGGATTTGCTTTATTTGCTATAGTCCAGCTTTTCTCATGAGCTCTCGAAAGGGTGTGGCAAAGCATGCACATCGGGTACGTCACAGCCCAGCCGCTCAAGGAGCCTGCCTGCCCTGTTCTCAGACATGAGAGAAGAGTAGGAATGTGTTCTATGGACTTTAAAACAACCACGGGGGTATAGTTTTGACTATTTCAATGCTGACAATTGGTGGTATTCCCCTTTAACCTGTTTAGATCGGTTTAGTGTATCATTAATGATGTCATCACCTCATACATGCGACCCGCTCTGCAAATATGAGTCGGATGTCGCATATTATGTTTACACGTACAGGGCGATTGAATGTTGTGCAGTGTTTTTTTTTTTTTTCTGAAAAATATATATATTTTTTTGTTATTAGTTTGTTTTGCTTCTTTTATATCCAAATTCTCAGATAAAACCGAAAGAAGTATTGATTTTGATTCCTAAAGTTGTTTTATTAAAGGATTGTGTTGACTCTTTTGTTTCAAGTTAATTCTTTTGTTCACTGTGATGCATAAAATTTGCGAGTTTTTGCCCCTCTTGTCTTTATATTCACCCCCGAGTTACATTTTTGGTATCAACCGAATGGAATGAAAATGAGGTCATCGTTGACTTAACACATACACGGAAGCGTAGCGTCGATATCGTATGCACGTGTAGGTGCACATGACCTTATTCTCCAAAGCTTCGTCTCGTTTTTTATTTCATTTTGAGCCATTTTTTCAGTTTTTCCTGAGCAAAAGTTATCGGAGTGTTGGTTTTGAAATCAATTGAAAATGGCCGAGAGAGATCATCATTTTTTTTCATGATATTTGTGAAAAATATATTATTTTAAAAAAATCATAAAACAATTAATGCAATACCAGAGTGCTGCAACATATGAATGAATAACTCCCTTTTTTGTTTTGGCCACATTTTTGTAGAGCAGGTCACATACGTCATATGAGTCCACCATCTTAGTTCCTGAAATTAGAATGGATCAGTGCAGACTGCTTTCTTACCAGCAACAAAACGGCCATTTGCAGCTCACTTCAGCAGTTTTTGATAAACTGTCTGGTGAGGAAAAAGCCAATCTATAAAATGAACTGAATTCAGCAGGAAAACAGACTCAGGTTCGAAAACAAGCCAAGTGTGTTCTAAAAGGAACCAAGTGTGAAAGCCACCTTAGATGTCTTTGTGAATCCAGTCCAGATCTGAAGTTACAGTTCAAACTCCTGTAAACTATTTTGGTTCTCAAACAAGCCAGGTTTCTCACACAAATATCACACGTACGCACGCACACCATGCCTGTACAACTAGCTTGTTTTTAGCCCTCTTTTTTTGCCCTACAGGCTTTTTGCCCTACAGGTAGGCTGTTTGATGAGATACACAGCTTTATTAAGAGCATGGGAGGTTTCTATGGCTCCAGATGTTCTATAAATATCAGCCCCATGTGCCTCCATTCACACACTCCTTTCATTCAGTGTGTACATATTTTTCCAGAATGTTGAGTGACTTGAAGCAGGAGAAGCCTGGAATTTTGAGCAAGAGTTCTATGCCACACGTAACCTGAGCTATTGTCATGACACAGGTCACAATGTATTTCTCAATGGTTAATTTTGCAGACTGGAAATGGAAACTATGTCAAAAATGTTTACCCTTTAATCTGCATTAAGTTACATGCAGTATCATTTATTTGAGTTTGGTAGTGCCAATGACCCAAAGAACACTAATGAATCATGGTAAGTAATCCATGCCTAAATAGCTTGTATTTCTCTTTTATTTCAGGTAACACATAAGAGAATATCAATATGATTTGGAAGACCTCCATAACTCTGGCTTTTGCCTTTGGTAAGAGGAAAAGGAAACGTGACTTTCTGGACAAAGTACATCAGTGTGTTAAACCATGGTCCTGGGGGAACACTCTGTACTGTAGGCTGGTCTAAACCATCGTCTTGAACCTCCACCAGCCTTCAAGATCGAACTGTCATAGCTGATACCATTTAATTTCTTAATTGTTTATACAGGAGGGTTGTGGGTTTTAGGAGCAAAGTCATGCTCACTCAGTAACATTAAAAGATAAACCAGGAGATTGCGTGACACAGCATATTTTAATGATTTGAATGACTTTTCAATAGGGGGTCCACATACCCCTGGGGGTCCTTGAAGTTACGGTATGGGATCCCGGGCCAGATTTGACATGCAATGACTATATAGATTTTGGGAAATATTTAAAATATAAAACTTTATTTTAAATATAAGCCTTTTAATCTTATGATGGGGGTCCCCTGCATGCCTTTGAGCCTGGGTGGGTGTCTGTGGATCAGAAAACGTTGTAAAATAAAGGCTAAGAAAATGGAATCTGCCGATTGATTCAGAAATAGTAATGAAAAAATAACAAAGATAATTATAAATATTTTTTAAACAACTTGACATTATAGGATGAGGAGGTATTTATGATTTTAACTTTTAGTTGTCTGTCTGTTCCAACTTTCTGATATAAATAGAAACCACTTTGAATGGAAACCTACATTGCACATAGGTACCTAGACCTGCATTAGGGGGAACTGAATTGTAAAATGAAGTGAAGGTGTTTTTATGGATGGATGGCTTTTGAGTCTAATGCACATTCCAGTTCTCAAATCTGATAAAGCAGTAATAATTAAAAAAACGTTAAAGGGATAGTTCGGAATTTTGGACATAATGTCTCAATTTACGACTTACCCATGATGTAGTTGATTGATGGAAACCATTTTCAGATAATTCCATGCTGTCCCTTCTTTTGGACATACACACATTGCTAATGCTAGCGCAACTCTAAGGTAACTGCTAGCATCCACTGATAGCATGTCGTCGTATTTTATTTGCTTAGGGTGCACTGTGGAGTGTTTAAGTGCGTCTGGTAGTGGATGCTACCAGTTACCTTAGAGTTGCGCTAGCATTAGCAATGTGTGTATGTCCAAAAGAAGGGACAGCATGGAATTATCTGAAAATGGTTTCCATCAATCAAATACATCATGACATGGGTAAGTCGTAATTGAGACATTATGTCCAAAATTCCGAACTATCCCTTTAAGAATGGATTGTTGTTGTTTTTTGCCGCGAGGGCGTAGCTATGTTCAGTTTTCGTAGTCAGTGACGTCACTGGCATGACACGTCTTGCAAATAGTGACAGCACAGCACAGACAAGAAGTCAACTCAGTCTCAGTGAAGTCAGGAGATAGATATTTCATCAATGGGGAAAGACGCAAAACGGTCCGAATGGTCACTTTAGCTACACACTACACGCATCATACACAACACCGACATCCTCATGAAGAAAAATAAACCATGCCTTACCAAGTGACAGCTTCATGCCAACCTCCATCCACGATATAACTTAGCTAACGATAGACCATTACGCTTTAATAGCAAGGTAAAGTTGGTTTTATATTGGATATTCAGTGGATATTCGTTTTTCAAATTTCAATAGCCAATGACAGAAGCATGTAGGTGCATTTTAATTTACATATTTGTTATCAGTGTAGAACAAAGAGACTTTTACAAGCTTTTTTTTCATATTTCAGGAAAAAAAGTCAATGCCTATAAAAACACTTGAATTTCAATAGTTCCAATGCCATTTGAATTAGAAGTGTCAAACCAACTTTAATCTCTTTGGAGACATTATTGCTCAAATTTACAACTGATTATTTTTCTAATTTTCCCTTTGTATATTTTAAAGGAATTTTTCTTCAAAATAAATACACTAAAATGTCAATAGTTTCAGTGACATGTGACGAAGACACCTCAAACCAAGTTGGTTGTTGTCAGAGAGAGGATAGCTCAAATTTACAACTGATTATTTTTCTAATTTTCCCTTTGTATATTTTAAAGGAATTTTTATTCAAAATAAATACACTAAAATGTCAATAGTTTCAGTGACATGTGACCACGACACGTCAAACCAAGTTGGCTGTTGTCAGAGAGAGAATAGCTCAAATTTACGACTGATTATTTTTGTAATTTTTACAGGAAAATGTGAAAAAGTAATTTAAATGTCAAGAGCTTCTTGTAACCGGAGGCCTGAGACCAATGTCACTATTATCATGCAACTTGTCTCAACTTCGTAAAAATAATTTTTTTCTGTGCTTATGAAAATGCATTAAGTGATTATAAATAAAACAGTCACACTTCAATAGCTTGTTAAGGTAATAACATGATATTTATTAATAGATATATAGTGCCTTCCACTATTATTGGCACCCCTGGTAAAGATGAGTTAAAGGGGTCCTACAAAATTGACTGTTTGGTGAATTAGCTTAATCTCACACTGGAAAAATGAGAAAAATCCAACCTTTAATTGAAGTAAATTTATTATGAGAAAAAAAATCCCTCATCAAGAAATAATTATTTTTAGCAAAAGCATGTGTGCCACAATTATTGGCACCCTTGCATTTATATATAGAATAAAGTAATCATTTTTAATATTTGGTCACATATCCTTTGCATGCCATGACTTCCTGATGTCTGTGAGCCAACAACATGAAAAGACTCTTGATATCTTATTTTCTGGTACTCTAACCAGCAATACTATAACATCTCTGCATTTGAATGGATCTCTATGGGAATTGGGGGGTGGGACTAGATTTAGCTGTAAATTATGCTGGAACAGTATGGAACACATGTTGGTAAAATGGCTGTCAGTCATCAAGGGTCTGAGGTATCAAATGAGCCTCAAACCATCACGCTGCTGCCAGATATGCAGTAGATATGGATGGATCACTTTAAGGGTTGTTTCTCCTGACAAATTTTCTGATTGAACTCTATGGAAAAATAAGTCAGGAGAAGAAACCCTTCAAGTTATCCATCCATATCTACTGTATTTCTGGCAGCAGAGTGATGGTTTAAGGCTTGTTTGATACGTCAGACCCTTGATGACTTAGAGCCATTTAGCCAACCATATGTTCCATACTGTTCCAGTGTAATTTACAGCTAAATCTAGTCCCACCCCACAATTCCGATAGAGATCCATTCAAATGCAGACGTTATAGTATCGCTTGTAAGAGTACCAGAAAATAGGATCAAGAGTCTTTTCATGTTGTTGGGTCACAGACATCAGGAAGTCATGGCATGCAAAGGATATGTGACCAAATATTAAAAATGATTACTTTATTCTATATATAAATGCAAGGGTGCCAATAATTGTGGCACACATGCTTTTGCTAAAAATAATTATTTCTTGATGAGGGATTTTTTTTCTCATAATAAATTTACTTCAATTAAAGGTTGGATTTTTCTCATTTTTCCAGTGTGAGATTAAGCTAATTCACCAAACAGTCAATTTTGTAGGACCCCTTTAACTCATCTTTACCAGGGGTGCCAATAATAGTGGAAGGCACTATATATCTATTAATAAATATCATGTTATTACCTTAACAAGCTATTGAAGTGTGACTGTTTTATTTATAATCACTTAATGCATTTTCATAAGCACAGAAAAAAAATATTTTTACGAAGTTGAGAGAAGTTGCATGATAATAGTGACATTGGTCTCAGGCCTCCGGTTACAAGAAGCTCTTGACATTTAAATTACTTTTTCACATTTTCCTGTAAAAATTACAAAAATAATCAGTCGTAAATTTGAGCTATTCTCTCTCTGACAACAGCCAACTTGGTTTGAGGTGTCGTGGTCACATGTCACTGAAACTATTGTCAATTTAGTGTATTTATTTTGAATAAAAATTCCTTTAAAATATACAAAGGGAAAATTAGAAAAATAATCAGTTGTAAATTTGAGCTATCCTCTCTCTGACAACAACCAACTTGGTTTGAGGTGTCTTCGTCACATGTCACTGAAACTATTGACATTTTAGTTTATTTATTTTGAAGGAAAATTCCTTTAAAATATACAAAGGGAAAATTAGAAAAATAATCAGTTGTAAATTTGAGCTGTCCTGTCTCTGACAACAGGCAACTTGGTTTGAGGTGTCTTGGTCACATGACATAAACTATTGTCAATTTAGTGTATTTATTTTGAATAAAAATTCCTTTAAAATATACAAAGGGAAAATTAGAAAAATAATCAGTTGTGAATTTGACCTATCCTCACTCTGACAACAGTCAACTTGGTTTGAGGTGTCTTGGTCACATGACACAGAAACTATTGACATTTTAGTGTATTTATTTTGAAGAAAATTTCCTTTAAAATATACAAAGGGAAAATTAGAAAAATAATCAGTTGTAAATTTCAGCTATCCTCTCTCTGACAACAGTCAACTTGGTTTGAGGTGTCTTGGTCACATGATACAGAAACTATTGACATTTTAGTGTATTTATTTTGAAGAAAAATTCCTTTAAAATATACAAAGGGAAAATTAGAAAAATAATCAGTTGTAAATTTGAGCTGTCCTCTCTCTGACAACAACCAACTTGGTTTGAGGTGTCGTGGTCACATGTCACTGAAACTATAGACATTTTAGTGTATTTATTTTGAAGAAAAATTCCTTTAAAATATACAAAGGGAAAATTAGAAAAATAATCAGTTGTAAATTTGAGCTGTCCTATCTCTGACAACAGGCAACTTGGTTTGAGGTGTCTTGGTCACATGACACAGAAACTATTGACATTTTAGTGTATTTATTTTGAATAAAAATTGCTTTAAAATATACAAAGGGAAAATTTGAAAAATAATCAGTTGTAAATTTGAGCTATCCTCTCTCTGACAACAGACAACTTGGTTTGAGGTGTCTTGGTCACATGACACATAAACTATTGACATTTTAGTGTATTTATTTTGAATAAAAATTCCTTTAAAATATACAAAGGGAAAATTTAAAAAATAATCAGTTGTAGATTTGAGCCATACTGTCTCTGACAACATTAAAATTGGTTTGAGGCATCTTCATCATATGCCACAGAAACTATTGAAATTTGAATGCTTTTATTTTTAATAAAATTTATTTAAATTTCAGGGAAAGGGAAAACTGGAAAAAATATTGCTTGTAAATTGGATAAATAATGTCTCTGACAAGATTAAAGTTGGTTTGAGACATCGTAGTCACATGTCACAGAAGCTATTGAAATATTAGCGTTTTTTTTTTTTTAAAGAAAAATTCATAAAAAATTTACAAAAAAAACATTTGAAAAATCATTAGTTGTAAATTTGAGCTATAATGTCTGTGACAACATTAAACTTGGTTTGAGGCGTTTTTGTCATATGTCACAGAAGCTATTGAAATTTTAGCCGTTTTATTTTGAAAAAAAATTCATTTAAAATCTACAAAAATAAAGTTCAAAAAATAATCAGTTGTAAATTTGAGCAATAATGTCTCCAAAGAGATTAAAGTTGGTTTGACACTTCTAATTGAAATGGCATTGGAACTATTGAAATTCAAGTGTTTTTATAGGCATTGACATTTTTTTTCCGGAAATGTGAAAAAAAAGCTTGTAAAAGTCTCTTTGTTGTACACTGATAACAAATATGTAAATTAAAATGCACCTACATGCTTCTGTCATTAGCTATTGAAATTTGAAAAACGAATATCCACTGAATATCCAATATAAAACCAACTTTACCTTGCTACTCTTAATACAGCCCACGACACCGGCTGAAACACAGCAATAATTCTGCGTTCGTTTATTGATTTCCAACTAGGAATCCCGATATCCGACTAGGGAAAATGCAATAAAACGCCCTTCCAACTGAGCTCCATGTCGGAAATCAGGGATCGGGAAATCAACCCCTAACTCCTGACTAGGAAGAACTTGACGTCACATCGTCATGGCTGCACACCATAACCCACATTGTGGACAGTAAACAAGAATTACTTTTAGACGATTTTAGCTTTTTAAAACATTTCAACTTTCGTTTTTCAGCATTAGGCCTACATGCTTTTGTATTGGCCAAAATAGCTACCGATACAGAATGATAAGCATATATAAAAGTGAATACGGTACGTTATTGTTGTAGTTGTTAGCGGTTTTAGCTATGTTTGCTAGCAAAGCCAAAACTTTCATGCAAGTCCCCAGTTGTGCAGCTTGAACGCACTGATGTCGATGACGCGAAAACCTCTGATATCCGACCTCATGCCATCAGTAGAACAAATTATATTTCGTTTCAGCAAAGCATCTCTTGAAGCAGACTGAGAACGGAAATAGGAACTTAAATGCAAAAACGAACCACTCCTATGCGATCGAGGCCCTCATATCTCCAAAATATGCCGCACAACATGCACAGCTCCTCTTTATAGACTTGAACGCATAGGCAATTGTATTTCTTGGAAGAATCTAAATATCTCGAAGTTAAGCTGGACCTATCATGCCAGTGATGTTTTCGCTACGTAAATCAAGATTGTGGCGCTCTGACCAAGCAAAAAAAATCTGCTTAAAATGCGGTATAGGCTATTTTAAGATTCAGGTTAGTTTTTCAGATAATTTTTCCTGTAGATATTTTAAAATACGATAATTAATGCATTATCAACTAGGATATGGCTGTTTGCGTTCCCCTTTAAGGTGCTTACAAAGACAGAAATCTCTTCACTAGAAATAAGTTTTTATTCACTATCAGTGATCATGTCTCCATTGTCTACAGCCTGGACTACATTGGGTGCAGCACCTAATATTGCTGCTGAAAAATCAGTATCTGCAACGGCAGGTCAGAAAGCAGCACAGAGTAACACCATCTCCCTCAGGATAGAGTTCACTTCCAATGAAAACTTCACTGATGATCTGTCTGACTCCAGCTCCCAGGCCTTTCAGGACAGAGTCAATCTGACGCAGACACAGGTGAGTTATTATGTGCTGCATTACTTCAAAAGGCATGTGAATATAGGGTGCGTCCCAATAGTCGAAAATTGCACCCTCCCTTCCTCCACTACCACCTCCTCTACTCCTTGCCCCGGAAACTGATCTTTGTGTTTCAATCTAATGTTGCTGAATACATCTTAATTACGTATTAATGGTTAAATATTAATGAATGTCTCGATGCAAACAGCAGTGTCAAGTACATTGTATACTATACATGTAAATAATTGTACTCAAAATGTTTTGCATACTTCCGGGTAGGAGAGGAGTGGTAGTGGGGGGAGTGGAGGAAGGGAGGTGGGGAGTGAAGAATATTGGGACGCAGCCATAGCAGTCCTCCTGTTAAATGATTACTCAGCTGGAGAACTACACAAGTGGCCATGTGCTATATTGGTTTTTGAGGACAAAAATATTGTGACGATGGGATGGGCAAATATGAATGAAAAACCTCTAGTATGTCAGTGTGGAGGTATAATCTGTGGGATACGCCAAGGGATTCATTATTGTGCCAGGGCAGAATAAGCAGACCTGCAGCCATAACCATGTTATCCTGAAAAAAATAAAAGTTTGACACACAGAATAATTTTTAGTTTGACTCAAGAGTTGTTGCACACACATCTTAAACCAGGATTCTCAAACTCAAATCCTGGACGGCCACAGTGTCTCCAGGTTTTTTATGTGTTCCTGCACTTAAATGCTTGATTTATGTCATTGATAGGCTAAATAGTCTGCACACCTTTTTTCCGAGACCTAAATTGGGTGCTGACTGGAAGGACATCATAAAAACCTGCAGCGATGCAGCCCTCAAGGACTGGAGTTTAAGACCCCTGTCTTAAACCAATCACCCTGTAATACAGTGTAGTCCAGTGGTCTCCAACCCTGTTCCTGGAGATCTACCGTCCTGTAGGTTTTCATTTCAACCCTGATTTGGCACACCTGATTCTACTAATTAGCAACTCAACGAGATCGAGGGCTGTGTCTGAATTAGAGCCCTATCTATTGCGCCCTGTCTCCTGCGTACAGTGCACTGGCAGCAGTGTGCTGTTTAATGTGCACTGTTTAGCAGGCCGCGAAAAATATCTGCCGTACTATTTTCCAACCACACTGTGGAAGTGTCGTAAGCAGGTCATAAGACGTCCCACCAGTGTTGCCATGTCCGCGGTTTTACAGCTAAATTGGGATACTTTCAAAGTGCAGTCACAGGTAAAAATGAAAAGTCGCAAAGCACGCACTTATTTTAAAAAGTAAAAACATGATTATTTCTATTTTAAATATGTTGGTTTTGGTTAAAAATAGCCTATAAATTGGGCTAGTTAATGTAATGTAAAAGTGTGTCATCCAGGTGTTTGAAGTATACTGCAATTTGAAAAAAATTTGCATACTCTACAACTTTCTCGCCCTATCTACTCACCAAGGCTACTCAACAGTGTGGAAGAGTGCTGATTCGGACACGGCCTGGTTGTTAAAAGAGGTGTGCTTTGTTAGGGTTTGTTGGAGTAAAAACCTACAGGATGGTAGATCTCCAGGAACAAGGTTGGAGACCACTGGTGTAGTCACTTAGCTGGCTCACACACTTGTTCAGTGATTCACAGAACTTTTCCCCCCTCCCAGATCGCAAGTGGACGTGGAATCGACGTAGATTCAATGTGGAATTCAGACGTTGATTCAACATCAATTTGCTCATTGAGATCACATTGAATCAACGTCAGAATACCGACAAATATTGAATAATCATCAAAATTGGTTATTTTTTCACCCACAGTACACTCACTGCAATGAAGTTGTGCTTTTATCGATTTTATTACGTGTTCAGTAACTAATGTCTAGGCCTACCAACTAGCTGGCAAAGCAACTTATGATGTTAGACTAATTATTTAAGGCTACAGTTACTACTGATATTATCGGCTACTAACTAGCTCAGTTAGCTAATGGAGTGAGTCAGTCATGGCAACAAACATTAAAACTTTTAAATATCATGTTAATGTTTAACCCTGATTATTCAATATTTGTCGGTATTCTGACGTTGATTCAACGTGATCTCGATGAGCAAATTCCACATTGAATCTACGTCGATTCCACGTTCGCTTGCTATCTGGGAGCTGTCACAACTGGCCGGAACCATTTGACATGAAAATAGGGGGGTAAAGCTGAACCTTTGTATTTAAAGCCGCTTAACCACATCTCTCATTTTGGGTTTTCCAGCTCACACCTGTGTTCCAGAATGCATTTGCTTCCTTCCTTCACCTGACAGGCATACACTTCAGGTGGGTGACGATACTCAAGAGTAGGGCTGGGCGATATATCGCAACGATAATTATCAATGTTGTATATTGCCCAGCCCTACTCAACAGCTCCATGAGTGATGGCAGTGGGGGGTGGTGACAATGCAGAGGAGAAGGACATTCGTTGCATTTGCACTTTAACCCCATGGTGCCATATATGGCGTTAAGAAATTGGTCGGCTCTCATTTTCGTGATCGTGCACTGATGGCGCAGGTTAGGGCTGGGCGATATACAACATCGATAATTATCGAATGCAATAACGGCTGTTGCCACCATGTGGGGTGTAGTATAATGGTTAAGGAACTGGCCTTGTAACCGAAAGGTTGCAGGTTCGATTCCCAGGTAGGACGCTGCCGTTGTACCCTTGAGCAAGGTACTTAACCTGAATTGCTTCAGTATATATCCAGCTGTATAAATGGATAATATGTAAAACATGATAAAAAAAGTTGTGTAAGTCGCTCTGGATAAGAGCGTCTGCTAAATGCCTATAATGTATAATGTAATGTAATGTCTTTTTTTCTTTAAGTATACCCAATATACGGCAGTAAACATCCAAACTTCAGAGGCCACGTGAAATGCTTCCGGAAAAAAACATCACCGCTGATATCTATTGAGTGTTGATAAGATAGCCAACCAGCAGCAAGGTCGTACAGTGATGTGTTTTTTCAATCGCATGAAAGGTGCAACGCCTTTCTGTGATTGTCCATCTTATCA
The DNA here is from genome assembly GCA_029718625.1 of Synaphobranchus kaupii. NCBI lineage: Eukaryota > Metazoa > Chordata > Actinopteri > Anguilliformes > Synaphobranchidae > Synaphobranchus > Synaphobranchus kaupii. The sequence continues at coordinate 20,352,613 of CM056395.1, read as the reverse complement.
ACACGCAGTAGACAGTGATGACGTTTTTTTTCCCGGAAGAATTTCACATGGGTTTTGAAGTTTAGATTACTACCGCATCAGGTGTAATTAAAGAAAAAAAGCCGAAAAGAAAGGCAATACCCCACATGCTGGGAACAGCCGTTATTGCAATCGATAATTATCGTTGCGATATATTGCCCAGCCCTAGCGCGGGTACACTCCATTGGCTTGACTTAGATGAACTGGTAACTACAGCTTCATTGTCAACATGAACAGTCAGTATGTGAAAGACTGGTGTGATTTCAAGACATGGATCCAAAAATACTAAGAAAGTCTGATGGTAATAAATATGTTTTCCAGTGGGGATACGGACTCAGGAAGTGGATCAGGAGGTGGTTCTGGAGGTGGAGCCGGAGGTGGATCAAGGGGTGGACCGGGACAAAAAAGTGAAATTCTCATCAGTGTACATGACTTCTCTTCCATAGGAGACCCTGCTAAAGGATTGGACCCGTAAGTAATGTATATGATAAAAATGAATGATATTTGACGTTAGATACCAATACTTATGTAAGTTTGGCTACCTGCACAGACATTCTGCCTCATTTCCTCCAGGTGTTTGAACAGTAAATACCAGCGACAACCAGGCTGTCAAAGATCCAGAAGCAGTTAATTTCAGGAGACAATGAACGATTATAGTGATAAATATACATGTTTATGGCGAACTGAGGCTACTTTGGCTGTTTTTGCTTTCAGAGAGGAGGGCATTCGTAGTTTTGAAGATGACCATCTCTTCTCATTTCGGATAGATCCCACTGAATCTTTACACAGGCAAGACATATGGTACAATTCATGATGCTATAAAGTAATGTACAGTACATGGAACATTGCATATACAGTACATATTGTAGGGTGGTTTACACTTTATCAGACCTTGCTGACGTGTTACCAGCAAGGTAAACAGTCAGTTCACCTTTGGTAGTCGGGATAAGGGACACACTTCTGTAAACCGGTTTATCCCAACTACCAAAGGTGAACTGACTGTTTACTTTTCTGGTAGGAAGTCCGCAAGGTCTGATAAATGTGTAAACCACCCTACAATATACATGTATATTTTACACCGTATACATCTTATAGCAGTGTAATTTTATTATTTGAAATACATAAAAATGAATAAGTAAAACAAGGATCAATGTAGCATCAGGGCCCACAAATTTAAACATTGCTCAATGTCATTTAGTTACATTTTAGAGTTGGCCTTGTATTTGTTATTGTGGCTTTCACTATTTGTTTTCGCGACAGGCCCCTTGTCACCACAGCCGATCTGGTCTTCAACAGTTCCGGTGTTGTGCCCAGCACGGATCAGGTGGTTGAGACCCTAAAGCAGGCCACCTTGTCCATCCCCATCATTCCCAGCTCACTCAGCGCCATCAGTGAGTTCTACTTCCCTAATTTACAACAGTCATTAGTAATATTATTCCATACATTTTCATATTGTGTAATACGTTAGGAAGTTCATTGTTTACTGTTTAAATGTTAATGCTAGAACAGCAAGGCTGTCCGTTTGACAGCATACACGTTTACTCGGCCAATGTGAAAGATGTGTAGTTGTCCCGTCGTGCCTTTTCATAAATATGTGTTAAATACCCTCTTGGCAATTAGAAAATCAGGGTGACAAATAAGTGCTCAATATTTTTTAGACCGTGATGAGCCCAAATGAGAGGAATATCCTGCTCTCACTATTATCTCTGCTCTTCCTAAAACAGATGTTCCACCAGCTACAACTGCACCCCCAGCAACTGAAGGTACCGCTGCGGATCGCTATTTGGTGTTAATTTCTAACGAAAACTGCACTGCCGATTATCGTGAGACCGTTCTTAAAAATCAGGCCAACGTGTTTACGATAAACACGTTAAATACATTAAATTCTCCAAACGGTAGGGGCAATATCCTGGTTTGCACAGGGTGTCACAAGGCTAGCCATTCTTTTGTTTTCACTTTAAAACCAACAACCAATTTAGACCCACCGAACGAGGTGAGGGTGAGTTACCTGTATAATCGCGCTGTATTTGAGCTGTTAGGTGCTCATTAACAATTAAGCAGACATGTGGCCTCTGCAGGACCAAGGTACGGGACACCTGAAATACCAGATAGCAGCAGGACCAACATTGACTCTTCTCAATTCCAGTACTATACATTTGTTGTATTTCTATTCCGTAGGTTATCATTGACTAACACTAACTGCAGAACTGCGTTGTTTTACAGCAAGTTGCTTTGCATTGACGAGTCCTGGAGCTATGTTCTGTGTAGATGCACTGCACCTTGGTCCTCTTCCCTACTCCAGGTGACACGGTGGCTGCGTCCCAATATTCTTCGCTCTTCACCTCCTTTCCTGCACTCCCCCACTACCACTCCTCTCCTACCCGGAAGTATGCAAAAAAATGCCTGAATGTTTTGAGTACAAGTAGTTCATTGTACATTATACAATGTACTTGACGTTGCGGTTTGCGTCGAGACATTGATCAATTTGTAACTATTTGTAAGTAATATGTAGCCAAATGAGCAACATTAGATTAGGACACAAAGATCGGTTTCCGGGGCGCGGAGGAGAGGAGGTGGTAGTGGAGGAAAGGACGGTGCATTTTTCAAGTATTGGGACGCACCCAGTGAACAGAGTGTGAATCGCATCCCATAATACCTGTTGCTAAGTGTGTTTCTTTCCTCCATAGGCCCCTCATCCAGTGGTGTGTCACCTGTTCCCACCTCTGTGTTCAGCTGCTACCTGCTGGCCTGGTGTTCCCTGCTGCTGGCTACAATGTTCAACTTATCATGAAATGCACACACTCGCATGTATGCCTGCACATACGCACACACATTTTATTGGATGTCGTGTGATTTAATAAGTTGTCTAATATCTATTTTTGACCCAATTTAGTTTTAACATAATCTTAATCATAAAGACACTAAATAATTTCCTTGTGATTTATAAGGCTTCTTGTAATCAAAAAGTGTTCTTAACATGCATACGTAGTGGAATGAGTACGAAACATTAAGTGCGGTGCCACATTCGGAAAGAGCCGACTGACTGGCGGCAGACTGGAATGCTTTGTGTACTATGCTCTTAGGCTAACTCAAAGGCACTTTAGCAGTCAGACTCCATGCTAAATGAATTGAGCAGGCCCCTGTATGAAACTGCCTTGGCAAGCAGGTTCAAAAGTGAGAGCTTGAGATTATTTCAACTTAAATTAATGATGCCTTCATGTTTGCAATGCCCTAACAGAAAACATTAATGCACACACTCTAGTGCATATGAGAGCTGCTCCTGGTGCTACTGTACTACAGTACTGATGCCAATGATACTTTACTGCTGGTATATGAGAGGGATCCTAGGAGAATTGGGCCTGAGGCGTTGAGAAGGTGTGACAGTTTTTTTGGAATGTCTTTTCAAAATTCTAAGTCTAGAATGCCGCTGCAGTAGTGATTGTTACGTCATTCAGCATTAGAATGTTCAGCAGTCCGCCCACAAACCAGTCTGCTCAACACATCAGGATGAGCCGCTTCTCCAGTGGGAGCGCAGCTTATGTAGGGTCACCGGCAGGTGACGGGTATCAGCAGCATCTCGGGGCAGGGCTCCAAATCACCAGGGAGAGAGAAGCAGTGGAGAAGCATTGGATCGCCAGCAGGGGGTAGCAAAGTCACCACCATGTAGCAACGAGCAATGTCCAAACGTGAGAACGCGTTTAAAAAACGCTGAGGTTTTTTTCCATCATGTGCATGACTCGGATGCGCTAAGTGCTAAATGATGTCACCATTGATGGATTGCTCATTGTACTCTGATTGTAGGTAATGGTATGTGAGCAATTTGTCCCGAGCAGAATTTCCAGTTAGACCCGCCAGGCCAAAGAGCCTGAGCGATTTCATAAAAGCACCTCTGATGCCTGTGCCCTGCCGGACCATGACTGCCTCCCCTTTACCCCAACAGACCCAGTTAGGACCAAGGAGATGAGAGTGGCCAAAAATGTGCGTTTGAGCTCTGGAGATGGTGTAACTGACTGACAGCCTTGGTGCAGCTGTGCCGGCGTGTCTGGGGTTGCAAACAGGCCGAAAAATATTATTTGGGAGCCTCGTATAATAGGCATATCTGTGAAAGTGGTATTTGAAAAAAAAAACATTTCTGTTTTCTGTGGCCTTTCAAAGTTAATACGTTTGCTTTAATTAGTATTTATGTTATTTGATTGTAGTTAATCCTTTAAAGACTGATTGATTGCTTGTTAAATGGTATTGTTTTGCATTTCCTGGTGGATTAGGCTATAAAATAAAGCCCAAGTTGCTTCAAGGCTCACACTTGTCTAGTCTTGTGTTTTCTATCTGCCCACAACTGGCACTTCTACCACAATTGGGAAAAGAACTATGAGCAGCACATACTGCAAGACAAGGTTCCTCTGTCATTCGATAGGATAGTCCCGCAGACAGGCTTTTGTAGGAAGCTTCTTACATGTGTTGTTCATGTGTTGTGCTAGGAGCATTTTTTTTAACTCACAGTATCATGTTGTATTCAATCTCACATTTAAAAAAATTTTTTTTTTAAATCAAAATAATTTGATATATTGTTATGATTATTTCAATTCATCTATATCAGGGGTGGGCAATCTTATCCGAAAAGGGCCGGTGTGGGTGCAGGTTTTTGTTTTAGCCCAGCACTAACACACCTGATTCTACTTATCAGCATCTTGATTGAAGACCATGATTAGTTCATTAGTTGAATCAGGTGCTTTGTGCTGGGCTAAATCAAAAACCTGCACCCACGCCGGCCCTTTTCGGATAAGATTGGCCTCCCCTGATCTATATACTGTATATAGGTTGAAATTTTCAGATCTAAATGATTTCATGCAGTGTGTTGGTTGCTCAATAAGTGACAGGAGGCCTTGTATCAATCTACATTAAGGATAATATAGTACCTCAAAACATTCACTTTACATTATACTGCCCTGTTTAAAGCAGATGTTTTATTAACCGATTATGTTATACCCATGCATGCTATCGTTTAGGTTTACCTTTCAGGGTAGGCGTTGGAAAATGCGGAGACCAGACGTCACTTCCTGAGCAGTTCAAGGAGATGTTCTAGTGCGAGTATGAACAGGCGTCTCTAGGGAAACCAGAGCTCATGCCCACGTCTGCATTTTCTCAACCTTACCTTCAACTGGCGAGTGAGCCACCATCAAATAAGGCGACAGTGTGATACAGGAGCTGTCCATGGTGCTGATTGTGATTCATGCGTATGAGCTGTCCACTATATTTCCTGTCAGCGGTCTATTGTAGGAACATGAATGGTGCAGAATTGAGAGCTTTCACTCCTCACACCTGAGCTGCTAGACATACAGCTTTTTGCTGATCTTTTTTTAAGATGGGTCAAAGATTCCGTTTGTATTTTAGGCCCATCGGGAAAATTTATTCTAGAGTATAAGCTAATTCACAGGTAATTTTGGATTATTCACATTATTTACCTGCAAGCCCTTGAAGCTGTATTGGATATTGTGTTATTCACTTACTACACGACTACTGTAAAAATACTATACTGCAAAAACATACTGTATATAGACTTTCTCCATTTTGTTTCCTTATTTCAGAAGTCTCATTTTTATAAATAAAAAATACAGTATATCACATCAGCAAGCATGAGGGGCAGTTTATTCAAGTCTCTTCCAGATATATTATGTATAAAACATTGCATAATTTTTACACACACACAAAAGAGTTTTTAAATAAAGCATAACTGAATTATTCCTGAGTGTTTTCAAAACAAACAATGCTTAGGACATCAGTAAACATAATACAACTTAAATATAGAAACTGTCCCAGATTAAACAGTTTAAGACATTAAATTAGTACATATCGCCCATTCTGGAATAGTTAAATAAGTGTAAAATTTACTCAGTAGTCCACATTATCATGCAACATTCTAAAGTACAAACATTTTGTATACAACATCAATTGCTGGCTTTTGTTCTCCAAAAAAAGACATAAATACGTAAGTATTATGTCTTCTCACTAAAGTACACATTTTATGGCACTGCTTCTATCTAGGAAAATACAAAATATCAAAGATTAACAATGCTGATTGCCGGAGGGTATTCACTGTATATGAGATACGTTATATAAACAGAACTTTTCATTTTGAAAGCTATTTCTATTCAGTTCCGGCTCAACATTTAGCAGAACAAATTGCTCGAGTTCAAATGTAAATCACAGCTGAAGGTATTAAGCTTCCCAACAAATAGCAAGGTCATAAGCCCGTGCTGCAATGAAGGCAGGCTGGTGTCCAGTGGAGAATGACAATGACAAGGATTTATAAAGGCTAGATGATCTGTACTGTGAGCAATGCCAGGGCCAGAGAGAGGGGGACAGACTGGGACATGCTCAGTGGGCAGAATCCAGATGTTATAGTTGTGGGTGTGATGGTGGTTGACGTTGTTAGTTCTGAAAGGTGGTGAGAATGCAAAAAATTCATTATGTTATTAAATTGTTTGTAATTCGGTTTGCGCGTTGGTGTGTCTGAATGGGACAAAGACAGACAGAGAGCGTCATGTAGATATGTTGGCGCGTGTGCGTGCTTTAATTAAAAATATATAAACATGTCAAAATCCTTGTACTTACGTGCAGCGACACTCCCTGGAACAATATTCAGGGAAATTTGCCCTGAACTCAGCGCTTGGTTCAAAGCATTCTCTACAGAGGAGGTGCTGGGAAGTGCTGACTGGTTCCTAAATATCAGGGTCATGTCGACACCAACTGACCCATCCCTGTAATCGGGATAAAGAGAGAATAGATAAGGGGATCTTTAAGGGTAGACCCAGAGATATGACATAGAAGCAAAACGAGTGGGGCTATTATGCCAGGGAACACTGCAGGTTGCTACAATATACATAAAACTAGATATATTTAATTTTGTTTTGTCGATGCAGATTTTTGCTGCCACTTACCTTGCAGCTAGGTTTGTTTACTTCTGGTAATGCGCATGGATGCACAAGACATTATAGCAAAGGAAGACGCATGAATTGTGACACTTTGTCAGATGGACAAAAGATCAACTAAAGTTAATTTCAGTAGAATGCACTCACCAAAACCTATTGACTTTGGAAGTATTGAATGTTGAGGGAAAACTTGCTATGTAGACAAAGTTTACCTGAAAAAATGGAAAATCCATTAGTAAAAAGCCAAAGGGTATACAATGATACAGTTTAGAACTTTAGATCAGTCTTGTGTTAAGTTGAGAGGGAAAGCATGTACAAGCACAAGCTCTCCTCTGAAGTGCTTGCAGCCAGTCATCCTTTCTATTGTGCAGTTCACCATCTTTTAAATTTGCTTCATTCACAGCAGGCAGAGAGACCAAAGGAGCTGTTTTTGTGTGATTAGAAAGGGACAACCCTGCTGACTGAAACACTCTACCCCGGGGTGAACCAATGGTCAAGTATTGAGGCCACAGGCGGCACTAGCACAAGTAGGATGTCATACTAAATTGTACAATTACTACACTAAAAACCAGTGCTTTATAATAATAATAATAATGCATGGCATTTATATAGCGCCTTTCTAGATACTCAAAGCGCTTTACAATGATGAGGGGGAAACTCGCCTCTACCACCACCAATGTGTAGCACCCACCTGGGTGATGCAACGGCAGCCATTTTGCGCCAGTATGCTCACCACACATCAGCTGAGGTGGAGAGGGAGAGAATAATGTTTTTTTAGCCAATTAAACTGGGGGATGATTAGGTGGCAGATTGAATGATCCTGGGTTGGGAGTTTAGCCAGGACACCGGGGAAACCCCTACTCTTTAAGATAAGTGTCATGGGATCTTTAATGACCACAGTGAGTCAGAACCTCGGTTTAACGTCTCATCCGAAAGACGGCATCTCCTACAGCACAGTGTCCCCATCACTGCACTGGGGCATTGGGGTTTATTTGACCAGAGGGAAGACTGCCCCCTACTGGCCCACCAACACCACTTCCACTTATTAGGGCACACCACTCCATAACCCATTGTAGGATGTGATTTGTGCTATGCATATGTGCACCCATACAAGCATTTATAATTTTTATTTGTTCAAACTGATAGCATACCTCAGAAGTGACATTTGTTGCCAGATTCTTGAACTCTTGCGAGTTTTGGTCAGACAGCACTTGGGTAAATTGTTGATTCATTCTGAACTGAAGCTCCAGGGTCCCCTCCTCAGTGCTGGGTGGACCAGTGGAAACTGCCGTATTGGGAACCGTTGCAGTCTGGCCTGCTGGGCCTGCAGTCGCTGGTACAGTTTGAACAGCGGGTCCTGCAGTCGCTGGTACAGTTTGAACAGCGGGTCCTGCAGTCGCTGGTACAGTTTGAACTGCGGGTCCTGCAGTCACTGGTACAGTTTGAACTGCGGGTCCTGTTGTCGCTGGTACAGTTTGAACTGCGGGTCCTGCAGTCGCTGGTACAGTTTGAACTGCTGCTCCTGCAGTTGTTGGTACAGTTTGAACTGCAGGTCCTGCAGTCGTTGGTAGAGTTTGAACTGCGGGTCCTGCAGTCACTACTGCAGTTGGAACTGCAGGTCCTGTAGTCGCTGGTACAGTTTGAACTGCGGGTCCTGCAGACGCTGGTACAGTTTGAACTGCTGCTCCTGCAGTTGTTGGTACAGTTTGAACTGCGGGTCCTGCAGTCGTTGGTACAGTTTGAACTGCGGGTCCTGCAGTCGCTGGTACAGTTTGAACTGCGGGTCCTGCAGTTGTTGGTACAGTTTGAACTGCGGGTCCTGCAGTCGCTGGTACAGTTTGAACTGCGGGTCCTGCAGTCGTTGGTACAGTTTGAACTGCGGGTCCTGCAGTCGTTGGTACAGTTTGAACTGCGGGTCCTGCAGTCGCTGGTACAGTTTGAACTGCGGGTCCTGCAGTCGTTGGTACAGTTTGAACTGCGGGTCCTGCAGTCGCTGGTACAGTTTGAACTGCGGGACCTGCAGTTGTTGGTACAGTTTGAACTGCGGGTCCTGCAGTCGCTGGTATAGTTTGAACTGCGGGTCCTGCAGTTGTTGGTACAGTTTGAACTGCGGGTCCTGCAGTCGCTGGTACAGTTTGAACTGCGGGTCCTGCAGTCGCTGGTACAGTTTGAACTGCGGGTCCTGCAGTCGCTGGTACAGTTTGAACTGCGGGTCCTGCAGTCGTTGGTACAGTTTGAACTGCGGGTCCTGCAGTCGCTGGTACAGTTTGAACTGCGGGTCCTGCAGTTGTTGGTACAGTTTGAACTGCGGGTCCTGCAGTCGCTGGTACAGTTTGAACTGCGGGTCCTGCAGTCGCTGGTACAGTTTGAACTGCTGCTCCTGCAGTTGTTGGTACAGTTTGAACTGCGGGTCCTGCAGTCGTTGGTACAGTTTGAACTGCGGGTCCTGCAGTCGCTGGTACAGTTTGAACTGCGGGTCCTGCAGTTGTTGGTACAGTTTGAACTGCGGGTCCTGCAGTCGCTGGTACAGTTTGAACTGCGGGTCCTGCAGTCGTTGGTACAGTTTGAACTGCGGGTCCTGCAGTCGTTGGTACGGTTTGAACTGCGGATCCTGCAGTCGCTGGTACAGTTTGAACTGCGGGTCCTGCAGTCGTTGGTACAGTTTGAACTGCGGGTCCTGCAGTCGCTGGTACAGTTTGAACTGCGGGACCTGCAGTCGTTGGTACAGTTTGAACTGCGGGTCCTGCAGTCGCTGGTATAGTTTGAACTGCGGGTCCTGCAGTTGTTGGTACAGTTTGAACTGCGGGTCCTGCAGTCGCTGGTACAGTTTGAACTGCGGGTCCTGCAGTCGCTGGTGCAGTTTGAACTGCGGGTCCTGCAGTCGTTGGTACAGTTTGAACTGCGGGTCCTGCAGTCGCTGGTACAGTTTGAACTGCGGGTCCTGCAGTTGTTGGTACAGTTTGAACTGCGGGTCCTGCAGTCGCTGGTACAGTTTGAACTGCGGGTCCTGCAGTTGTTGGTACAGTTTGAACTGCGGGTCCTGCAGTCGCTGGTACAGTTTGAACTGCGGGTCCTGCAGTTGTTGGTACAGTTTGAACTGCGGGTCCTGCAGTCGCTGGTACAGTTTGAACTGCGGGTCCTGCAGTTGTTGGTACAGTTTGAACTGCGGGTCCTGCAGTCGCTGGTACAGTTTGAACTGCGGGTCCTGCAGTGGTTGGTACAGTTTGAACTGCGGGTCCTGCAGTCGCTGGTACAGTTTGAACTGTGGGTCCTGCAGTCGTTGGTACAGTTTGAACTGCGGGTCCTGCAGTCGTTGGTACAGTTTGAACTGCGGGTCCTGCAGTCGCTGGTACAGTTTGAACTGCGGGTCCTGCAGTTGTTGGTACAGTTTGAACTGCGGGTCCTGCAGTTGTTGGTACAGTTTGAACTGTGGGTCCTGCTGTCGCTGCTGCAGTCTGTCCTGCGGGTCCAGACAGAGAGTGTCATGTAGATATGTGGGTGGGTGCATGCTTTAATTAAAAATATATAAACATGTCAAAATCCTTGTACTTACGTGCAGTGGAAACAGCCATATTGGGAACAGTCGCTGCTGTAGTCAGACCAGTGGGTCCAGCAGTCACTGGTGCAGTCTGACTTGCGGGTCTTGAAGTTGCGGGTTCTGTCTGACCTGTAGGCCCTGCGGTGGCAGTAGGCTTAATTAAAGTGACTGAATCTGTGTTGCCAGGCAGAGACGTTGGGTGAGTGTTGGCATTAGTTTGAGTTACAGTAGGTTCAGTTACAGCAACTGAATCTGAAGCTGTTTGGTCAGTGTTAGCATTAGGTTGGGTTACAGTGGGTTCAGTTATAATAACTGAATCTGTGTTTCCAGATAGAGCTGTTGGGTTAGTGTTTGGATTAGGTTGGGTTACAGTAGGTTCAGTTATAGTAACGGGATCTGTGTTTCCAGATAGAGCTGTTGGGTTAGTGTTCGCATTAGGTTGGGTTACAGAAGGTTCAGTTACAGTAACTGAATCTGTGTTTCCAGATCGATCTGTTTGGTCAGTATTGGCATTAGTTTGGGTTACAGTGGGTTCAGTTATCGTAACAGAATCTGTGTTTCCAGATAGAGCTGTTGGTTCAGTGTTGGCATTAGTTTGGGTTACAGTAGGTTCAGTTATAGTAATGGAATCTGTGTTTCCAGATAGAGCTGTTGGGTTAGTGTTTGGATTAGGTTGGGTTACAGAAGGTTCAGTTACAGTAACTGAATCTGTGTTTCCAGATAGAGCTGTTGGTTCAGTGTTGGCATTGGGTTGGGTTACAGTAGGTTCAGTTACTGTAACTGAATCTGTGGTTCCAGATAGACTTGTTGGGTGAGTGTTTGCATTTGGTTGGGTTACAGTAGGTCCAGTTACAGGAACTGAATCTGTGTTTCCAGATAGAGCTGTTTGGTCAGTGTTGGCATTAGATTGGGTTACAGTAGGTTCAGTTATAGTAACGGAATCTGTGTTTCCAGATAGAGCTGTTGGGTTAGTGTTCGCATTAGGTTGGGTTACAGAAGGTCCAGTTACAGTAACTGAATGTGTGTTTCCAGATAGAGCTGTTGGGTTAGTGCTTGCTTTGGGTTGGGTTACAGTAGGTCCAGTTACAGGAACTGTATCTGTGTTTCTAGATAGAGCTGTTGGTTGAGTGTTGGCATTAGGTTGGGTTACAGTGGGTTCAGTTATCGTAACGGAATCTGTGTTTCCAGATAGAGCTGTTGGTTCAGTGTTGGCATTGGGTTGGGTTACAGTAGGTTCAGTTACAGTAACTGAATCTGTGTTTCCAGATAGACTTGTTGGGTTAGTGTTTGCATTTGGTTGGGTTACAGTAGGTTCAGTTACAGTAACTGAATCTGTGTTTCCAGATCGAGCTGTTGGGTTAGTGCTCGCTTTGGGTTGGGTTACAGTAGGTCCAGTTACAGGAACTGAATCTGTGTTTCTAGATAGAGCTGTTTGGTCAGTGTTGGCATTAGTTTGGGTTACAGTAGGTTCAGTTATAGTAATGGAATCTGTGTTTCCAGATAGAGCTGTTGGGTTAGTGTTCGCATTAGGTTGGGTTACAGAAGGTTCAGTTACAGTAACTGAATCTGTGTTTCCAGATAGACTTGTTGGGTGAGTGTTTGCATTTGGTTGGGTTACAGTAGGTCCAGTTACAGTAACTGAATATGTGTTTCCAGATAGAGCTGTTGGCTTAGTGCTAGTTTTGGGTTGGGTTACAGTAGGTCCAGTTACAGGAACTGAATCTGTGTTTCCAGATAGAGCTGTTTGGTCAGTGTTGGCATTAGTTTGGGTTACAGTAGGTTCAGTTATAGTAACGGAATCTGTGTTTCCAGATAGAGCTGTTGGGTTAGTGTTCGCATTAGGTTCGGTTACAGAAGGTCCAGTTACAGTAACTGAATGTGTGTTTCCAGATAGAGCTGTTGGGTTAGTGCTTGCTTTGGGTTGGGTTACAGTAGGTCCAGTTACAGGAACTGTATCTGTGTTTCTAGATAGAGCTGTTGGTTGAGTGTTGGCATTAGGTTGGGTTACAGTGGGTTCAGTTACTGTTGCTGCATCTGTGTTTCCAGATAAAGCTGTTGGGTTTGTGTTGGCATTGGGTTGGGTTACAGTAGGTTCAGTTACAGTAACTGAATCTATGTTTCCAGATAGAGTTGTGGCTTGAATGTTGGTATTAGGTTGGGTTACAGTAGTAGCTTCAATTATAGTAATTGAATCTGTGTTGCCAGGCAGAGTTGTTGAGTGTGTGTTAATATTATGTAGGGTTGCACTAGACTCACTCATAGTTACTGAATTTGTATTGCCAGAAGTTATTTGGCTGCTTGTGGTTGTTTCTGTCATATCATTTGTTGTTTCTGAAGTTGTACTGGTATCAGGCAGTGTCGTTGAAATAACATTTCCTTGAGCATATCCTATAAACACACATACACAAATTGCCATTAAATAATTTTCAAAGTTTTAAACACTTCTTCTATTTTTGTCATTAATATAAGCTTTTCTCACACAAATCTCATAATGAGGCTGAAACTAGTGTCTCTGTAACACAGAAACGTATTTTCCCTTCTAAGAATATTTTGTTAATTTTTCATAAATTTAAAGGAGCTATATGTAACATTGACACCGAGCGTTTAAAATGGGTACTGCAGTCCAAATTCACAATATTGGAGAGTTGTCTCCGCCCGCCCTCTCCTCCCCAGACTCGAAGCTCACGCGGGTTGCCAGGTTGAGGACACTGAACGAACTCGAGCACAAGACGAGCGCAACATATATTTTGAGACTTATTCTATTTTGACAATGCCAAGCGACGACGAGTCCTACACTGTAAGTTGATCAGCTAATGTATACGTTTGCAATTTATTTATTGTTTGCAAATTATAAACCAGCTCTGTCAATGTTAGCTAGATGCATGGCTGGCTATGTTTACGGTCACACAGATATAAGCTAATGTTAGTGGTATGTTTAGCTAGTAACTATATACATATATATTTAAATCTTTAGCTAGCTAGCTAAATGAAAACGATGTTGAACTTAGCTTAGCCATTCATAAATCGGCTGTGGGAGTACATCTGGTTGTTCGTAATGGGCAGTGGGCGGAGCCAACTCGGAGAATAGTGAATCACACAGGCCAAAACAAATACAGACGTTCCGACCCGGAATGGAAATTTCAAAGGAGAACATACTGGCTGTAGCATTGTTGTCGGAGAAGCCAGTATTTCAACTTAGCATGTTTCCTTAATCTCTGATGACATTTCATGGTCATTTTATGATTTAGTACAGTAAATTTGTTACATATAGCTCCTTTAATATCATGTTAGAACATTTGTGGGCTGTGAGATTTTACAAAGTTTGGGAACCCCTGATTTACAGCAGAGTCTTTAATCATATATAAAGACAGGAACAAATAAACCTCAATATATTCTTCTCACATTAAGCATCTTGCTTAAAGTTCATCTACTGACATAGATGAAATTAATGAATAAACTATAATAAATACATGTGATAGTGGACCTATTTACTGTTAGAGTATATGGATATATATACACGTTTACGTAAAGCTAATTAAAAGACAGAAGACTGTGTTTTAATGTCTGTCTTATGGCAAGTATTTATAATGTTGTTATGATGTCATAATGATGTCACTCACCTATCAGGAAGATGACAAACAAGTAGTGGAGGATCATCTTTCCTGCTGCTTAACCTCGGAATCCCTGAAAAATATCACTTAATTACTATCACTGACACGTTTTCATCCATTAATGAATCTCAGCCTCATTTTTTTTAATCTATAATGCAGATTATATTAATAATTCAAAGATACATGCTAGATTCAATACTGCCATTGATACACAAAGTATTTACAGTTGTTTCTAAAGAAGCGATCATATTCACTTAATTGTTTACCAAGCATTTTAATCTGTGGATCAATATTGATAGATCAGCACAGCGGAATTGGTACATGACATGCACTACAAAGTGACCTTTTAAACACACATCACCCAGTGTGATCTTTCTTCTATAAAAGCAAATACTGCATAGGCACAGATATATATTATATACAATTTATTTGTTGCATGGTTTATTTAAAAAATGATTACATTACTTAAACTAAGAACAAAAGCTAAGGATTGCATGCCAAAGTTTTAGCTCATAAGCGCATATTCACTGACATTGTGAGTAGGGAAGGGTCATCAATTAAAAGCCAAAACATTTTTTAAAGTAATATAACACTATTATCTGATGGTGAATCATTCCATGTAGCATAAATTCACTAAAATATAAGCAATTCATACAAAAAAACAAACAAATCTTTCATATCCTTAAGTTCACCAAACAAACTGACCACGGTTAGACTTCCAATATCTATTTAATCCACAAAAAGGTGTGTAAACCCATAACGGACCAATTTAAGGCCCTATTGGCAGTGGTAAGCAACCCAGGTCCGAGAGTTACACTTATGTTTCTGGTTTTTGTTCCATCCCAGCATGATCGAAAGAGTTCGGTGGATTGTTAAGAGCCTGAATGATGAACTTCTGCGTACCTTCAGCACATGGCCACTCATTAAGCATAATAATGAATGCAATTATGTTGTTATAAAAAAATAGACATAATCATAACAATAATGGCAATGAGAACTGGAGGGGTATTCCACAAAACAGGATTATCAAGTTATCCAGATAACTGGGAACAATAAGGCTGTATCGTCACATTAGTGAGATTTCAGTTGATGAAAATGCATTATAATCTAGTTTAGGAGTATGATTTAGTCATAAGTATTGCTAGCTGCTGATAGTGAAGTTTCTAAGGTTATTTCATGGTATTATTTTAGGGTTATCTGGCTAACTGGTCCTTCTTTGTGGAATACCCCCTGGCTGCAGCAGTGTAACGCCATGGTATTCTGGATCTGGCCAGTCCTGCATAGTAGATTTTTTTTATCATCATCATCATCGTCGTCGTCAAAAGTGTATTACTGTAACGGGGCAGAATTCGGTTGTTAAACTAAAATAATATTATTGTTGTTGTTGTTGTTTGTAGTTGCAGTATCCACTGGTTTAAGTTTTATAAATGAGAACTTTGTCAATGAGATCATGCTGAAAATACGTCCAAGAATGTTCCGCTTACACCATTAGATAAGTGAGGCTGAGAACTAGGCTGTTTGTAAATGAGAGCAAATAAATACATGGTCGTGGCTGTGAATAACAACTAGTAAACTTACCTAATTTTCCTTTATCCAAATATGTGAAATTTCCAATTTCAAAAAGGTGTGTGCCGTTCAGAAAAATATAGGTAAAACACCTTAATCATACCGGGGACGCTGGTCCGTATACAGTGGGTCTCTTCCTCATCTCCTTCAAAAAAAAGAGGTAACCTGTCGTCTTATAGTAGTACGCAGTAGTTTCGGGGCGGGGGGGTTGTGGGGTGTCAATGAGATATTTCGCATTTTTGTTGACTTGTGTAACTAGTTGTGCAACAGTAAATTAACAGTAGGGGCCGAAACCAACCCGTCGTCTTGGGATTCGCACAAGCCCCCCATCGAGTAGCTATTGCGCTCAAAAAGATCCCTGTAATGTCAAATATTTCATTAGATTTTTAAGATGACTTCACAGTTGTGGGTGTGGTGCTTGCTAAACTGTACAGATCAATACAGATGATTCTTACCAATATCCAGTCCGGAGTGTATGGAACCTAATATTATACACTTGAAAACGTACAAAACAACTTTTCTTTGAAACCAGGGCACTTTTCCGCATCAGACAAGAGGTTAGCCTAGTTTTTGTACACTTATCCATATAATTGACTTCAAATGATCTCATTTGAAGACAGCGATGGTCTGGCTGATATTATTCATTACTTTTTTCGTTAATATTTAGTAGGCTACAGTGTAAATTGGATGTCAACTTTAGCTGTCAATAATATGCTTATATTCCATTCGAGCTTTTCCAATCATCTGATACCTTTATTGTAAAAGTAATTGTTGAAAAGTAAAGTAAGGAGTAGCTAAAAAAACCACTTCGAGGGAAATAAATAATCAGTGCATCCTGTTTATTAGAGGTAGTGACACATATTTAATTAAATATTATAACATTGCACTTAGGCTACCACCCTGCGATTGTTTTACATATACAGTTGAAGTCGGATGTTTACATACACTTAGGTTGAAGTCATTAAAACGCATTTTTAACCACTCCACAGATTTAACTATAGATTTAACTACAGCAAACTATAGTGTTGGCACGTCAGTTAGGACATCTACTTTGTTAAAGTAATTTTTCCAACAATTGTTTACAGACAGATTATTTCACTTTTAACAGTTCCATACTGTTCCAGTGTAACTTACAGCTAAATCTAGTCCCACCCCCAAATTCCCATAGAGATCCATTCAAATGCAGAGACATTATAGTATCGCTTGTAAGGGTATGATAAAATAAGATATCAAGAGTCTTTTGATGTTGTTGGGTCACAGACATCAGGAATTCATGGCATGCAAAGCCAAAGGATATGCGACCAAATATTAAAAATTTAAAGGCTTAGTGTATGTAAACTTCTGACCCACTGGAATTGTGATATAGTCAATTAAAAGTGAAATAATAAAATTAATAATAATTTTTGGAAAAATTACTTGTGTCTTGCACAAAGTAGATGTCCTAACTGGCTTGCCAACACTATAGTTTGCTAACATGAAATCTGTGGAGTGGTTAAAAATGAGTTTCAATGACTTCAACCTAAGTGTATGTAAAGGGGGGAGAGAGATCTGCAGGGGAGCTGAAAAACGAACGGCATAACACCAGGAACCAAACTCTGACGTCTTAGACAGAGATAAAAACTGCACTCTTTTACAGCCCGTGAAACAATTTCTGTAATGATAAATTCATGATAGATATTTATTTTTAGGGAAAAGCAATACTTTTATTCTGCATCTTTCATCAAGCTCTGTGGATGTATTATAAAAATTTTTATTTTTTTTAATAAACATTTTTAGCAACAGGTATTATGGGATGTGATTCACTCCCTGGCTCTAAAACAGTGCGGTTTTGCAGGCAGGCACTACTGCTGGTGTTAGTCAGTGGTATACAGTACTCTGTATGTCACAAAATATGGATAACTAGTAAACTCTGAGGTACAGATCTCTGAGGTTGTATTTTGCTATTGTACCACTACTGAAGTTAATACTGCTATTATTTCTGGAGTTATAACACTAATGAACCAACAATAGATGTGAAAATGAACATTTATAATATAAAATGTATTATGATGTTAAAAAATTCCACTGCTGTATATAAGAAGAGTAGATCAGAGGAGGAATTCATATTGAGTTGATATTGATAGGGATGGTCACATTCCCGCTTTCCACCGCCTGACTCAAGATTGTGATCAACTGATCGGGGTTGGGCCCAGAGCCCACATTTCGGCTTAGTGTATGTAAACTTCTGACCCACTGGAATTGTGATATAGTCAATTAAAAGTGAAATAATAAAATGAATAATCATTTTTGGAAAGATTACTTGTAGATGTAGAAGTAGATGTCGTAACTGGCTTGCCAACACTATAGTTTGCTAACATGAAGTCTGTGGACTGGTTAAAAATTAGTTTCAATGACTTCAACCTAAGTGTATGTAAACATCCGACTTCAACTGTAGGTCAATTCATTACATGAACTAATTCAATTACTGTCACAGTCCTAAAAAAACCTACAGTGGTTGGACAATTTGGCTGGGCCGGCCGGCATTCTAACTTGTCATCCATCCACATTCTAACTTTGACATCCACCATTCCAGGCCATAAATCAGGGGTGATATCCACCATTCCAGGCCATAAATCAGTGTTGAGCTTTTTTCACACAATCATTGACAATGACTGGTGCTTTTACAACTGCCGGTTTGGTACGTTTTAATTGAACCCTATAGCGTTTAGCCCTTAGTTCGGTGCAATCGAACTCGGGTGCGTAGCAAACATCCGATCTCGGATCACCTGTCAGAGGTGGTCTTAAGTGAACCCTGGAGTGGTTTGAGTGAAGAGCGAACACAATTCGACACAATTGTAGGAAGTGATCCAAATATGTTATGCATTTTGGGTAGCGGGAGAACAGTATTTGGTTCCAATATATCTCCATGATTTGGTTGAAGAAATTACTTTTGCTCCCCTAAAATTGCAGAGACTACGTATAAAAAGGGCTATAATTCCTACATGGACCACTCGATATGGATGTACATAGCCTACCCTCAAATGAAGGTTGACAATGAGGTTGAAGTGCAGACTGTCAGCTTTAATTTGAGGGTATTTTCATCCATATCGGATGAACCGTTTAGAAATTATAGAACCTTTTGTACATCGTCCCCCCATTTTCCGGTATCAAAAGATATTGGACAGTTTACCATAATGTAGAATAAAGGAATAATTTTTAATATTTGCTCGCATATCCTTTGCATGCCATGACTTCCTGATGTCTGTGACCCAAAAATATTTAAAAAAGGTATGAGGAGGCCCTATTATAAACCGAAAGGTTAAACCTTATGTATGTATTTTTTCATATTTTTATGAATTTATAGTTTAAACACTATTATAATCAAACTTATTCAAAAGCATAGCAAGCACTGGATTACGGACTACACAAATATAACAATTCCATACAATAGTTCCTGGTTTGAGGGTGTATTTTATGATGAGAAAGGGCAGAAATACTAAAATACAAAATACTCTTGATATCTTATGATATCTTATTTTCTGGTACTCCTACAAGCAATACTATACCCTCTCTGCATTTGAATGCATCTCTATGGGAATTGAGGGGGGGGGGGTGGGACTAGATTTAGCTGTAAATTACACTGGAACAGTATGGAACACATATTTGGCTAAATGGCTCTCAGTCATCAACAGCCTGACGTATCAAACAAGCCTTAAAACCATCACTCTGCTGCCAGATATGCAGTAGATATGGATGGATAACTAGAAGGGTTTCTTTTCATGACTTATTTTTCCATAGAGTTCAGTTCAATAGGTAAATTTGTCAGGAGAAACAATCCTTAAATTGATCCATCCATATCTACTGCATATCTGGCAGCAGAGTGATGGTTTGAGGCTCGTTTGATACCTCAGACCCTTGATGACTTACAGCCATTTCGCCAACCATGTATTCCATACTGTTCCAGCATAATTTACAGCTAAATCTAGTCCCACCACCCAATTCCACGTAAGCCCACACAACTACTGACAGGCAAGGTCCTCTAGTTTAACAGTGACTTTGTGCAAAGATAATGAAAAAAGTGCTAAACTCAAAAATTAAGCCTTTGTACCATCTTCATCCTCTGCAGCCTACTTGTATGTCAGCAATGATACAATTTACAGACAGTGAAAAATAGCTAGTCTTGCTGCATGAGTGACACACAGTCAAGCAGGAAGCAATCTACTGGAGGAGATGATGGGTGTGCGTGTGTGTGTGTGAGAGAGAGAGACAGCGGGAGGCTGCCAGAGAGAGAAGGTGAAAGAAAGGGATGAGATAACTTAGACTGACTCCTCTATATGTAGTTTGCGCTCACCTTGCCTAGCATACATTACATTCATCAGGTGATGTAAGGGCACCACTGGTCCACAGGCTTTATTTACCAGAGATTCAAAATAATTAAGAAAATATGATATTCCATATTCCAGTAATGTGAGGGTTAAAATTGGCGAATGCTCAGTATGTGTCATCCAATATGGAAAACGAATTCTCCTTGAATGTCCGCTCTGGATTACATCTCTCTGTGTATTTAAAGTATTGGGAAAAAAATTGCTAAAAGAGGAGGGGTGAAAACCTGTCTGGCAGGATGTTTTTTTGGCAAGAAAGACAGGTTGTGGAGCTGTTACTTTTTGAGTTTCCCAAAAGAAGTGTGAGGCAATGCAAACCTCCACAGTGGCCTCCACAGTTTTTTTTTCTAATTTCTTGTCATTTATGATTCCTTTTGGATTCCACATTTCATTATTGTTTGGCTATATAAATGTAAATAGTTGTGTCATGGAATAATTATGCTACAGATGGAAAGATTTGCCTTATTGCTTCAAAGTGTGGACACTCAGTAATGATTGGTATACGTGGTTGCAAGGCATGGAAAAAATGTATTTATTGACAATGTAATGTCACATTAAACATAATGGGGTTGCTCCGCCTGCTCCCCAAAAAGGGTTAATCTGCGCTATTCCGAATTCAATTTCACTCTAAATGTGGTTGAAACAATGCATTGACTTCATCTTCAACTTTGTGTGGACACTGTGATGGGGGGAGGAGGGGGGGTTCGGAGAACCAGACGCGACTGAACAGGGATCTAAAAGCTACCCACCCAGGTGGAGTAACCACAAGGTCTCAGAAATGGAAGGGGCAACAGGAAAGTAAAACAGAAAAGAAAGAATACTCCTTAGGGAGGTTATCCCAAGAGTACAGGCCTAACAGTAGGCTACCTGTGAGAGGGACGTAAAATAACTAAGGATAAGGTGTATAGAAACTAGACAGAAGGGAGAAAGATAATCTTATGGGAGATAATACCCGGTGTTCAAAGCCAACACAAAACTACCCAGGAAAGAGGGTGAAAATTAACTCAAAAAAATATTTTGTCAATTTTATTTTAAAGATGTTAAGTAAAGAAGCTACTGCTTATGATTTTTGGGGGGTGTTGGGGGGTCAGTTCCCGAATCAGTTCCTGTGTAGGTACAGTTTTCACAACCCATGGTTCTCCTATGCATTTCTCCTAGCATGTGAGGCTCGGCTGGGAGATGCAGCTGGCAACACTCTGCCCCGTCATGTGGCAAGAATGAGCAAGATGTTCTTTCCCTGCCCTTCTACTAAGTAAAATCCAATGCTAATAATAATTATCTGAGCTAGAAATACATGAAATACTGTGCAGGCTCACACCCCCCCCCCCCCCCATTTTTATATTTTATTCTGTTGAATAAGCTAACAAAAAAAAGATTGGAGAGATATCAGTCAATAGCACATTCATTGACTGACCTTACACTACAGCAAACTAAAATATCGATTACTGAACAATGCCACAATTCTGATAATAAAGCTGAAAGCCCCTCATGTGCTGGTTATCCACCTTCCCGTACCTGAAGGTCTTTAGTCCCCCTGCTGCCTGAACTTAGAAAAACTTCACTTGGGGATACAGATGGGGAGAGATTGGGGGACTGGGGGTTAGGGTTAGGAGCACTTTACTGCAACTTAAATTAAGCTACAATATATGCTTTCTAGGCAATACATTGTCCTTACGTTCTCTCCTACAATAATAATAATAATGCACAAAGATACATGTTCTCTTTATTTCACCTTTGAAGACAAATTAAGTGTGAAGATTCCAGTGAAAAGATACAGAAAAAATTGATTTAAGTGCACAGAATAAGTAATGGAAAATATTAAATAAATACAACAATACATCTTGTTCCCTAGTGTGTGGATAGACACTTCCTTGCATTCTATGCTCACTTAGGGGCTGAATGTGAATGCACAATACAATTTTCTCTGTGTGTTCATGTACGGAGGTTAATGACCATTCAGAAATGAGTACATTCATAAGGATAAATGATTGTGCAAATTCTGTAAGGATAGAGAAGAAGTACGTGCATGTGCATGCATGTATGCATGTTTGTGTGTGTGTGTGTGTGTGTGTGTTTATGAATGCATTTGCAGGCATGCATGAGAATGTATGCATCTGTGTGCATGCATCTTTCTTTCATGATAAGTTGAACATTGTGGCCAGCAGCAGGGAACACCAGGCCAGCAGGTAGCAGCTGAACACAGAGGTGGAAACAGGTGACACACCACTGGATGAGGGTCCTATGGAGGAAAGAAACACACTTAGCAACAGGTATTATGGGATGTGATTCACTCCCTGGCTCTAAAACAGTGCGGTTTTGCAGGCAGGCACTACTGCTGGTGTTAGTCAGTGGTATACAGTACTATGTATGTCACAAAATATGGATAACTAGTAAACTCTGAGGTACAGATCTCTGAGGTTGTATTTTGCTATTGGTACCACTACTGAAGTTATTACTGCTATTATTTCTGGAGTTATAACACTAATGAACCAACAATAGATGTGAAAATGAACATTTATAATATAAAATGTATTATGATGTTAAATAATTCCACCGCTGTATATAAGAAGAGTAGATGAGAGGAGGAACTCACTGGTGGCAGAGATTGAGTTGATATTGATAGGGATGGTCACATTCCCGCTTTCCACTGCCTGACTCAAGATTGTGATCAACTGATCGGGGTTGGGCCCAGAGCCCACATTTCTGTAGATCGCTCTGGCATCAGTGACAATCGACCCATTCCTGCGAAACAAATTAACCCAAAACGAAAGTAAATAAATAAAATATAGCCGCAGGCGGCAATTGGGGGTTTGCGCCCTTAAAAGCCTAAAGAAAGTCAAGTATTTAAGCAATATGTACTGTTAAAAATGATTTGTTGACTCAACTTGACTAAGTCAAGTCATCTTGTTGCTTTGACTGAGTTAAGTTGAGTCAACAGACTACATGTTGTATCAACTAATTTATTGAAGTGTAATAACCTTGACACTATATGTTGACTGAACTTGACTCAACTTAACTCAGTCAAAGCAACAAGATGACTTGACTTAGTCAAGTTGAGTCAACAAATCATTTTTAACAGTGTGACATGCAGCTGTGCAATGATACACATTCTACACAAATGAGAAGAATATTTCCTCTTTAACATTGAAAAACAATGTATATCTATGGGATTTTTTTGTGAATGTAGTCCATTGACTCGAGTGGCTAATGTTTGCGTTCGTAGACCAGGTACATCAGAATGCTGTAGGTTGTGATGGGAGGCAGTAGTTATACTGGACAACAGCAGAATGACCAGATAACATGGTGTGAGACTAAAACCTCTCCCTTTTCTTTAATTTGAAGCAATAATACATTTTTATATGTATCATCCATCAGTCATATGTTATGTTCTGCTACTCTCACAAGTGATACTATAACTTATCTGCATTTGAATGGATCTCTATGGGAATTGGGGGGTGGAACTAGATTTAGCTGTAAATTATGCTGGAACAGTATGGCATACAGTATGGTTGGCGAAATGGCGGTAAGTCATCAAGGGTCTGAGGTATCAAATGAGCCTCAAACCATCACCCTGCTGCCAGATATGCAGTAGATATCGGCGGATCACTTTAAGGGTTGTTTCTCCTGACAAATTTTCCTATTGAACTCTATGGAAAAATAAGTCAGGAGAAGAAACCTACTGCATATCTGGCAGCAGAGTGATGGTTTATGGCTTGTTTGATACGTCAGACCCTTGTTGACTTAAAGCCATTTAGCCAACCATGTGTTCTATACTGTTCCAGTGCAATTTACAGATAAATCTAGTCCCACCCCCAAATTCCCACAGCGATCCATACAAATACAGAGAGGTTATAGTATTGCTTGTAGGAGTACCAGAAAATAAGATATCAAGAGTATTTTGTATTTTAGTATTTCTGCCCTTTCTCATCATAAAATACACCCTCAAACCAGGAACTATTGTATGGAATTGTTATATTTGTGTAGTCCGTAACCCAGTGCTTGCTATGCTTTTGAATAAGTTTGATTATAATAGTGTTTAAACCATAAATTCATAAAAATATGAAAACATACATACATAAGGTATGCTTTATAATAGGGCCCCCCTCATACAGTACCTCTCAAATGACTCCCCTAGAATAGGAGACTCGCATAGCCACAGAACCAGAGTGAGTGTAGGCAACCTGCTGCCAAAAAGTTGCAGAACAAGCATTTGTCAGTGCTCATTCGCATACCAAGGTGCTCATGAATGGAAGACGCTAGCAGCCGCCATCAAACTAATGCAGAAACAGAGGGTCAAGAAATGGCTCATTGACAACGTCCCAGAGTAATAGCCGGTGAATAGGACAGACGAAGGGCTCTTTTTATTTATTTATTTGTTTTTCACTTTTATGATGTAGAATTGCAGTATAGTTGAATAAAGATGTATTTCACTGTTATTAATTGTAACTGTATACATTTGTTGCTGTTTGTTTCATGTCTGTTGGAGATCAAGGACCACAATGGAAATAAGTCAACACATTTATTATGCTATCCTTGATATTTTTAAGATGCATGTATTATGTAGTATGTATTTAAAAAATTGTCAAATAAACTAAACTAAGACTAAAAATTCTTCCACTTCCCTAATTATTTTGGCATGACTCCCCCATTTTCATGTAACTTCAAAACATTGATAACTGCTCTCCCTATTGAAATATAGCAATAATACTTCAAGGAGTGCCAGCTACCCCACAATATCTTGCATATGAATGCTTTGTCTGCCCCAAACTAATTTGCATCTGTATCTTGGAGGACTAATGGAAGATTAAAGGTGAAATGCAAAAATGAGAAAATCGGAAATCAAGTAACCTGTGTTATACAGAAATTTCTCACGTTTATAACAAGTCAAATTTCACAAAATTAGTTTACAATTAAACAAGTTATCATAGATCTTATCAGGGGATGCTTGCATTCATTTCTTTATATGCAGCTGTGCTTTACGAATGTTTCAACTTTGTTTAGGAGAAATCTTTTTTTTTTTGTTAGTTTGGTATTTCAAAAACTACCCTATCCATTAGGGTCAGCGGATATTCCACGTTTCTCTTTCGGTCCAAGAAGAAAAATTGCTCATTTTGGCCAACAGAAGAAGAAAAGAACGGTGCTTTCTGTCAATAAAAAGGAATACTTTATAACACTAGAGCATCAGTATTATGTTATATTGCAACTGTCATCACAGAGACCTATAAAGTATGATCTCTATCTTTCAAACCATATCAGTGACGGACATGTTTTAACATGCAAAAGTTTTGTTTTGACTCAAATTATGCCGGAACAGTTTTGACTCAAACATTTTCGGTAGGTCAAAGTTATTCCTTATGTGTGGCGGGCTCTGGAGGTCTAACTAGTCCCTATATTTAACAAGATTTCACATTTTTACAGAACAATTTGAATTTTGAAATTTAGGTGAACGGTAGATTTGATATTCAGGATTGGGATTCTGGTATTAACTACATTTTTACCGGATAGTGATTTTCTTACGTTTCTTGCCTCTCCTGTGAAATTGTTGTGTGCGAGACATGTATCTGAACCTTGCACCACATATATCATCATCATATAAATATAACATCATCATCATCATGCTCATCACCACCAGCACTACAAGTGAGATCTCTGAATGCTGTCACCCACCTAAACCTGAACACAATCAACTGAACAAAGGAAGTGAAGGACCGCCTCAACACAGGTTCAAGCTGAAAAACAGAAGGTGAGAGACAGACATTGCGTTAAGACAGCCGTTTGCTCTGACTTATAACCATGTATGACCCAACATTGATTCACATGAACCAATCAAAAGACTTTGTTCTGCGATTGGTTCATATCAGGGTGCTATTTTTGCTGTACTACTTGTGGGGCTCATGGAACCTCACAGTGTCATCACAACCCTAACAAAAATATAGGCCTTCCAGTAGATTTGTGGCAAACCTTTGCCATTGTTGCCACAGGTTTGGGGCAAGCTCATATTTTCACATGCAAATTAGCTTTGTGTGAACTGCCATTCACTTCTGGCAAAGTTTTTAGTTCACCACTACTGGCAAAGTCTGAAAAACCTCTGGCAACATTTTGTGTAAAACAATTTAGTTTGTGGCAAATGTGCCACCTATCAGCTGCAAGTTTGCGGCAAACTATCCAGTTTTTGTAAGGGAACTGATCAACATATACCAGCGAGCTTTGAGAATACCACATGAACACATGGAAGTGTAACAACAAGGAAAGGCCATCTTGGCTCGTCATTTTGGTCATCTTGCCAGTATAGAGTGCCTGCAGCACAGTCAACCCTGGACTTAAAAGCAAAAGTCCTTTTTATCCACTATGAGTCTTAGAAAGCTATTCTGTGCATTAATAACCCTCTGTGAAATACGTTCCTACATAGAGTGAGTGCACTGAACACTAGATATTCATAATGTCTCTTAGCTTATTAAATTCAGTGTCTTATTTTCATTGAAAAATCTGATACCCACAATTTGCAGGATTTGGGTAATGTAGGAGAATTAACCGATGGGAGACACGAGACAGCAGGAGGATGTTTACTTAGTAACTCCTGATTATTATTATGGAAGTTAAGCAGGTTAGAGCTGTAATACTAGCCTCATATCCAATGAACCTGGAAGCCAGTTAGTCCTCCTTCTTGCACCCATTTGGCTGAGCATTTTTTAAATAGGGCTTTCTAATTCAGAGAAAATTCTTCAATAACCTTGGGGACTGGCCAAACTGAAAATGTTGTGACTTAGCTTTCTCTACTCCTAGGGTCAGCAAAGGGCCAGTGTATAATGTTTTATAGAAACATAATTTCCAAAACTACACAATAAATGGCGATGCAACACAATAGCCCACCTGTGTTCTTGTCAGACTGACTCTGTTCCTGAAGGCCTGGGAGGTGGGCTCAGACAGTTCAGGATGAAATTCTTCATCAGAAGAGAACTCGAACAGCAGAATCACAGCGCTTTCTGGTGTTGTTGTTGTTGCTGCTGCTGTTGTAGGTACTGGGACAGGAAGTGTTGGAGTTGGTGTTGCATTTGCAGTGGATGGAACTGCCACTATACTTGTAGATGCTGGAGATGACACTGAATCTGTAGCAGGGTCAAAAATTAACGGGGCCTCAGGGCCCCGTAAAAAAAAAATAATTGGGTGACAGAAATGGCTCCGTAAAATAAACTCTTCACTCAACACAATTTTTGTCTGTATTTGTAAAACACGACTTAAAGCTGGCTGGATCTTACAAAAAACTAGTAAACTAAATAAAAAATTTTATTACATACAGTACCAGTCAAAAGTGTGGACACACCTACTCAAAGGTTTTTTAAAGTTTTTTTACTGTTTTCCCACATTTTAGAATAGTAAAGTCATCAAAACAATGAGATAACACATTAAATTATGCAAACAAATCAAAAAAAAGTGTTATATTTTAGATTCTTCAAAGTAGCCACCCTTTGCCTTGATAACGGCTTTGCACATTCTTGCCATTCTCTCAAACAACTTCTGTAGTAAACAGGTATTCCACAGGTAAACAGGTGATGCTATCATGACTCTGTATAAAAGGATATCGAAAGACTCTTGATACCTTATTTCCAGATAGAATGTGCAAAGCTGTTATCAAGGCAAAGGGTGGCTACTTTGAAGAATCTAAAATATAAGATGTTTTTTATTTGTTTTACACTTTTTTTGGGGTCTTTGCATAATTCCAATAATAATAATAATAATAATAATAATAATAATAATAATAAGACGAGGCAATGTTACATTGCATGCCATTTTATTTAAAATAAGAAAATAGGCAGCAGACATGAAGCATTAAATGGCTGGTTGAACAGACATGGATTCGGCCTAGTTCTAGATAAAAATGGCTTTCACAAGCATGCCGTAATATAGTCCTAGATTTAGTCTCAGTTTAACTAATCTGCTCTTGACGAAAAATATTAGGACTAAATGAGGGCTTAAAATAAACCTCCAGGGTTTATCTTTAGATTAGTGTTGTTGGTCAATGGCCGTGTAAGAGAATGGGCTATGGCCATGATAACAACTAAGCACCATCAAATGCCAAAGAATGGCAGATTAATGCAGATTAATCCACGGTTTTAATTTATCTGAGCCAAGAAAAACGTTTTTCATGTTTTGATACGGAATCACAATTCATTTAAATTTTAAGATTTTTAAAAATGATTTTTCTAACGTTGTCTAATATTCTCTATGACTGATACCTCTACTCCAGTTCCACTCCTCCATTTTGAGGAAACGATCAACTCCTGGGTCCGATTAAACTATTGCAGATTAAGGCCTACGTCTGACTTCATCTAAAACGTGCCCATGCAACCGCCTGTGCTTCTGTACAGTGCTGGTGGGGAATCTTGAGCATAACGCCAGGCATAAATTTGGGCAGGAAATTTGCTCCTAATGAGCTGATACGCTGCTCCAGTTGTACAGAGACATCATATTTTCCTAAACCTGATACTTTGGGAAACCTATTCCATGCTGCATTTCAGGAAATTTAAATCCACTGCATTCAACCTATAGTTTACTTATGCTTTATCACGTCTGTGTACAATGCAAACAGGATCTCCTCATACTGTTATTAATTTTGAATTTTAAGCAGATGCATAATTTGTTGCACTTGAAGATTATGTGTATGTGTTATGATGAAGGTGAAGTTTAGCCGAAATCTAAATATGGTGACCTGAATTTGAAAAACTGTTTCCATCCATCCATTATCTAACCCGCTTATTCCTGGTAGGAATAAGCGGGTCGGGGTCACGGCGGGGGGGGGGGTCTGGGGGGTGGAGCCTATCCCAGAATGCATTGGGCATTGGGCCACAGTGGTACCTCCAATTGTAGAAACTGCAGCTGGAGTTGTACTATGAAACCGACTGGTGACAAAGATTGAGCTGAGAATGATCGGGATGGTCACAGTCCCATTGTTTATCTCATTCTCTAGGGTTTCGACCACCTGATCGATGCTGGGCACACCACTGGAACTGTTGAAAACCAGGTCTGCTGAGGTGGTGAGGAGCCTGTGACACAAACCACAATAACAGATACAATTTCAAAGTGTAAAATTGACATTCATTTTGTCATGTTATATAAAAATGGTATGGGCCCCAATGATGTTTTGCGCCTTGTTTTACAAATAATATAATTTTAACTGTATGTAGCCAACCTATGATAAAACTTAACACAAAAAAAATGTAAACTATAACCAAACCTATTTATTGAGGTGCTCTTCCAGGAAGCAGAAATAGCCAAAGCAGCCATGGATATATTTGTTACTATAATCTTCTCTTGACATTTATCTGCTGAAAGCAGTTGTTTCTGTGAAATCACGCCAGGCGGTCACAAATATTTACTAGATATATAGAACTTACAGGTTCAATACTATATCAGGTTTCGCCCAAAGTGAATGCATTTAAATTGATGTTATATGTACTAATGTGTACTGACCCATCTCCTGATCCAACTCCTGATCCTTCTCCAGATCCATCTCCTGATCCAACTCCTGATCCACCTTCTGATCGATCTCCTGATCCAACTCCTGATCCATCTCCAGATCCATCTCCTGATCCAAGCCCTGAGCCATCTTCTGATCCATCTCCTGATCCAACTCCCAATCCAACTCCTGATCCATCTCCTGATCCAACTCCCGATCCAACTCCTGATCCATCTCCTGATCCAAGCCCTGAGCCATCTTCTGATTCATTACCTGATCCAACTCCTGCTTCATCCCCTGATCCAACTCCTGATCCATCTCCTGATCCAAGCCCTGAGCCATCTTCTGATTCATCCCCTGATCCATCCCCTGAGCCATCTTCTGATTCATCCCCTGATCCACCTTCTGATCGATCTCCTGATCCAACTCCTGATCCAACTCCTGATCCATCTCCTGATCCAACTCCTGATCCATCTCCTGATACACCTCCTGCTCCATCTGCTGATTCAACTCCTGATCCATTTCCTGATCCAACTCCTGCTTCATCTCCTGATCCATCTCCTGATCCAACTCCTGATCCATCTCCTGATACACCTCCTGCTCCATCTGCTGATTCAACTCCTGATCCATTTCCTGATCCAACTCCTGCTTCATCTCCTGATCCATCTCCTGATCCATCTCCCGATCCGACTCCTGATCCATCTCCTGATCCAACTCCTGATCCACTTACAAATCCATCTCCTGATCCATCTCCTGATTCACTTACAAATCCATCTCCTGATCCAACTCCTGATCCACTTACAAATCCATCTCCTGATCCATCTCCTGATCCACTTACAAATCCATCTCCTGATCCAACTCCTGATCCATCTCCTGATCCATTTCCTGATCCAACTCCTGATCCACTTACAAATCCATCTCCTGATGCACCTCCTGATCCATCTCCTGATCTAACTCCTGGGTCCATATACTTACTGGAAGCATAAAAATGTTGGTTGCAGATATACATATTTATTACTATCACCCTTTCTTACAATTTTGAGAGCCATATCCAAAATGTATTTCACATAATGACTCAAAACATGCTCTGTTCATATTGATAGTGATGCACCTTAGTGCAGTGCACCAACATCGTTGCTAATTATCAGCTAACCAATTTGTTGAGGTAATATATGGCTTCATGAGGCTAAAGTTATGTGCAAATACATAAATGCCTTTGTTGTTGTTGTTATTGCCATCACCTCTGGAAATTACTCCTGGAGTTTTTGAATATTTTTAACCCACCTAAAATGTATCCTTGTTAGCTGAAGAAAGGAAGGAAATGCATTTTCGAATGCAGGTGTCAGCTGAAAAACCCAAAGTGAGAGGTTAATGGACATGTGCATGGGGGGCTTACACCCCAACTTCTCTCTCATGTCAAAATGTTCTGGTCTGTTGTGATGGGAGGAACAAACCATCTTCTGTAAACCACTGATTTGTAGGGATCTGCTTTTAAAAAATAACATTGTAATACAGTATTATTGGTACAAGTCAGCATATACATAGCACCGCATATCTGCTTTAATGTGCTTTAATGTAGTTAGACTAAGATGAAATTAAATCAAGATAAAAAAAATATTCCTTTTCTATTTCTTTGCGCTAATTTATCTGCATGTGAAAATTTTTTATTTCTCAGCATAGCATGGCTGTTGGTCTGGTTTTTGTGTCCTTTCAAAATAATGAAACTTGACTTCACAGCTTTGAACCTACGTGAAAGTTCATACACACTGGAAAACTAGAGTTTGAGTGTTTTTGATACATTTTCCTAATCATATTTGTAGGCCCATCCAATCCCATCACGGCAACATTTCTGTCCTCTGAAACTCTGAAAATATAGTTTGGGCCACATATTTTCACTTGTGCAGCACTCCAGTTTAGCTGTGCATTGTACAGAAGGACTTATCTATATTCACAGATACCTTCTGAGGTAATGCAGCACATAACTTACCTGTGTTTTTGTCAGATTAACTCTGTCCTGGAAGGCCTGGGAGCTGGAGTTAGACAGCTCACCCGTGAAGTTTTCATTAGAAGAGAACTCTAACCTGAGAGAAACAGTGCTACTCTGTGCTTCTGATGGAGCTGCCATTGCAGGTAATGTAGTCTCGGTAGGTGCTGTGCTAAGTGCAGTTAAAGCTGTGGACAATGGAGATGTCATTACTGCAAATGAATCAACTGTTATTTCTACTGAAGAGATTCTGTTATTGTAAGCACCCTAATAGGGGTTTCCATTTCAGGATCAAAGGTTTCATCAAGGAGAGAGGAACAAGTTTCAATGGGACAATAAAAGAATCACGAATGTTCCATCTCTTACAATGTAAATATTTATTTTTAATCGTAATTATTTTTAGAATAACACATTTCCTATATCTGTCTTTATGCAGTGTCCATGGTGATTCTTGTGTTATCCTTAATTCAGCCTCATTTTCATTGTCAAAAGACAAGTAGTACAAGTCAATCAATACATGCTTGAGTGAACTTTCTGACAGTATTGCTAAAATACTCTGTAATGCGTCACACAATCGCCTGGGGCCTCATTTGTGTAGGAAAAAAAACAAATCTATTAAACTTTATGAATAAAATGAATTCATGGTTCATTTACATTACTTTTATAATTAACAATAAAAAATATGCTGAATTCTTCACACGTTTCAAGGACAGGAGCAAACCGGCAAAACCTGTGGTAATGATACTTACTACAAATATATAAATGTTTTATGCAGCTACAGTAGAATAAAACAGGAAGAAGAAGAATCAATGTATTAATATAAATGATGAAAACATTGCTAAACTAAGTAAGGAAAAAAGTTTCATGTAATTCCGATGTGCGCCGTGAGAAATTCAATATTTTATTCTGAATTCATCTAGATTTTGGATATAAGGCAATACCAATCCCCATGGAAATCTTTTTCTCCTGCAAAAGCAAAGGATTCTAACTCTGTAAAAACGGGATGGAATGGATTCCTCAGAATGTCTACGATATGAATCAGAAGAGTTTCAGATAATGCATTCATCCTCGGAAATGTGTCTGGGGTTTAATCTCAAAGATTAAATTCTAATTAATCTTTGATTCAGAAATCCTGAGGGAGACACTCTACTCAAATCTAGGGCCATGGGCAATTCATGGTAAACATAAGGCAAGGAATCTCAGAGTTACTATTGACACTGACCTGAATTTTAACTCACATTAACAAAGTCAGCATTTTATCATCTCAAGAACATTGCTAAAGTACATCCCTTTTTAACCAAGGGAAATGCTGAGCAGCTAATACATGCTTTAATTACATGCAGGCTGGACTATTGCAATGCTCTGTTATCAGGTGTACCAAAGACAACCTTAAACCGCCTGCAAATAGTTCAGAATTCTGCTACATGTTTACTGACCAAAACTAAAAAACTTTAAAAGCACTCCATTGGCTACCCGTTATTGTTTTTAAAATCCTTCTACTTGTTTACAAGTCCCTTCATGGACTTGCACCTGAATAAATAAAAGATTTGATTTTGAGCTATACACCGTGCAGAGCCATTAGCTAGATCCTCTGAAGGAAAGCCCCTACAAATACCTACGATCACAAAAAAAACATTCGGTGAGGTAGCTTATGGTTACTATGAACCAAAACTCTGGAACAACCTTTCAAAGGATCTAAGAGAAGCAGAATCTGTTGCAAGTTTTAACACAAAACTTTTTCACACCTTTTTGCCTTTGCTTTTACTTAATTACCCTCACTCAATGTTTTCCCTCTACTGCCTCCCCTGTTTTCATGTACTTATTTATTATTATACTTTTGATGTACCTTAAAGTAATATTACCTGAAAGAATTTTATTGTTTAAGTCCCCGAGGTTGTGAAATTGCTTTTTATTGCCTTCAGTCTTTTTTCTTCCTTTTTGTTTAATTCATTTTTGTCTAATTTTATGTGAAGCACATCGAGTCGAAATTGAATGACATGAAATGTGCTATATAAATAAAATTTGATTGATTAATTGATTGATTGGGGTTTAACTGCCTTACATCCACCCTTATTTGCATATTGGGAGTCACAAATTTTGCTCTCCTTTGAGGGAAAATGATTATACCTCAGAGAAACCTGGGTAAAATGGGCTCCTCAGAATATCTACAATAATCAGATGAGTTTCAGATATCAAATTTACCCTAGGAATTGTGGATGCTCTTATTGTGGCTAGCTTCACAGGCTAGCTACACGCCTTGCATCACCAGGTGCGCACATTTTCACCTCAAGTTCAATAATAGCAATGGTGCCATGGATTTACAACCAGATATGTACATATGGACAATTTATAAATGAGGCCCCAGGGATTTTAACCAGCAAATGGTGTGTCCCCTAGGGTCAAGGTTTGAACAGCATACTGTAAAAAGTATGCACCCAGGACCAAATATGAATATACAAATGTATGAATATACAAACAAATATACGTGTTCCAATGCATCCCCCTTTCCGGTTTCTTACCAAAGAGAAATAGTCCGCATAATATGGTCTTCCAGTGCATATTGATGTTCTCTTACATGTGATCTGAAATAAAAGTTAAATATAATTTGTATGTAATACAGGGTTAACTTTCTTATGTTTGTAGGTCTTGTGCCGAAAATTCTACGCCCTTCCAGAATTTAACTCTGATTGCATAAAGATAGCTTTCAGTTCCATATTGAAGTTTGCTATTCAGATTAAGTCATTTATACCTTTTTTTCGTAATACCAAATATTTGGAAATTAATAGCCTTCTGCATTGCATGATTTGTGAATTTATACACTTTTTTAAATTCAGTTCTATTACACTTCAATTACAGTTATGTGCATTCATTTTCAACACCACATAATCATAGGAAGATGCTAGAAGATGAGGATACAAAACATAATCGCTAGTCTAACAGTTGTGATTAAAAAAAGGATTTCTGGTGATAAACAGGGGGATTGGAAATCTAAAGGAATTGGTGATCAGATAAGGGTTGGGAAGGTGTCTATATGGGATCATTTTTCAGATAAAGTTGTATTGAAGTCATCAGCTCATATATAAATAAATGGCTTGGCCTCAACGCCTCATAATTTCATAATTCAGCGACCAAGAGATTTCAGACCAGTTTCATTTTTCTGAGGATGATTTGTGATTTTTTTTCACAACTTTTACTGTATCTCCCATCATGTTTAAACCAATAATAGCAACAATGCCCAGCGATCTTTCATTTACTATGCGATACCTCAAAAACGGGATAACAAAGATGTCTGAAACGACTTGTCCTGGAAAGGATATACATTTTTTCAGAACTTCTGGCTACATTTTTCAGACAAATTAACATAAACTTAAATAAAGTCAGGAGAAACAACCCTTAAAGTGATCCATCCATATCTACTGCATATCTGGCAGCAGAGTGATGGTTTGAGGCTCGTTTGATACCTTGGACCCTTGATGACTTAAAGCCATTTAGCCAACCATGGGTTCCATACTATTCCATTACAGCTTAATCTAGTCCCACCCCCAAATTCCCATAGAGATCCATTCAAATGCAGAGAGGTTATAGTATCGCTTGTAAGAGTACCTGAAAATAAAATATCAAGAGTCCTTTGATATCCTTTTATACCCAGTCATGATAGCATCACCTGTTTACCTGTGGAATGTTCCAAACAGGTGTTTTTTTAAACTTCCCAGTCTTTTTTTTTTTTGCCCCTGTCCCAACTTTTTTAAAATTAGCGTATATTTACAAAAATCACTAAAATTGATAAGGTAAAACATAAAATATATTTTCTTTGTACTGTTTTCAATTAAATATATGTAAAAGAGAATTTGCAAATCACTGCTTTCTGCTTCTATGTGCATTTTACATACTGTCCCAAATTTTTTGAAATTGGGGTTTGTATTTCACTTGTAGTTTGTTAATTCTTAGAAGGATTGCCCTTGTGCACAAAGTGGGTCTGTTTCAGAATGGCATGAACTTTCCCATCTAACTTTAATGCCTTTGGAGGCGGTGACTGCCTTCCAGTTGTCACTGAGGGAAGAAAAGTATGGTACCTTGGGCTAGAGAGGTTCATAGCCTGAAACCTGCTGTGATTGAGCAATGTGGCCGTTAGCGTCTTAAAATGATCGGCAGGAGTAGACTCAGTTAAAAAAGCACATATTTCTTTGCACATCTTGCTGTTAGGATTGTCTCTAAAATGCGCAAATAAATGCATGTGATTCCATATGTTATTTGTGGATCAGATTCATTTATTTGTGCATCAGATTCATTTATTTGTGGATCAGTTGCATTTATTTGTGGATCAGGTGCATTTATTTGTGGATAAGGTGCATTTATTTGTGGATCAGGTGCATTTATTTGCGGATCAGTTACATTTATTTTTGGATCAGGTGAATTTATTTGTGGATCAGCTACATTTATTTGTGGATCAGGTGCATTTATTTGTGGATCAGTTACATTTATTTATTTTTGAGACAATAATACCCCCATACTAAAGTACAAATAGACTGAAATAGAAATATAAGTTTGTAACACTATCAATGTCTTGACTGTATTTTTTGATTAAGTTAATGCTAACTTGGTGAATAAAAGTATCAATTTCTTTCAAAAACATAAAAATGTCTCAGTGATTCCAAATTTTTGAACAAGAGTGTACATTTTTTTTTATATGATTAAACATTAATAGAATGTCTCACAAATTGGAAAAGGGTTGTGAAAGTGTCTACATGGGACACTCTTTCAGAAACTGTGGGATTAAAGTCACTAAATGCTTTGGTTAATGAGTAGCAACTATCTGAATATTACCTTTCAGACCCATAAGGCACTGTTGAATCCACAGTATATTTGAAAAATAATTTTAAATGAATAAATCAGCCAAGGATTGTGAACGTTTCTACATGGGGTACTCTTTCAACTACAGTTGGACTTAGGTCATTGTGTGTTTTGGTTAGTCTGAATAGCTTTTTCAAAGTCCATTATGAACTATAGAATACTGTTTATTAAAACATATATTTTAAAACTTAGGCTATATAAAATTATAAAATAAAGGTTCAGAAATCAGTAAAAAGCTTGTGAAAAGTTTTACTGGTCTTCTTCTAGTGTGCTCATTATGTAATTTTGCCACCACAGAACCCTGGAAACTGATTAATATTAATCAGCATAGCTACTCTATCAATGTAGCCAGCGTTAGCCTACCTGCATGAAAATCAAAACTCTCTATAATACGATTTCCCTGCCACCCGAGGTGAGCAGATTCGAGCGCTCATAATTCCGAGCGCCGGTTTTTGCCGCACTGGTGATGCACTGGGATTTGTTTTACAGTTAAATAAAAGGCTGTGAAAAATTCACAAATACTATCCTTTCCAGGACAAGTGGAGTTATGGAATGAAAAATCGTTGGGCATTGTTGGTAGGCTATTATTCGGCAACTTAAGGGTGATGGTGAGATATAGTATAAGTTGTGGGTAAAAATTTCACAAATAGGCCCCGGTCTGAAATCTCTTGTCAGCTTAATTATGAAATTGCGAGGCTTTGAAAAGTAGGCTGAAGTGTAGGCCTAATAGATCTGAATAAAAAAATAAAAAAAATTAAAAAATAAAAAAAAAAATAAAAAAATATATATATATATATATATATATATATATATATATAGCCTGTGATAAATTCACAAACCATGCTATGCAGAACGCAATTCATTTCTGAATGTTTTCTCTTATTGGAAAAAGTTATAAATTACTGAATTTGAATATCGATAATTGAATGTCGAACCACAAGCCACATCTTTACAGCGGTTCTTTACCATGAACGTCCGCTGGCTCTACAGAATACTCTACACACCTTCTTTCTCGGAGCTCTGCGTGTTCTCCTTTCGCGATTTCCGACAAATCAATATATGTTATTTCAGATAATAGAAACACCTTTCTGTGTCATAGCCAAAAAGGTATTCGTTCACATTTGCCGGTCTGAAATCACTTACTGCGCGAGATAGTCTTAGTTCAAATCATGAGAAACCTGTAACCTATGAAGATAAGCACTCATATTTCATGTCTTCTGAGATATTTATTTGGTACTAAGTAGCCTACCACCTGCATCTAATGTTAACTAGGCTAGATGTTGACAATAGGTTTTATTCACATGCTATAGTTAAGTGGCTAGAGCCTATCACCTGGCCCTGATTATGAAAAAAAACACCAACACTTGGTTGTAGCCAGGCTACCCTAATTATTCAGTAGAATAAATAAGCCGTTACTTTGGACAAGGGCGACTGCTGAACTGACTACGCGCTTTTAACTCACCGTAGAACAGTGGAACGATCTTCAGGTCCGTTTCGTTCAGTGTTGGTAGATAAATTGTGAAGCTGACAGTCATTAGGTTGCGCACCACAATGTACAGCTATGAGTGGGTGTAGCTGCAAGGGCATTTATATCGAGGAAGAGGATTGTAAGACCGTGTCCTCCCCTTCTTTCACCGATGGTAAACAAAAACCAAATGTATGTTGGACAATGAACATTGTGGGAGGGTGAAACTTTTGTCACGACAAGAAACGTTTCCTTGCACCACTATTATGATAACCCCGTATGTGGACTGGTGGAAGTGTGTGATTTTTAAGCACTAGTACTTGTATTTGGCAACCAATAGATTCATTGTGTCAAATGATTGAGATACTATAACCTCTCGACATCAATAAAATATTTGTAGCCAGATTATTATTTAGGCTATTATTTTAGAAAATAAATATCTAATTTCACCAAAAATAACATAATTCTTCTTTTAGGCTATGTAGGCTAGCCTAATTGTAGGCTACGTTTTGGTTTATAATATGTTTTGTTGAAAATCATCAGAGATTGCAGAAATAGTAACATTTTAAAATGAAAGAAAAATATTTGCAAAGTCATGCATATTGTTTGTAATTGTCATGAAAATACAATCCTGAAACGATTTTAGACACAAGATAAGAGAAACAAGAAAAAAGTCCACACACTGCAAAGGTTACTTTGGGAGAAGGAGAACATATTGTAACCAGGATGCTTGTGGTTCTGTGCAGTGGGAATGTGGGCGTGGCGTATTTGTACCTTGTCTCCAACAATTCAGAGACTCATCTAAGAGGCGATACTCCCCATTTTCTTGGGCACATAATAAAATACAGCAGAACATGACTCCTGGCCATGCCAAACCACAAAACTGCGCAGATAATATCCGTAACAAAATACAGTTCTCAGAATAGGCTACTTAAATTTTTCATTATATTGTGAATGTGGATGCATTCGTTATGAAATGATGTCGAAATCTATCTGTGATGGGGACACTGTGATGTAGGAGATGCCATCTTTCGGATGAGACATTAAACTGAGGTCCTGACTCACTGTGGTCATTAAAGATCCCATGACACTTGTCACAAAGTGTATGGGTTTCCCAGGTGTCCTGGCTAAATTCCACACCTGGCTCTTTCAATCTGCCACCCAATCATTCCCCAGTTTAATTGGCTAAAATTGTTCTCTCCCTCTCCACCTCAGCTGATGTGTGGTGAGCATTCTGTTGCAAAATGGCTGCCTGTTTTGCATCACCTAGGTGGCTGCTACACATTGGTGGTGGTTGAGGCGAGTTTCCCCCTCATCATTGTAAAGCGCTTTGAGTGCGAGAAAGGCACTATATAAATGCAAGCCATTATTATTACTATCTGTGGATTGAACACATGTGCTTCTCAGCAATGAGCTGTAGCCATTACAATGTGACAGTGACAAACATTATGGAGGGCACAGTATATCAGGGCTGTTTATAGGATATGAATACATAGGGGACTGAGTCCCCTGTGTAGGGTTGTCCTGGCATATTCTTCTATTCGTAATGAACAAGCTTTATTTTGGTGCCTCTTAATGCGCTCTGGCACATTGGTTTCATTCAAAATATATGTCTTAATCATTGAGAAATTGAAATGTGTACCACAAAAGCTGTGGTTTTCTTTCCAGCTTAATTATGAATTGTGGTGAAAATTGAGCATTGGTATATAGTATTGAGTAGAAACAGATATATAACATATGTTATAATTACTGTCACTAAAAATATGTTTATTTGAATTGGAAAAACAGTTGTGTTCAATGTATTTAAGTTTGGTTTTGGTTGCAACATCAGCCTACTTTTTAATGTATTTATTTACGTGTATATAAACACGTAAATGTATCTTCCCCCCTGCTGAGGTCACTCCACTGGCTGCCAGTTGCAGCCAGGATCAGGTTCAAAGTTCTGACCCTGGCCTACACTGCAGCCAATAGGACAGGCCCCCGCCTACCTGCAGGACTTAATCCAGAACTATGTTCCTGCTCGACCACTTCGCTCTTCTACAGCAGGGCGACTCGCACCCCCCCCCCCCCACCTTTTCCTCCATCTGCATCTTATTGGATAAATATTGCCTTACATACTCCCTGCCCACGTCGATTACAATGCACATGAGAATTTACTTCTCAGTTTACCTACCTGGTTAAAAAAAAGGTAAAGTATTACATGTACCTCCACTTGCCATAAAATACCTATCACATATGTGTTATGGCTGAACCGTGCTAGGCTTGGCTGAGGAGTAAGGGCTGAATGTGCATGTACAATACAATTTTCTATGTCTGTTTATGTACAAAGGTTAATAGCCATTCAAAAATGTATAAACATTTTGAAAGTACATTCATTACAGCGATATATAGTGAAATGTGATTGATACATATCTGCGTTTTCTTTTACATAACGCTGTGCATTTACCATGCCATAATTAAAAACGAAACACATATTACGCTGTATTTCATTGCGTGTTCTGTCACAAACACTCATGCTGAAATACAATACGGGGGATGGGCATGTGGATTACTGTTATTATTAGGCCAGTATTACATTTGTGGCATGACAACCATGCACTGGCGTTGAAAAACAATACACCCTGTATTGTATTTCAGTATGAGTGTTTGCATGATAAATGTACATCATTATGTAAAAGCAAACATAGAGTATTACATTTCACTATATTCACTGTATGTATTACAGGGGTCACTATAGCGATTGCGTTTAATAAAGTCACTGAAAATCTTCGATACAGAAAAAGTATGTACAGTACATGTGTGTATGTGTATATGTGCATGCATTCGCGACTGTCATCTTGCCAGTCTAGAGTGCCCCCCGTACTATGTCAACCTGCGTATTGCAGGATATATGGATGATATATGGATTAACTGCAGTTATTACTCCCATTACTTCTGGAGTTATAATACTAATGAACACACAATAGATGTGAATATGAACATTGCTAATACGAAATGTAATAGGCCTACAGCTTAAAAAGTTCACTGCTGTATATACAGTAAGAAGAGTAGATGAGAGGAGGAGCTGACTGGTGCCAGAGATTGAGTTGATAGTGATAGGAATCACATTCCCGCTTTTCATCGCCTGAATCAAGATCATGGCCAAGTGATCGATGTTGGGCACAGAGAGCCCAAATTCCTGTAAATCCCTGTATTCTACCCATTCCTGCAAAACAAGTCAGGCCATCACAACTTTTACACATATATTGAAAATCACGCAGTCCTCCTCCTTGCTCCCTAAATTTGCCTGAGCATTTTTTTCATTAACAGTTTCTTATTTAGACAAAAAAGTGTTCAATAACCTTGGTCACTGGCCAACCTGAAAATGTTGTGATTTTTGCTTTCTTTACTCTAGGGGACAGCGAATGCGTCACGGCCATAGCCCACCTGTGTTCTTGTCAGACTGACTGACTCTGCTCCTGAAGGCCTGTGAGGTGGGCTCAGAGAGGTCAGGATCAAATCAGAAGAGAAACAGCAGAATCACGGTGCTTTCTGGTGGTGGTGTTTTTGCCGCTGCTTTTTCAGGTCCCGGCACATCCGCTGTACTTTTAAGTGCTGCAGTTGTTGGTGTATTTGCAGAGGACGGAGCTGCCGTTGCATCTGTAGTGGCGGAGCCGTCATAGCAGATATAGACAACGGAGGTTTCGTTGCATTCACAGAAGCCAGGACTGTATGTTTGTGTAAGTGAAGATGGTGTTGTCAGTAAATGTTAACACAAATAATTAACTGTTTCAAAAGTACGATGAATGAAAGGGTAAATGTCCCCATATTTCAAAATGTTAATATTGTATTTCTTATTGAAGAAAAAAATCATTTTTTTCCTTTTTTTCTCATTTGAAAAGTGCATGCATGCGTTCTGACTAATTCCTTAAAACCTTTAAAAAAATCCTTAAAAGGAAAGACATGGGAAATGGCTAACACCATCTTTTGCTCAATTTTTTTTTTTTTTAGGTGGGCACTTTTGTATTCCTGAGAGTTCTCCACTGGTGTCATCCACTTTGAAATAAGAGTATCTGCTAAGTGAATGTAAGGCAATGTAATGCATTTTAGCGATTGCTCAAATATGAACTGCTTCTGAAGAAAAAAAAATTTAATATTTTTTTTATTTGTGAAATGTCGAAATGTTGATTAAATTCCAGTCTGTCTGCATTTTTCTTGGGTGTAGAACAAAACTTAAGACAACAAACATGAGTCCCAAATAGGTTACATGCTCCCCAATGTATGGCACTACTCAATGGTGAAACCAAAGCCTAAAAAGACTCAGCGTGGGTGGGGTGAGGTATGTTGGTGGTGCCATGTTATAGGCCTGGGTATGCTAAAATGCGGGCTATGTTTTAATTTTGTTGGATTATTTTTTATTGCAATAAAAAATAATCGAACAAAACCTGAGCTTTAAGATCGTTTAATTTCCATTAATATTTTCGGAATTAAGAGTGCGGAGAACGAAGAGCATTCACAATTGTATGTATTCACAATTATAATGTTGATTAAAATGTGCACAATTTTGCGATGCAAGTTAAAATAATTTTATTACTTGCCTAATAGCCTAATTGAGGAGAACTGGCTATATTTGATGGAATTGAGTAATTGCCTTAGGTTTGACCGCCCGGGTTTTCGCCGGAATTCCACTCCCTACTATAGAATTTAACACTCTTCCAATGCATGCACGCTCGTTCTATAAAACCTTCTTTCTTGGAGTTCTGGGTGTTCTTCTTCCCCAATTTCCAACCAATCAATATCAGTACAATATCAGTACAACCAGTTATTTCACATAGAGGCACCTTTCCATGTCATTGTCAAAAAAAGTATTCTTTCACGTTTCACCTGGTGGTCTAACTTCAAGTAGCTTACTTTGCAAGAACAATTCTTCATCTATTTCTGCTTAACTATGATGGAAATGCGCAGTAGAATAAGTTCACTCCATAAAGCCATGCGACTTCTATTCACACAAATGTTTTCCTGGATTGCCCCTATTCATGCATATCAGTGTAAAATGCACGTCATATTGGTCGTACCAGAGAATAAATCAAGGAGAGTGGAAGCATGCGATTGTTGTGTGTTTGACTTGCAGTGCTCTAAAAGCAAACTTGTGACAAATCTAAACCTCTTGCGTAGACCTAGAATAGGACGAGAAAATACCAAATGAAGATTTTTTTTTGACGAGGCATTTACAATGCAGTCCATAAATATTTGGACAGTTTGTGTATATATCAGTGTTGGATCTAGGCCGCATCATTGGCCCCCTATAAATCGTAAATGACCCACTAGAAATCGATGCATGGGCCCAATTGACCCCTCCCAGACTGACCAGGAGAATAGACAGTGTATATATATATATATATATGTGTATACTGGCACTGTTTGCATTGTAGGTAACTTAACATAACTTTAGAACTTATCACATCACCTGCCAAAGCATGTCTGCTCATTTGAGGAGAGGCCACCAAACCTGGTTTTGGACCACAGCAGTTTTGAGGCCTCTTTTCGAATGGCCATCACAGGGGTTGGGGAACTCAAAGGGTATAGCTAGTACAGAATCTTTAGGA
The DNA here is from genome assembly GCA_029718625.1 of Synaphobranchus kaupii. Classification (NCBI taxonomy): domain Eukaryota; kingdom Metazoa; phylum Chordata; class Actinopteri; order Anguilliformes; family Synaphobranchidae; genus Synaphobranchus; species Synaphobranchus kaupii. The sequence continues at coordinate 20,309,251 of CM056395.1, read as the reverse complement.
TTCGTCGGAGTGCAAACCACGCCCCACAGTTCCAGAACGTTCAGCATTGGCTTCATTGATCAACAGGATGAGAGCGCTGATTGGTTAGCACTGCCTAGACCTCCACTTCTGCTACAGGTATGTGAAAAATATTACTTAGAAAGACAATCAACTAGCCATGATATCTAAAGTCAGATTGTGGTTACTGTACTATACTGGTTGAAGGTAGGGTAAGGGTTGTAAATAGATTAGGGCATGGCTTGCAGTAATGATTGAAGATATAGACACTTGACATTGCAAATAGTGATCCACTTAAAAGTGCATTTAATGACTGTTACACAATCAAATGTGCAGACTGTATCAGAAGGAGAATAAGCAGGTGTTTGGAGAGCAGATTGGGGCAAGGATGCTTGCAGCCTTAGAGAGGCAGGTCTGAACAGTGGATATGGAGTTGTGTATGTAAACTTTCTTCCCACAATGCCAGAGATGAGTATGGGGTGCCTTTTAGGAAAAAAATCATCAATTTAGTGTACAAATATATTGGTTTGCCTGTCATATATATATACAGATCCTTTCCAGAAAATTAGAATATCATGGAAAAGTTTTTTTTTTTCCATAATTCCATTCAAAAAGTGAAACTTTCATAGATTATAGATTCATTACACACAAAGTGAAATATTTCTAGCCTTTATTTGTTTAATTTTTCATAATCTTGGCTTACAGCTCCAGAAAACCCCCAAAACAGTATTTCAAGAAATTAGTGAAATTAGTAAAATAGTGTGTCAAAAATCAGCATTTACTTCAGTTATTTCAGAGAATGAGTGGAGTGGCTTGACTCGAGGAATCCGACAGTTGTAGCCCATGTCCCGGATACGTCTGTACGTGGTGGTTTTTGAAGCACTGACTCCAGCCTCAGTCCACTCCCTCTGCATCTCCGCCAAATTTTGGAATCGTCTTTGCTTGACAATCCGCTGAAGCCTACGGTCATCTCTTTTGCTTGTGCACCTTCTCCTGCCACATTTTTCCCTTCCACTAAACTTTCTATTGATATGCTTGGACACTCTGTGAACAGCCAGCCTCCTTAGTGATGACCTTTTGTGGCTTACCCATCTTCTGGAGGGTGTCAATGATGGTCTTCTGGCCAATTGTCAAGTCTGCAGTCTTCCCCATACTGAACCAAACTGAGATAAACTTTGCAGATGTTTTGAGTTTAGATGATAGTGTGACACTCAGTCTAAAACATTCATTCTCTGAAATAACTGAAGTAAATGCTGATTTTCGACACACTATTCTAATTTCTTGAAATACTGTTTTGGGGGTTTTCTGGAGCTGTAAGCCAAAATTATGAAAAATGAAACAAATAAAGGCTAGAAATATTTCACTTTGTGTGTAATGAATCTATAATCTATGAAAGTTTCACTTTTTTAATGGAATTATGGAAAAAAAACAACTTTTCCATGATATTCAAATTTTTTTTTTAGTATGACTACGACTGTACTGGCCAACTCAAATGTTATTTATTTTTAAAAATGACAAAAATGTAGTAGAGAGTAAAATAAAAACAAACGGGAGAAAATAGAGGGGGGGGGGGAGCTGATTGGCTTTTCCTTGACCAAACCATTTTCACAATACAAATGGGTGAAATGCTGTCATACTGTTAGATAGGAATTCAAGTCAAGTCAAGTCTATTTGTATAGCACATTTTCATACACAAGGCAACTCAAAGTGCTTTACATAAGACATAGAAAGACATTATATAAAAAGCAATTTAGAAATGAAAACAATCTTAAGTTAAAAACTGTTTAGAAACAATGTTAATAAAAAGTTAAAACAGTTAAAACAATCTTAATAAGAAGCTGCAAAACTACTGGTTGGGACCACAAGACAAATACCTCAACAAACACTCCAACAACAATCAGCTTGCTACCTGCTATCTGCTGTGCACAGTACATACAATAAAAATATGAGACAAGCATACTTTGTGGTCTTTAGCCCCTCTTTAGGAACAACATGTGATTAAATTAATATAGACCTAAATGTTGTTGAGGCCCTACATGGAGTCGATTACAACATTTCACAGCATGATAATTGAATCTAAAAATGAACGTCACAGAATTGAGCCTGCTATCAGTAGCTTAATTCCCTACCCCCCTAGGCCCACTCAATTCCCCCCCCCCCTACCCCCCTAGACCCACTCAACCCCCCCCCCCCCCCTACCCCCCTAGGCCCAGGGCCTGGGACAGCAGACCCGCTTGTCCACCCCTGACCGTGCGGCCCAGCTGTGCACAAGCTAAGCTGGCAGTATCCCTCGTGTGCGTACCGAAGCCACCCGTACATGGAGCAAATATGGGAGAGCCACACAGAAGCACACACATATACACACTTACACATGCACACACTTACACACACGCACACACACAAGATAGACCAGAGCAGCTCACACGTGTTGTGATATGGGATATATAGGAGTTTCCACCGTGATGCTCTGTTTCGAAGTTCAATGAAACCATTGTTTTTCATTTCTGAGTCATGCCAAGGGTGGTTGTGTCATTCTAAAAGACACTTCTCCCACTGCTTGGTCAGAGAAAATATAATGTGTGATATATATGAGAATACATATGTGGCCTGATCAAGAGCAGAGACCAGAATAAATTATTTTTGGTTTTACTCCCAGTACAGTTTTTTTTTCTTTTGTTTCTTTTCATTTTATATTGTCTTTACTACATTTTTGTAATTTGGATAATAATGGTAATAGTGTCTTTCATTTTTTACACCAGTGTGTAATTGGCATTTATAATTAGTATTAATTTGTTGACTAGAGTTTATTATTTGGAGGGAAATGTCATTTTGGGGTGAGAGTGCATGGTTTTTAACATCGTGTTTGATTTTGACAGAGATATTTGAAGTTTTGCCGAAAGAGTTGCTGTGTGGGTTTTGTGTTTATAGTTTTGAGAAATTATGGTTTCAGAAAATGTGTCTAAACAATTGAGAAACTGTAATATAATGTTAATGGCGTCTTTCATTGTTTACACCAGTGTGTAATTGGCATTTATAATTTGTATTACACAGGTGCTGAAGATACGCAAATGCTAAATGTGAAACAATAAACTCCGCAACACTGTGCCTCTTGCAAGACTGTGCCTCTTGCTGTGCTTGCAACTTTATTAATGAAAATTGACTTACGTTTCGGACCACAGTCCTTCGTCAGAGTCTTAGAGCGAATGGTAAAAGACATACTCTTGTAAAGACTTCCCATGATTAGTCCCCTGATTTATAATTGACAAATTACATCAATATAATCATATTCTTTGGAGTAAAAATGTAATTTTGGGGTGAGAATGTATGATTTTGAACATAGTGTTTGAATATTACAGAGATATTTGATGTTTTGCAGAAAAAGTTGACCGTGTTGGTTATTTTTATGTTTTTATAGTTTTGAGAAATAATTTATAGTTTCAGAAAATGTGTCTAAACAACCATTCTTTAATGTTTTTAGCAGTGTGTATGGGGGCGTTATGTTGGAATATGGGGACATGAGGGAACAGTGTTTGCACCATAGGGTTCACCTGGTCTTGTAAAATGCTTTCATATTGTTTGCCCGTTCAGATGTATTAAAAAGAGTAAAAGATGACTCATCAGACCATATCACTTTTCTCCATTGCTCAGGGGTCCAGGTTTTGTGTTTCCTACACCATGTTATGTGTTTTTGTGCATTAGCCTTGGATACAAATGGTTTCCGAATGGCGGCCCTGCCATAAATACCAGCTTTGTGAAGCTCATGACATGCTGTTTTTGTTGAGACTGGTTCAGCTATGGATTGATTAAATTCTGTGGTGATTTTTAGAGCTATAGTTTCGTGGTTATTAGCAACTATTCTACCAAGTGTCCGTCTGTCCCTGTGGGAGAGCTTTGACTTGCGGCCACAGTTCTTTTTTGCTGATGCTGTTTTTTGGTGCTGGGCATATGTTGTCATAATTTTTCATACTGTTCCCCTTGCCACCTTAAATAATCTTTCAGTTTTTGTGACTGACACACCTGCAATTCGGGTGCCAACTATTTGGCCCCTTTGGAACTCTGTTAGTATCCTCATCTTGCTTTGGAGACTTACCTATCAGTGCTGCTGTTTAGACCTCTTAAGCAGACACATGCTAATTAGCATTCACATTAATAGGAATCACCTGTGTAGATGGTTTTGTAATTGGGGTTTAGATGCTTCAAAGTTAAAGTCATATTCAGGGGTATTTCCGATATTTTGTCCCCCTGTATGTGTTCCAAACTATGTGTGTATCCCATTCATGGATAAGAGTGGAGTTGAAATATGTATGTACCTAGACAGACAGAAACAGGTATTATTGAATGTCTCCATCTAGTGGCTATATGGGATAATGTGCATATCCATGGTACAAATGTGCATATTTATTTACCTAGTCTAATTCAAGTTTTTGATTAATCCATTTGGCACTTTTCTGCAAACAAAGCTCTATGTTCTCAATACAGTTAACACTGTAGTCTAAACGGGTTGATAATTTTTTTAAATAATAGCAAATTTTCATTTTTGCACACAAATGACAAACTAAACGCATACTCCAACAAATCATACAAAACTATATTCAAGTTACAGCTGTATATATGATCTAATCAATAGATGACGTGTGTAGATTTTTATATGACGTGTATAGTCACGGCTCAACAGGAGTAGGACCCAGGTGCACAGATTGACACAGAGGCAGTGGAACCGCGAACAGGAGAACCTAGGCTAGCAGCTATGGATAACATGCAAAAGAGCAGCAAGACCAAGCAATAGAACAGGGAACTTAAATACACAAGACAAAAGGTGAGCAGAATTATAAAACACAGGTGAAACAGATGTAACTAAAATGGAAACTAGTGCTGGTGGTCAGAAGCTAGAACCGATTTTTGGCTTTTATTAAGCCTTTTCTTCAGATATTTAAACAATGCTTGATTTTTGCAGTAGGACAGGCCTGTTTTCCAAGATGAAAATGTTTACTGAAAGTGTGTGTCACCTGTTTTGAGAGTGTTTTAAGCTAAAGGAAATGAGTACAATTAATTGAAACTAAACTCTTTTGTTTAATTGACAGCACAAATTCAGATCTGGATTTCTTTGAGGTAGGACATAAGAGGCAGATTTCAGTGTCAAATTATTTGGATGCTGAATATTCATGTTCCTTTTCCATGGCAATCTAGTTCCAAATAATTGCCTAGGATTAAATTACTCAGTGAATTAATGGTGTCTGTAAATGTACATTAAGGAATTTTAAATAATGTTGTAAAATACTTTCAATATAAATAATTTAAATCATCTGCCTATTCTTTTTCGCGATCTCCCAGTTTGGAATGTACAGTTCCAGCTGCTGCCACCAGGGGTCGCCAAAATGCATGCGTTCAGATGTCGCATCTACTCGTCTAATAGTCCACCAGATGGATTATACAAGCATTGTTGTAGAGGAGTTAATTCCTGATACATGCAGACATCTGCATTAAATAAGAGCAGAGGTTGGGGGGAAAAAAATCCCCTTTACATCAACTACACTGGCCCTCCAGGAATTGCGTTTAACTCATTCAATATCGCAGACGACATAAGTCAACAATATTACAAATGGTCTAAAGTGCCGAGGGCGACAAACGTCCACCACAGCCGTCTTTACATTGCTATACCAGTAAATAATTCTGGATTTGAGTCGGAAAAAATGAAACAATGAACAATTTACACTGGCGTTCTTTTATCGCCTTTTACCCGACTATGCTCTTTTTTTACATCGTTCTAGATGGCAATATTTGGTTATATTTAGCCTATGTGTTAAAATTCTAGTTCTAATTCTAGTATAACAGACCACCTAAACCAACATCAGGGCATGGGAATTCTCTGTCAATACTAGTCTACCAACATGTTTCTGCGCCACGTTACTTTTTTCTTCGGGATAACTGTTTTGTTGAACGGTTTCTGTTGAAACTATTGATACAAAGTAAATCACACAGGCAGCTCATTTTACTTATATATACAAATTACAGTTATGTTTATTGTTCATTTTTACACACAGTATCTAAGATATGCAAGACCTGGTTTTTATGGAAAACTGTTTACACTACCCATCACCAATGTAAGAGTCCTGTTAACCAAACTGAAAAGCACTGAAAATAAATGATTTATATTACCATAAATATTGTTAGATGTCGCTCTAATAGTGAACTGAACCAGCAGGTGTGCCATCTAGGCCATCTATCCTCATTGACAAATAATTCTATTCAATAGGTAAAATAATGTATTTTACAGGTCAAATAATGCAGCAGCCATATTGGCTAGGCACTGCTGAGGCTTAGTATACCAGAACACTCTGGCATTGAATGAGTTAACACCTTGCACGTGTGTTGGGCCCTGAGGCTGGCAGTTTTTCTTCAGTGGAAATAAAACCAGCCTTTCACAGGAAGTAGAGACAATGGGGGTGTGCATGTCTGGACAGGCATATGAGGGAGGTAAACTGTAGATGAGATATGTAGCAGTGTGATGAGAGCCATTGTTTAACCGTGAGTTATTCAGCTATTGTATAAAATGCAACTGGCGACAACTGGATGAACCTGCATCACCTTAACTGAAAATCAGGCGTTTTTAAATGGATGAACCTGTCGCATCACCTTAACTGAAAGCTTGAAGTTGAAAATCAGGGGTGCGTCCCAATAGTCAAAAATTGCACCCTCCTTTCCTCCACTACCATCTCCTCTACTCCGTTCCCCGGAAATGGATCTTTGTGTTTTAATCTAATGTTGCTGATTATCTTAATTACGTATTAATGGTTGCATATTAATTAATATCTCGACACAAACCGTAATGTCAGGTACATTGTATACTGTACATGCAAATACTTGTACTCAAATCGTTCAGGCAGTCTTGCATATTTGCGGGTAGGAGAGGAGTGGTAGTAGGGGAGTGGAGGAAAGGAGGTGGGGCATGAAGAATATTGGGACACGGCCCAGTTTTTAACAGATTAACTTGTCGTATCGCCTTAACTGAGTTGTTCCCAAACTCAGTCCTGGAGCCCCCTGTGTATGCTGGTTCTTTGCAACCACAGTTGCAATCCCAGAATTTTAGCAAGCTTTTAATTTGTCTTAATTCGGTGCTTTTCATGTTTAGAGGAATTATTCACCCTCTTGTCTTGAGCCTCATTATGTCAGAAATAGGTATACATGCCATGTAGAATAAACTCCCCATGTTCACATTGTGCTTATTGTGCTAGATTGCAACAATTACATAAAAGGAGGTTACAAAATTATGTTTTGACTGATCAAATTAAAGATTGAAGTGAATCAATAGGCTCCTAATTAGGTTTAAGTTCTTTCATAATTTTTTACTTAAGCTTATTAACACAATGCAGGTTTGGCTCGTTATCATTTACTTGTGTTTGAATTCTTCATGGTGGTACAAATGGTTAGTTTTAGTTTTGATTCAAATCAGTCTTTAATTTGATCTGTTAAATAATTTTCTTATCTCTTTTAAATAATATAGCACAATGTGAACATTGGGTGTTTATTCTACATGGCATGCATAGCTATTTCTGATATAATGTGGCTATAAAGAGGGTAAATAATCCCTCTAAATATGAAAAGCACCCAATTAAGAAAAAATTACAGCTTGTTAAATTCCTGGGATTGTAATTGTGGTTGGAACGAAAACTAGCATACACAGGGGGGCCCCAGGACCGAGTTTTGGAACCACTGCCTTAACTGAAAGCTTGAAGTTGAAAATCAGGTTTTTTTTTGTTGATAGGATGGGCGAATGAATGCTGTTTATTGTGGGGTTTCCAATTATTTAGACAACACGAAGAGCCAGTATTCCTGCTTTGTCCAACGGAAACTGCTATTATGCACTCCTCATCTATTATGTTTCATGCAGTTGGTTGGCTAGCACACTCCCCCTTCTCTCTCGCTCTCGCTCTCGCTCTCGCTCTCGCTCTCGCTCTCGCTCTCGCTCTCGCTCTCGCTCTCGCTCTCGCTCTCGCTCTCGCTCTCGCTCTCGCTCTCGCTCTCGCTCTCGCTCTCGCTCTCGCTCTCGCTCTCGCTCTCGCTCTCTCACCCCCACTCACATTCTCTCTGTGCCCTCACAACGATGTGGATTTTCTTTGTCCGACAGTTGGCATTTTACATAAAGTAATGTTTTCACTTGCTGTGTGGAGCAGAACCTTTAATACCTGGGAATGCATATTAAATTAGAATCACGGTCTCTTGTACAATGATAAACATCAAGGCTGGACTTAATTTTATTCTTCTTTTCTTCCTCAATGGTAAGCTGTGATACATTTTAAGACATTGTGTTTTTTTGTTTAAATATATTGTGCGCTTGGGTCTGATTGGTGAAACAAAACATAACTGCAGTCTGATTGGTGAAACAAAAGCACAGTGTAGTAAATAAATAGTCATTCTTGGTGTGAAAAAATATGTTATTGTTAAACACTCCAGGATGGCTTGTCATCTGAAACTGTCCTGAATCTTGCTGTTTCCAGAAGGTTTTGTGAGAAGATTGGTCTATATCATTTTTGCGTACATTTTATCAAATGGTACTTGTTTGTCTGTGCTTCATTTCATTTCGCAAAATTTGCACCGTGAGGTACTTGCAGGACTGAGTTACAGTGGGCATGTTTGTTATTTTATACATTTTGTTGTAAAGAGAAGAAAGCACCATTCTACCTAAACCCAGGCACCAGTTTTCTCCCAACAAGAACACTCATAAAACAATGACCTAAAAAACACGAGCAACAGGCATCTTTGCAGTAGATGCATCATTTTGAAGTAAATCATTTTATTATTAACCTTCCTATTATGTAGACATTGTATGACACCTTTCGCGTTCAGGGTCAAATTAATCCCATCAGTTTAAACCGACACAAAATTATTGCAACAGAATATTTTTTGTAACTTTGTGTGTTCTTAATGTCTCCCAACTAGCTTTTAATCCCTAAATGTTAGTGTAAGGGGGAGTGTAAGGTTCGGAGAACCAAGCGCCACAACCAAGGGATCTGAAAGCGTATTTAGTGAGAAATACGCCAATAAGCGGACAGCTCCGGCTGCTCTGCAGTAAAGGGAGAAATGAAACAAAATAATGGGAATCAAAACCTCCCGGCGTAAGCCAACACAAAACAACCCCAAAAGAGGGGAAACTCGGCGATCGCGAGTAATAAAACAAAGGAACCTCACGCACTCACACTGGAGGTCAGAGAAAAACAAAAGAAATCCTGTGTAACAAGGGCGAAAGAAACTTAATAGAAAAATAACCTGTTACCTACAGCTCTAGGTGTGAAGGAGCTGAACAAAAGGTAACAGGTAAATAAATATAAAAGGATAGAGAGAGAAAAGTAAACAAAAAGGATAAATAAATCTTTACCCTAACTCTTAACCGGACTACCTACGTTTCTGAAGAGTAACAACCAGAAACGTAGAGACCGCTATCCTTTACCTTACAGACTCCGATAATCAAATAGCAAAGACAATATCAAAGCGTCGGAAATGGGGAAGTCCCGGGCTCCGATAGATTGCCCCGATGTCGTCAAACGAAAGAACGACAGCAGAAACAACAGCAGGCTGCCAGAAACCATATCAGTTAGACCAGTGGTTCTCAACCCTGGTCCTGGGGACCCCCTGTGTATGCTGGTTTTCGTTCCAACCATAATTGCAATACTTGAATTTTAACAAGCTGTTCATTTTTCTTAATTAGGTGTTTATAATGTTTAGAGGGATTATTTACATTCTTAAGCCACATTATGTTAGTAATAGCTATGCATGCCATGAAGAATAAAAGTCCAATATTCACATTGTGCTGTATTGTAAACAATTAAAAGGAGGTAAAAAAATCTTTTAACTGATCAAATTAAAGACTGAGGTGAATCAATTGGCTCATAATTGGTGAAATTGTGGACACATGGCCACTAAAACTAACCGTTTGGTAAACAATGAAGAATTCAAAGACAAAGCAAATGATAACGAGCCAAACCTGCATTGTGTTAACAAGTTTAAGGAAAATTATGAAGGAACTTAAACTTGTGTTCAATTACCTAATTAGGAGCCTATTCACCTGAGTTCTTACCTCTTCTTTGTAATTGTTTGCAATATAACACAATAAGCATAACGAACATGGGATTTTTTTTCTTCAAAGCATGCATAGCTATTGCTAACATAACGTGGCTTAAGAGAGTAAAGAGTTTAAAGTGTTCTCTCTATACAATAAAAACACCTAATTAAGAAAAAATAACAGCTTGTTAAAATTCTGGTATTGCAATTGTGGTTGGAACGAAAACCAGCATACACAGGGGGTCCCCAGGACCAGGGTTGAGAACCACTGAGTTAGACGATCTGTGATTCACATACCTCTGTCATTTTAGAGGTGGAGGTATGTGAATATTTGTGAAGTTTAAAAACTGTATGGAAAAGTACCCAGAATCACCCACAAAATAGATTAAAAAATGAAAAAGTCGTATATTTTCTTACGTTTTATACAGCTATGAAAATGAACCCACACAACACCTCAGTATACAAACTTGGTACAGCACTTTTGAAAACAGCATTATGTCTATTTTATGTTTATTATTTAATCCCACCAAATTAAGAAAGGTCATACAAAATGGGAAAAATAAGGTGAACTGGTTTTTAAGAGTCAAACACTGAATTTTGTTCAAATTGACTCTGAACATAGTAAGAGTTTATATTATAAGAAATGTATAGATTATGTCTAATATGCAATGCAGTCAGATACCCATGCAGAATCTATATCTTACCTGTTGGTTTGCTGGTAAATGTATGTCGAACAGTATAAAAGCAATGCTTTAGAACAGGGCTGCCCAACCCTGCTCCTGGAGATCTACCGTCCTGTAGGTTTTCAGTTCAACCCTAATTTAGCACACCTGATTCTACTAATTAGCAGCTCAATCAGATCTCTAGCTGTTGAATGAGGTGTGCTTTGTTAAGGTTGGAGTGAAAACCTACAGGAACAGTAGATCTCCAGGAACAGGGTTAGGCAGCCCTGCTTTAGAACATCAGTGTTTTATATCTGCCAGTACTTTCATTTTATCTGCAGATTGTACCCGTGTTTAATTCAAATGATGATTTCTGCATTTCTCAAATTCCAGGTCTGCTCTCGGTAGAGCCCGAAGTTAAGAACATGAGGAAGAGAGAGGGCGACTCCATCAGTCTACAGTCGCATCTTATTGGAGAACAGCCTAGCCCTCAAATACTGTGGTCATTTGATACGGGTAGTTCTAAAAAAATTATAGCCCAGCTAATCAGAGGAGAGTTTACAACAGACTATAGCCAGGGATTTACAGACAGACTGCAGCTGGACAGACAGACTGGGTCTCTCAACATCAGCGACATCAACACCAAAGACACTGGAGTTTACCACATACAGATCATTGCCAATGGAAATATATTAGAGCAGAGGTTTAACTTAATAGTATACTGTGAGTGGACTTGTTATATGTAACATACTGTTTGTTTGTATTTCCTTTATATTTAGGCAATGCCACTCTATCTGTATTCATTTCAGATGTTTTTTTTATATTCTTCTTGTGATTTTACGCCTGCGTTCATCTGTGTGCATCTCTGTATATTTGATGTCGGAAAGAGATGCATGCACGCCAGCCCGAAAGCCCAAGGCGCAGACTGCAGTCAGAAAAAGTAAAAAAAAAGTTCTCAAAGTAAAGAAAAATGAGACCTGCAGACTTGGTATCGTGCTCTAAAAATAAACGGAGACCAACAAGCAGGTTATTTATGTCAAAATGCTTACCTCAGATTATGTTACGCCAGATACTTTCTACCTGGCTTAACGTCCTCATTTGTAGACATTGTGTAACAATGACGTTTTATGGCTTATGTAATGTTCTGACTGATGTGTTTCTCTCCCTGCGCCTCAGCTCCAGTGTCTAAACCTGTCATTACAAACATCACTCAGAGTCGCTCAGTCCGTTGCTTAGCGCCCTGTGCAATGGGCACAAAGAATTGCTCGGTACTGTGTTTTGTGAAGAATGAGAGAGAGGTCACGCTGTCCTGGCAGAGAGAGGGGGAGACACTGTTCAACACCAGCAGCCCTGATCTCAACGCCACCCTGTATCTCCCTCTGGAGATTAAAGGGAACAGTGCTACCTACAGCTGTGTGGCTGAAAACCCCGTCAGTAATCATGTTGTCCCACTCCAGGCTGAGGCGCTCTGTCCCCTGGATCCAGGTATAGTGCCAGGGCTCAGTATTCCATGCAAATTGGGCCTCATTCATGAAACGTTCCTAAATATGTGCATACATTTACCTACGAACAAGTTTTGTACAAAAAAATGTACTGCTGATTCTTCAAACCGTGCAGAAAGGCAGATTTTTTTTCGTAATCACGTACGTATGTTCATACATTCAACTTTATCAGAAATTACAGGCGCATCGCGATAAGCATAAATCCACGCCCATGATTTGCCATATATGGAAGTTGCAAATTCCATTTACAGGTGCTTACGAATTTTGCCCAGAAAAAGCTAAAGATTCCGACAAGTTTTAAGTTTTAGACCCAACAACATCAAAAGACTCTTGATATCTTATTTTCTGGTAGTCTTCCAAGCGATACTATGATTTCTCTGCATTTGAATGGATTTCTATGGGAATTGGGTGGTGGGACTAGATTTAGCTGTAAATTATGCTGGAACAGTATGGAATACTGGTTGAAAAGTTGGTGAAATGGCTGTAAGACATCAAGGGTCCTGCATCAGTGACAATCGACCCATTCCTGCAAAACAAACCCAAAACAAAAATAAATAAATATAGCCGCAAGCTGCAATTGGGGGTTTGAGCCCTTAAAAGCCTAAAGAAAGTCAAGAATATAAGACATTTAAGAATATAAATGACATGCAGCTGTGCAATGATACACATTCTACACAAATGAGATGAATATTTCTTTTTTAACATTGAAAAACAATGTATGTCTATGGGAATTTTTGTGAATGTAGTCCATTGACTCGAGTGGCTAACTTTTGCGTTGGTAGACCAGGTACATCAGAATGCTGTAGGTTGCGATGGGAGTCAGTAATTATACCGGACAAAAGCAGAATGACCAAACGAGACCATGGTGTGAGACTAAAACCTTTCCTTTTCTTTAATTTGAAGCAATAATCAATTTTTCTATGTATCATCCATCAGTCATATCTTATGTTCTGGTACTCTTACAAGCGATAGCAGATGGAGGAAACGTGCTTGTCCAATGCAGACTTGAATAACCTTGGTCACCTCCTGTAGCTGTGGTGCTTCTGTACACAGCCTCAGTGAGCACCAAAATTCCAAACAATATTGGACAGTTTAACATAATGTACAATAAAGTAATCATTTTCAATATTTGGTTGCAAATTCTTTGTAAGCCATGACTTCCTGATGTCTGTGACCCAACAACATCAAAAAAAAACTCTTGATATATTATTTTCTGGTGCTCCTACAAGTAATACTATAACCTCTCTGCATTTTAATGGATCTCTATGGGAATTGGGGGGTGGGACTAGATTTAGCTGTAAATTATGCTGGAACAGTATGGAATACATGGTTGGCAAAATGGCTGTAAGTCATCAAGGGTCTGAGGTATCAAACGAGCCTCAAACCATCACTCTGCTGCCAGATATGCAGTAGATATGGATGGATCACTTTAAGGGTTGTTTCTCCTCATTGTTTCTTTTCAAATAGAAAGTGCTGGATTGCAGAGCCAACATAATTAAAAATTGTGTACAGTATTGTCCAAATACTTACTTGCACTGTGTCTGTGTGTGTCTGTCTGTTTGTTGTCTTTGATTTAACAGATTCAAACAAAACAAGGAGTAACATATTACCAGCAGTGCTGATATCTTTGCTTCTGATGGTAGTAATCGGATTTGCTGTTGTAATTGCAAAATGCCAGAAGTGTACAAAATTGGAACCCACAGGCAAGTATGTTCAATTAATTTTCTGCAAGCGACACTTGCATCTTCATTGGTCTTTGGCATTACAATAAGTTATAATTGTGTGTGTGTGTGTGTGTGTGTGTGCATGTGTACATGTTAGATTTAAAAGATAATGTTGCTTTTGGTTTGTTAAGGTGATAGTTATGCAAACAGAGTGAGCGATGCAATACAGTATGCAGATGTTTGCACAGGAACACACTCAAAAGAGAAACAACTCTTGGTAAGATGGATATATTATAAAAATATTTATCTCCCACAAATACACACATATGCACTGGATTTCCTCTTGTCCTAAAGAAAAGTAGTAAAAAAATATTGCAAAACTGCTATAATTGTATCTATAAATTATACGCATATTTGAATTTATTAACCTAATTTTACAAAAACAAATTTATTTCAGGAAGACATTTTGCAGAAGCTTTTTTTATTTTCAGAAACCTCTCTATTCCTCCAGGTCTAACAACAAATTCTGCAATTATTTAATATATTAGGGAATACTAGCTTCCAATTTCTTCTCAATGTCTGTAATTAAGGGAGAAAACTAAAAGAATATGTATAATTCTTATGTGTGATGAATTCTCTTCTTATATTTTCTTTCCATCCCACAAAGAGTATGAAGTCTACACTGTGGCTCCATCACTCTTTGTGGGATGGAAAGAAAATATAAGAAGAGAATTCATCACACATAAGAATATGTATAATTCTTATGTGTGATGAATTCTCTTCTTATATTTTCTTTCCATCCCACAAAGAGTGATGGAGCCACAGTGTAGACTTCATACTAAGCTGCTGGAGCTCAGGCTGGGAGGGCCTTAGATGTTAAAGGGATAGTTTGGAATTTTGGACATAATGTCTCAATTATGACTTACCCATGGTGTAGTTGATTGATGGAAACCATTTTCAGCTAATTCCATGCTGTCCCTTCTTTTGGACATACACACGTTGCTAATGCTAGCGCAACTCTAAGGTAACCGGTATAATACTGTGGAGTATTTAAGTGCGTTTGGTAGTGGATGCTACCGGTTACCTCAGAGTTGCGCTAGCATTAGCAACGTGTGTATGTCCAAAAGAAGGGACAGCATGGAATTAGCTGAAAATGGTTTCCATCAATGGGTAATTCGTAATTGAGACATTGGGCCCTATCTTGCACCCGGCACAAAGCAGCGCTAACCCAAACGCAAGTGTCTTTGCTATCTTACACCCGGCGGTAGGTTCATTATAACGCCTAACGCTCACGCCGTTTAACTACCACGTACTCTTGCGCCGTTTGGGCGTGTTGGTCTTAAGATGAGGAGTGGCCAGGATTTTTTTTGGCGTATTGCTATCTTGAGCCAGCAGAAAGCGCTTGCGCTAGAACCACCACTAACCTGGTCTAAAGTCATGTCGCAGTTGTATACATGTTATTTTAACGGCGCATATAAGTGCGTCTACAAAGGCGTATGCACAATGCGCGTACCCTCCTGTCTGTTACACACAGGGGCGCGCACAAGCATGATTAAAATATCAAGATTACAATGTGAAATAGTATTATTGTGTGGCCTATATCAAAAAATACATAATAATAAAAGGGTCCATAGCCTACCTTTCCCTCAGCGAAGGGGAATGCCATGCACATTAAATTGCTTTCAACCCACTCCATCAACATCCAGGCGATGTGCGATGGTACGGGACAATGGCTATCCATTAAAAAGCAGCTGATGACACCTATATCAAGCCTAATGCACAAATTGTCATTTACACCTAATGCGTGAATTGTCATTCAATGGAAAACTCGCGCACGGCAATAGACGGACATTTAAGTTCTGAAAATGCGCTTCAGATGTCATTACAATACAGCTCTGTTTATCTATGAATACAGCCTGTAAGTAAATAGAATGGTTTGTGACTGAAAAAAGTTCAAAACCTTGTCCAGTGAATATTGCATTTATTGTTTTTCAAATAGCCTAGGCTACAGCGGATTCGCTGTGCATAAGGTTCTTTTCGATAGCCTATGGTTAAAAAACGGAGATAAATGTTGTTAGTTTGTTAACTAAATTGTAACCTTAGCTATTCTTCGTCCTTCATATTTTTTAAATTACAGTGACCAAACGATTTTAAAGAGAACTAAGCGTCTAATTAGAAACTAAAACAAATTTGCAGCACGTTACACAATTAATTCACAATACATTTTAATGCCATTCTCTGCACGTGCGCTGCATGTTCTTTGTTTCCCCTGCTGTAAGTCGCACGTTTCACTGTCTTCCTGGGAAAGTGGATTGTTTTAAAGGATTACGCTACGAGCAAAACAGGTTGGTCACATTTCCATAAACAGGACATTATTAAACAAGGGGAAATATGCGTGAACATATGGGTTGCGAACCTGACAGCTTTATTGTAGGCTATTTAGTGTCATCATTAAGGCAAAATAACGGTATGTATGTTATTAATCAATATTAGCCTACTATGCAGGTAGCCTAATGAACTTTGGATGAAGCTTGAACTTCGAGAACTCCATGAGAACAGCCTCTTGGAATTGATGTTTGACACTTTCATTGCATAATCAAACGAAATTCGCTGAACAAGCAGGCTAATTTGGCGTTTTCTAAGGTGAGACTGAAGCCATTGATAGCTTATTCTCAGCTGTTGCAGGTCCTTTTAACGAAATTTAACCGCATATATTTTGTAAAATAACAGCCCTGTCTGGAATTACCGGGAACTCATAGGCTAATGGTTAGTCCGAATAATATTGATCATACTCCATTTAGCCTGTTCCTTGATCACACTAAACACGCACGAGCATGTCTGTTTCGCCATCAAGCAATCCGCCAAGGTGGAAAAGCAGGCTTTTAAAGGGAATGGAATATGACATTTTGATTGGTTTATTGCATGTCACGCCCAAGACACACCTATAATTAATGAAGCGACTAGGTACAGCCCAGTTGCACCTTGCGCCGTGCTTAGCGCCAAAAAAAAACACGCCGTTAAAATAGCAAAAGTGGACTTGGACACGCCCAAAATGGACTTTACGCCATGCGCTTAGACTAAGCGCCAAGATCGCCAAGATAGGGCCCTTTATGTCCAAAATTCCGAACTATCCCTTTAAACGCAAAAGTCCTCACATGTTGCAATGTCTCCACTGCAAACTCAGAGGACATTAGACTCAAGTCTCAATTGTAATATCAGTTATAATAACTGAATCTGTGTTTCCAGATAGAGCTGTTGGGTTAGTGTTGGGATTAGAAAAAGTAAAAGTAATTGTTGAAAAGTAAAGTAAGGAGTGGCTAAAAAAACAACTTCGAGGGAAAAAAATAATCAGTGCATCCTGTTTATTAGAGGTAGTGACACATATTTAATTAAATATTATAACATTGACACTTAGGCTACCACCCTGCGATTGTTTTACATATACAGTTGAAGTCGGATGTTTACATACACTTAGGTTGAAGTCATTAAAACGCATTTTTAACCACTCCACAGATTTAACTATAGATTTAACTACAGCAAACTATAGTGTTGGCACGTCAGTTAGGACATCTACTTTGTTAAAGTAATTTTTCCAACAATTGTTTACAGACAGATTATTTCACTTTTAACAGTTCCATACTGTTCCAGTGTAACTTACAGCTAAATCTAGTCCCACCCCCAAATTCCCATAGAGATCCATTCAAATGCAGAGACATTATAGTATCGCTTGTAAGGGTATGATAAAATAAGATATCAAGAGTCTTTTGATGTTGTTGGGTCACAGACATCAGGAATTCATGGCATGCAAAGCCAAAGGATATGCGACCAAATATTAAAAATTTAAAGGCTTAGTGTATGTAAACTTCTGACCCACTGGAATTGTGATATAGTCAATTAAAAGTGAAATAATAAAATTAATAATAATTTTTGGAAAAATTACTTGTGTCTTGCACAAAGTAGATGTCCTAACTGACTTGCCAACACTATAGTTTGCTAACATGAAATCTGTGGAGTGGTTAAAAATGAGTTTCAATGACTTCAACCTAAGTGTATGTAAAGGGGGGAGAGAGATCTGCAGGGGAGCTGAAAAACGAACGGCATAACACCAGGAACCAAACTCTGACGTCTTAGACAGAGATAAAAACTGCACTCTTTTACAGCCCGTGAAACTATTTTTGTAATGATAAATTCATAATAGATATTTATTTTTAGGGAAAAGCAATACTTTTATTTTGCATCTTTCATCAAGCTCTGTGGATGTATTATATAAAAAACATTTTTTTTAATAAACATTTTTAGCAACAGGTATTATGGGATGTGATTCACTCCCTGGCTCTAAAACAGTGCGGTTTTGCAGGCAGGCACTACTGCTGGTGTTAGTCAGTGGTATACAGTACTCTGTATGTCACAAAATATGGATAACTAGTAAACTCTGAGGTACAGATCTCTGAGGTTGTATTTTGCTATTGGTACCACTACTGAAGTTATTACTGCTATTATTTCTGGAGTTATAACACTAATGAACCAACAATAGATGTGAAAATGAACATTTATAATATAAAATGTATTATGATGTTAAAAAATTCCACTGCTGTATATAAGAAGAGTAGATCAGAGGAGGAATTCATATTGAGTTGATATTGATAGGGATGGTCACATTCCCGCTTTCCACCGCCTGACTCAAGATTGTGATCAACTGATCGGGGTTGGGCACAGAGCCCACATTTCGGCTTAGTGTATGTAAACTTCTGACCCACTGGAATTGTGATATAGTCAATTAAAAGTGAAATAATAAAATTAGTAATAATTTTTGGAAAGATTACTTGTAGATGTAGAAGTAGATGTCGTAACTGGCTTGCCAACACTATAGTTTGCTAACATGAAATCTGTGGACTGGTTAAAAATGAGTTTCAATGACTTCAACCTAAGTGTATGTAAACATCCGACTTCAACTGTAGGTCAATTCATTACATGAACTAATTAAATTACTGTCACAGTCCTAAAAAAACCTACAGTGGTTGGACAATTTGGCTGGGCCGGCCAGCATTCTAACTTGTCATCCATCCACATTCTAACTTTGACATCCACCATTCCAGGCCATAAATCAGGGGTGACATCCACCATTCCAGGCCATAAATCAGTGTTGAGCTTTTTTCACACAATCATTGACAATGACTGGTGCTTTTACAACTGCCAGTTTGGTACGTTTTAATTGAACCCTATAGCGTTTAGCCCTTAGTTCGGTGCAATCGAACTCGGGTGCGTAGCAAACATCTGATCTCGGATCACCTGTCAGAGGTGGTCTTAAGTGAACCCTGGAGTGGTTTGAGTGAAGAGCGAACACAATTCGACACAATTGTAGGAAGTGATCCAAATATGTTATGCATTTTGGATAGCGGGAGAACAGTATTTGGTTCCAATATATCTCCATGATTTGGTTGAAGAAATTACTTTTGCTCCCCTAAAATTGCAGAGACTACGTATAAAAAGGGCTATAATTCCTACATGGACCACTTGATATGGATGTACATAGCCTACCCTCAAATGAAGGTTTACAATGACAATAAGGTTGAAGTGCAGACTGTCAGCTTTAATTTGAGGGTATTTTCATCCATATCGGATGAACCGTTTAGAAATTATAGAACCTTTTGTACATCGTCCCCCCATTTTCAGGTATCAAAAGATATTGGACAGTTTACCATAATGTAGAATAAAGGAATCATTTTTAATATTTGGTCGCATATCCTTTGCATGCCATGACTACCTGATGTCTGTGACCCAAAAATATTTAAAAAAAAGGTATGAGGGGGCCCTATTATAAACCGAAAGGTTAAACCTTATGTATTTATTTTTTCATATTTTTATGAATTTATGGTTTAAACACTATTATAATTAAACTTATTCAAAAGCATAGCAAGCACTGGATTACGGACTACACAAATATAACAATTCCATACAATAGTTCCTGGTTTGAGGGTGTATTTTATGATGAGAAAGGGCAGAAATACTAAAATACAAAATACTCTTGATATCTTATTTTCTGGTACTCCTACAAGCAATACTATAACACCTCTGCATTTGAATGCATCTCTATGGGAATTGGGGGGGATGGGACTAGATTTAGCTGTAAATTACACTGGAACAGTATGGAACACATATTTGGCTAAATGGCTCTCAGTCATCAACAGCCTGACATATCAAACAAGCCTTAAAACCATCACTCTGCTGCCAGATATGCAGTAGATATGGATGGATAACTAGAAGGGTTTCTTTTCCTGACTTATTTTTCCATAGAGTTCAGTTCAATAGGTACATTTGTCAGGAGAAAAAACCCTTAAATTGATTGACAGACCATGGGCCACCAGTGCCATCCTACTTTCGGAGGATTGACGTCACACCAGCTAGCTAGACAGCAGAGCACGCAAAAGCAGTAATCAGCCCAACACTAGAGCGTCTTGAGACTCTCGAAACACTAAAATATCTTTGCTGTAATGCTAGTGATGTAATTACGTAAAACAGCACGTTATGCTTCGATTGACCAATCGCTGCATGTTACATTGCTACGCGCGCATAACTGCTAGTGAGACAAGCTAGGAAAGAAAATTGCAGAGCGCCATCAGAATTCTAAAACGAAATGAAATGAAACGCAACAAACCAATTACATATTTTTTTAAAACAAAACATAACAAACAAGAAGATGCTAACCTTACAGACACAGAGGAGACTGAATGACCTACTGGGCGCCCACACCCACAGAGAGATCCTGGCACGAACAGACATTAAGGCGATTGCAGCGGACTTTGCAAAGCAAAATGATCGACGCAGGCAATTCTTTGTGAAGTATGGAGACTAATAAGAACTGCACATAGGCCTACACTAAGAGCAGCCACAGAAGACAGTGTTTATTTTATTCAATTTGTTTTTTATTTCAATGAAATTTCCTACAAAATGGTCAGCAGACATTCGAGAAGTTTGAGTATTAATAATAATGAAGGACTGACGAACATTGCCAAATTGATTTTCAGCTGCAGCCATAAAAGTGAGTGTTATGAGTTTATGTTTCTTAAATAAAAAGTTATCTATTTTTGCAAATGTAAGTGTATACTGTGTTTCATTCATTCAGTTAGCGCACGTAGCCTGCGTTTTTTGTTTAGGGGGCGCGGGTGCGCGTAGGTTTTTTTTTTAGTTGTGACGATGATGTTTGGCCCGACCTACCACAAATGTGTTCCGCGGCCCATGCCTCAGACCCTTGATGACTTACAGCCATTTCGCCAACCATGTATTCCATACTGTTCCAGCATAATTTACAGCTAAATCTAGTCCCACCACCCAATTCCACATAAGCCCACACAACTACTGACAGGCAAGGTCCTCTAGTTTAACAGTGACTTTGTGCAAAGATAATGAAAAAAGTGCTAAACTCAAAAATTAAGCCTTTGTACCAACTTCATCCTCTGCAGCCTACTTGTATGTCAGTGTAACCGTATAGAAAGAGAGAAGCTTACTTTTACTCAGAAGTCGAAGGTGAGATTTGAACCCCGCTCCTCTCACTCGTAAGCGAACGCGTTACCAATCAGCTAAAGACAACATCACCGATAGCTAAGGGTAACGTCGTTATTTTGACCCTGAGGGTTGCGTCGCCAGAGAGTGTTGTCACGGTAACCTGCTACAAAGCCTTCGCTTTACTGCACCTCACTGTGCTTACTAGCGAACTAGCCGAGCTACACCCGCTACATCAGCAATGATACAATTTACAGACAGTGGAAAATAGCTAGTCTTGGTGCATGAGTGACACACAGTCAAGCAGGAAGCAATCTACTGGAGTAGATGATGGGTGTGCGTGTGTGTGTGAGAGAGAGAGACAGCGGGAGGCTGCCAGAGAGAGAAGGTGAAAGAAAGGGATGAGATAACTTAGACTGACTCCTCTATATGTAGTTTGCGCTCACCTTGCCTACCATACATTACATTCATCAGGTGATGTAAGGGAACCACTGGTCCACAGGCTTTATTTACCAGAGATTCAAAATAATTAAGAAAATATGATATTCCATATTCCAAATGTAATGTGAGGGTTAAAATTGGCGAATGCTCAGTATGTGTCATCCAATATGGAAAACGAATTATCCTTGAATGTCCGCTCTGGATTACATCTCTCTGTGTATTTAAAGTATTGGGAAAATGCTAAAAGAGGAGGGGGAAAACCTGTCTGGCAGGATGTTTTTTTGGCAAGAAAGACAGGTTGTGGAGCTGTTACTTTTTGAGTTTCCCAAAAGAAGTGTGAGGCAATGCAAACCTCCACAGTGGCCTCCACAGTGCTTTTTTATCATTTCTTGTCATTTATGATTCCTTTTGGATTCCACATTTCATTATTGATTGGCTACTGTATATAAATGTAAATAGTTGTGTCATGGAATAATTATGCTACAGATGGAAAGATTTGCCTTATTGCTTCAAAGTGTGGACACTCAGTAATGATTGGTATATGTGGTTGCAAGGCATGGAAAAAATGTATTTATTGACAATGTAATGTCACATTAAACATAATGGTGTTGCTCCCCCTGCTCCCCAAAAAGGGTTAATCTGCGCTATTCCAAATTCAATTTCACTCTAAATGTGGTTGAAACAATGCATTGACTTCATCTTCAACTTTGTGTGGACACTGTGATGGGGGGAGGAGGGGGGGTTCGGAGAACCAGACGCGACTGAACAGGGATCTAAAAGCTACCCACCCAGGTGGAGTAACCACAAGGTCTCAGAAATGGAAGGGGCAACAGGAAAGTAAAACAGAAAAGAAAGAATACTCCTTAGGGAGGTTATCCCAAGAGTACAGGCCTAACAGTAGGCTGCCTGTGAGAGGGACGTAAAATAACTAAGGATAAGGTGTATAGAAACTAGACAGAAGGGAGAAAGATACTCCTGGAGATACTACCCGGTGTTCAAAGCTAACACAAAACTACCCAGGAAAGAGGGTGAAAATTAACTCGAAAAAATAGTATTAAACAGTCAACTAATAGAACTAAAACCTCCAGCTCAATGCAAAAGAAATTGAGCCAATAACTAAAGGGTAACTAAAGAATCCAGCCTCAAATGAGGTCTGAGAGAGAACCAATCTAAGTAACCGCTGAGTAAAGGATTATTGGTACAACCGTAGTAAAATAATCCTTTAAATCCATTATCGTTTACATTTTAACTGGAGGAAATAAGTCAAAAAAAATCACAGGTCATTCATAGCATATCACATAGCTTAGCTAGTGTGTTTATAGTGAAGGGGGGAGAGAGATCTGCAGGGGAGCTGAAAAACGAACGGCATAACACCGGGAACCAAACTCTGACGTCTTAGACAGAGCTAAAAACTGCACTCTTTTACAGCCCGTGAAATAATTTTTGTAATGATAAATTCATAATCGATATTTATTTTTAGGGAAAAGCAATACTTTTATTCTGCATCTTTCATCAAGCTCTGTGGATGTATTATATAAAAAAATGTTTTTGTCTCCATAAAAATGCTGTATGTATAGCCTTTAAAGCTCAGCTTTCAGTACAACAAATATCTTCTCAAAAGAGGCGGAAAAGATCTATTATCACCACTGAATTAGTTACGATACCCACACTGACAGAAATTACCGGCTAGAGCGCAACCTGAGTTTACACAAAAGCACTGGCTGAGTGGTAGTAGGCTGCTTAAATAGAGAATACGCTGAGTATGAGAATACGATGCTGCCGAGTGCCGACCTTGGCTTATTTGTCGATTTTGTTATGTCGTATATGTATTTATACGGGTGAAATGTTGATCTGGGAATTGATGTCTCGAATTCAGCACTTTATTTTCTAATATATATTATATCATATATATCTCATATCATATCCCCCCCCCCCCTGTTTGATGTACCCTATGTAGGCTTTTTCTTATTGTCTTGTATCTTTTGTCATTGTCTTGTATCCTTGTATTTTTTATTGTCTTGTGTCTGCCGATAAAACCAGTAGCTTTCCAACTGTTTTAACTAACAGGGCACAGACACTGATAGGTAACCCTCACAAAAACATCACATGAAAACTATGTGTTTATCATTTTGGTTTTTCCACGTGATTGTTTTAACACCCACATGTGAAAAATACAAAACAATTGTAGTTCACACGTGTAAAAAGCTGAACGTATGTAACTGACATGTGAATGTGCAAATTTCACATGACTTTGCGTGACTTATTTTCTTTTCACACATAGACATTTTGAACACATAGAAACATGTGGAAATAGCCAATCACGTGAAAATGTTAATTCACAAAATCTACATGGACGACTGTTGACGTCAGCTCAAGAACAAGCGCATTATCAAATTTGCTTATGATTCAGTTGTTCTCAGTCTACTTTAAAATATCTCTAAGAGGTGAATGCAGAAGTATATTCAATTCTATAATATAACATTGGTAATTGGCAGCAGCAATGTTTCACCCCATATTCATTTATCTACAGCTGTGGTAACCACAACCATTTTTAATGCCGTTTTATTGTTGCTGTGGATACATTTAGTAAGGCTTTTATTCAGTCAAACTGCAATGTGTGTTCCACTTAACCCTGAATAACAAGTTTTATAAAGTATCCTATTATTTTAAATTCCATTAGTCCCTTTCCCCAAGACAAAAGACTCTTTATCTTGCCTTTTTCAGACCAGCGGTACCACTTATCTGTTTACCTGTTTGCAGAAAGTTGTTGGGGAACTGTATCAGGTCACCTGACTGGATGACAATGGAAATTGTATTGTGCAATATTATAAATAATCAACTGCTTTAAGTTCAGTGAGAAATTATTACTTACAGGTGTGAACAGTCCACGAAGGCGAGGCTAAACAGGGTCCACTGCACTGCAAACAAGGTTGAAACAGATTGTAGAAAATGACAGTACATACATCTGGGAAATCAGTGATAAGAATAACAAAGATAAATAAAGAATATAATGCATATAAAAAGTGAAAACAGCAACATCATTAGACCTATGATATAAACAGAAGAAAAAGAGAGTGCACCCATAAATCATTATTGTTCTCTGCCAATGCAATAAAATCTTTTGTCAATTTTATTTTAAAGATGTTAAGTAAAGAAGCTACTGCTTATGATTTTTGGGGGGTGTTGGGGGGTCAGTTCCCGAATCAGTTCCTGTGTAGGTACAGTTTTCACAACCCATGGTTCTCCTATGCATTTCTCCTAGCGTGTGAGGCTCGGCTGGGAGATGCAGCTGGCAACACTGCCCCGTCATGTGGCAAGAATGAGCAAGATGTTCTTTCCCTGGTCTTCTACTAAGTAAAATCCAATGCTAATAATAATTATCTGAGCTAGAAATACATGAAATACTGTGCAGGCTCACACCCCCCCCCCCCCCCCCCCCCCCCCCCCCCCATTTTTATATTTTATTCTGTTGAATAAGCTAACAAAAAAAAGATTGGAGAGATATCAGTCAATAGCACATTCATTGACTGACCTTACACTACAGCAAACTAAAATATCGATTACTGAACAATGCCACAATTCTGATAATAAAGCTGAAAGCCCCTCATGCGCTGTTATCCACCTTCCCGTACCTGAAGGTCTTTAGTCCCCCTGCTGCCTGAACTGAGAAAAACTTAACTTGGGGATACAGATGGGGAGAGATTGGGGGAATGGGGGTTGGGGTTAGGAGTACTTTACTGCAACTTAAATTAAGCTACAATATATGCTTTCTAGGCAATATATTGTCCTTACGTTCTCTCCTACAATAATAATAATAATGCACAAAGATACATGTTCTCTTTATTTCACCTTTGAAGAGAAATTAAGTGTGAAGATTCCAGTGAAAAGATACAGAAAAATTTTTAAGTGCACAGAATAAGTAATGGAAAATATTAAATAAATACAACAATACATCTTGTTCCCTAGTGTGTGGATAGACACTTCCTTGCATTCTATGCTCACTTAGGGGCTGAATGTGAATGCACAATACAATTTTCTCTGTGTGTTCATGTACGGAGGTTAATGACCATTCAGAAATTAGTGCATTCATAAGGATAAATGATTGTGCAAATTCTGTAAGGATAGAGAAGAAGTACGTGCATGTGCATGCATGTATGCGTGTGTGTGTGTGTGTGTGTGTGTGTGTGTGTGTGTGTGTGTGTGTGTGTGTGTGTGTATGAATGCATTTGCAACTGTACAGGCATGCATGAGGATGTATGCATCTGTGTGCATGCATCTTTCTTTCATGATAAGTTCAACATTGTGGCCAGCACCAGGGAACACCAGGCCAGCAGGTAGCAGCTGAACACAGAGGTGGGAACAGGTGACACACCACTGGATGAGGGGCCTATGGAGGAAAGAAACACACTTAGCAACAGGTATTATGGGATGTGATTCACTCCCTGGCTCTAAAACAGTGCGGTTTTGCAGGCAGGCACTACTGCTGGTGTTAGTCAGTGGTATACAGTACTCTGTATGTCACAAAATATGGATAACTAGTAAACTGAGGTACAGATCTCTGAGGTTGTATTTTGCTATTGGTACCACTACTGAAGTTATTACTGCTATTACTTCTGGAGTTATAACACTAATGAACTAACAATAGATGTGAAAATGAACATTTATAATATAAAATGTATTATGTTAAAAAATTCCACTGCTGTATATAAGAAGAGTAGATCAGAGGAGGAACTCACTGGTGGCAGAGATTGAGTTGATATTGATGGGGATGGTCACATTCCACAAAAAATGCACAAAAACTTATTTCACAAGGGCAAAAAAGCCCCTGTAAAAAACGTTAATTGCCTACCCTCATCTTTAGATCCTGGAGCTGTCATTGCAGTTGTAGATGCTGGAGTTATTGCATTTGCAGAGGCTGGAGCTGATGTCACATCTGTAGATGCTGATGTTGGAGCTGTATTTCTGAGTGCTGGAGTTGATGAATACAGTAGGTAAGTACAATACCAGCAGGTGGACATTTAAATTGGAATAGATATTAATTGCTACCATCGATATGTTTACAACAATTGCTGTTGCAACTAAGAACTGATATTACAATAGTTATATATGAATACGAAAAATATATGAATATGAATGTAAGACGTAAGAAAGCATCATATGAGAGGAAGAAACTGACTGGTGACAGAGATTGAGCTGGCATTGATTGGGATGGTCAAATTCCCACTTTCGACTGCCTGCTCCAGTGTTGCTGCCACCTCAGTAGTGTTGGGCACAATACCAGATTCGTTGAAGACCAGCCCTATTTCAGTGACAATGGACCCAGGTCTGTGAAGTAAACAAGCCCAACATAAACATTTTAAGAATTATCAGAAATTTCCATCTGTTAACCAACAATAAAAACAAAGGTTACTGCTCCATTATGACTAAGTTTAGAACCAGCAATGCATTTTTCCACATTCACATTAGCTATCTACTATAGCTTGCATTCATGATGTGATATGCATTATCATCATCATCATCTACATCATCATCATCAACATCATCATCTACATCATCATCATCATCTTCATCACCACCACCATCCCTGGGATTGTTTAATGGTATAACCCACCTAAACCTGAAAATGATGAGCCTAAGCAGAAAGCGGAATGCTCTTCTGTATAAAGGTTCAAGCTGAAAAAAACAAAAGGTGGGAGAAGCAGATGAGCAGTACGGACAAATTAAATCTTTTTCTCTTCATATTTTCCTAATCTTTAGATGTTTTTTTTCAGAGTGACAGGTTGAAAAATTCAATTCAGTCAATCACCAAGTTATATGAACCCCATTAAACTGCTTTTTTGTCTCACTTCTGTTTCTCCTAACATTTTTTGTTGCTTTTCATATTTCTAAGATATTTTATAATTTTGTTCTCTGTAGTAGTGTGTAAAAATATTTTTTGATAATTATTTAGCAAAATCTGTTACCACATGTATTACACTTGACCATCATCCTTATTATGCAGATGTGTAATGATGTAATGTGCTATTTTGGTTGGACCATTAATCCAAAACTATAACATTCAACAGTAACAACTGTCTAAATATCAGGTATAAGTGATGAAAAAACTACACACCGCTCTTTTTGTCCTTCTGGCCCTGTTCTTGAAAATCTGGGACTTGGGGTTCAACAGCTCAACAATGAATACTTGATCAGAAAAGAACACCAATACTTGAGTCACAGTGCTTCCTGGTACATCTGTTGGCGTGGCTGTTGTAAGTGAGAGGGCTGTAGTTGCTTTTGTAGATGATGAGACTGTAGTTGCACTGGTAGATGCTGGAGTTGTTGCAATTATAAATGCTGCAGTTGTTGCATTTGCAGATGCTGTAGCTGCTGTTGCACTTGTAGATGATGGAGTTGTTGCATTTATAGATGTTGGGGTTGTTGCATTAGTAGAAGCTGGAGCTACCATTGTATTTGTAGATGCTGGAGTTGTAGATGCATTAGCAGGGGCTGTAATTGCTGTTGCTGTAGATACTACAGTTGTAGTTGGATTTCTAGATGCTGGTGTTGTTGCATTTGTAGAGGCTACAGTTGCAGTTGCATTTATAAATGCTGAAGTTGTTGTTGCATTAACAGAGGCTTGAGCTGCTATTGCACTTGTAGATGCTGCAATTGTTGTATTTGTAGAGTCTGGGGCTGTAATTGCATTCGTTGATGCTAGAGCTGTAGTTGCATTTATAGATGCTGAGGTTGTTGTGTTAGTAGAGGTTGGAGCTGACATTGCATGTGTAAATCCTTGAGTTGCAGCATTTGTAGAGTCTGGTGCTGTAGTTGCGCTTGTAGATGCTGGAGTTATAGTTGCATTTGTAGATGTCGGGGTTGTTGTGTTTGTAGAGGCTGAGGCTGTAATTGCATTTATAGAGACTGTGGCTGTAGTTGCATTTGTAGGTGCTGTAGCTGCTGTTGCACTTGTAGATGATGGAGTTGTTGTTACATTTATAGATGTTGGCGTTGTTGCATTAGTAGAAGCTGGAGCTACCATTGTATTTGTAGATGCTGGAGTTGTAGATGCATTAGCAGGGGCTGTAATTGCTGTTGCTGTAGATACTACAGTTGTAGTTGGATTTCTAGATGCTGGAGTTGTTGCATTTGTAGAGGCTACAGTTGCAGTTGCATTTATAAATGCTGAAGTTGTTGTTGCATTAACAGAGGCTGTAGCTGCTATTGCACTTGTAGATGCTGCAATTGTTGTATTTGTAGAGTCTGGGGCTGTAATTGCATTCGTTGATGCTAGAGCTGTAGTTGCATTTATAGATGCTGAGGTTGTTGTGTTAGTAGAGGTTGGAGCTGACTTTGCAAGTGTAAATCCTTGAGTTGTAGCATTTGTAGAGTCTGGCGCTGTAGTTGCGCTTGTAGATGCTGGAGTTATAGTTGCATTTATAGATGTCGGGGTTGTTGTGTTTGTAGAGGCTGAGGCTGTAATTGCATGTATAGAGACTGTGGCTGTAGTTGCATTTGTAGGTGCTGTAGCTGCTGTTGCACTTGTAGATGATGGAGTTGTTGCATTTATAGATGTTGGGGTTGTTGCATTAGTAGAAGCTGGAGCTACCATTGTATTTGTAGATGCTGGAGTTGTAGATGCATTAGCAGGGGCTGTAATTGCTGTTGCTGTAGATACTACAGTTGTAGTTGGATTTCTAGATGCTGGAGTTGTTGCATTTGTAGAGGCTACAGTTGCAGTTGCATTTATAAATGCTGAAGTTGTTGTTGCATTAACAGAGGCTGGAGCTGCTATTGCACTTGTAGATGCTGCAATTGTTGTATTTGTAGAGTCTGGGGCTGTAATTGCATTAGTTGATGCTAGAGCTGTAGTTGCATTTGTAGATGCTGAGGTTGTTGTGTTAGTAGAGGTTGGAGCTGACTTTGCATGTGTAAATCCTTGAGTTGTAGCATTTGTAGAGTCTGGCGCTGTAGTTGCGCTTGTAGATGCGGGAGTTATAGTTGCATTTATAGATGTTGGGGTTGTTGTGTTTGTAGAGGCTGAGGCTGTAATTGCATTTATAGAGACCGTGGCTGTAGTTGCATTTGTAGGTGCTGTAGCTGCTGTTGCACCTGTAGATGATGGAGTTGTTGTTGCATTTATAGATGTTGGGGTTGTTGCATTAGTAGAAGCTGGAGCTACCATTGTATTTGTAGATGCTGGAGTTGTAGATGCATTAGCAGGGGCTGTAATTGCTGTTGCTGTAGATACTACAGTTGTAGTTGGATTTCTAGATGCTGGAGTTGTTGCATTTGTAGAGGCTACAGTTGCAGTTGCATTTATAAATGCTGAAGTTGTTGTTGCATTAACAGAGGCTGAAGCTGCTATTGCACTTGTAGATGCTGCAATTGTTGTATTTGTAGAGTCTGGGGCTGTAATTGCATTCGTTAATGCTAGAGCTGTAGTTGCATTTATAGATGCTGAGGTTGTTGTGTTAGTAGAGGTTGGAGCTGACTTTGCAAGTGTAAATCCTTGAGTTGTAGCATTTGTAGAGTCTGGCGCTGTAGTTGCGCTTGTAGATGCTGGAGTTATAGTTGCATTTATAGATGTCGGGGTTGTTGTGTTTGTAGAGGCTGAGGCTGTAATTGCATTTATAGAGACTGTGGCTGTAGTTGCATTTGTAGGTGCTGTAGCTGCTGTTGCACTTGTAGATGATGGAGTTGTTGTTGCATTTAAAGATGTTGGAGTTGTTGCATTAGTAGAAGCTGGAGCTACCATTGTATTTGTAGATGCTGGAGTTGTAGATGCATTAGCAGGGGCTGTAATTGCTGTTGCTGTAGATACTACAGTTGTAGTTGGATTTCTAGATGCTGGAGTTGTTGCATTTGTAGAGGCTACAGTTGCAGTTGCATTTATAAATGCTGAAGTTGTTGTTGCATTAACAGAGGCTGAAGCTGCTATTGCACTTGTAGATGCTGCAATTGTTGTATTTGTAGAGTCTGGGGCTGTAATTGCATTCGTTAATGCTAGAGCTGTAGTTGCATTTATAGATGCTGAGGTTGTTGTGTTAGTAGAGGTTGGAGCTGACTTTGCAAGTGTAAATCCTTGAGTTGTAGCATTTGTAGAGTCTGGCGCTGTAGTTGCGCTTGTAGATGCTGGAGTTATAGTTGCATTTATAGATGTCGGGGTTGTTGTGTTTGTAGAGGCTGAGGCTGTAATTGCATTTATAGAGACTGTGGCTGTAGTTGCATTTGTAGGTGCTGTAGCTGGTGTTGCACTTGTAGATGATGGAGTTGTTGCATTTATAGATGTTGGGGTTGTTGCATTAGTAGAAGCTGGAGCTACCATTGTATTTGTAGATGCTGGAGTTGTAGATGAATTAGCAGGGGCTGTAATTGCTGTTGCTGTAGATACTACAGTTGTAGTTGGATTTCTAGATGCTGGAGTTGTTGCATTTGTAGAGGCTACAGTTGCAGTTGCATTTATAAATGCTGAAGTTGTTGTTGCATTAACAGAGGCTGGAGCTGCTATTGCACTTGTAGATGCTGCAATTGTTGTATTTGTAGAGTCTGGGGCTGTAATTGCATTAGTTGATGCTAGAGCTGTAGTTGCATTTGTAGATGCTGAGGTTGTTGTGTTAGTAGAGGTTGGAGCTGACTTTGCATGTGTAAATCCTTGAGTTGTAGCATTTGTAGAGTCTGGCGCTGTAGTTGCGCTTGTAGATGCTGGAGTTATAGTTGCATTTATAGATGTCGGGGTTGTTGTGTTTGTAGAGGCTGAGGCTGTAATTGCATTTATAGAGACCGTGGCTGTAGTTGCATTTGTAGGTGCTGTAGCTGCTGTTGCACTTGTAGATGATGGAGTTGTTGTTGCATTTATAGATGTTGGGGTTGTTGCATTAGTAGAAGCTGGAGCTACCATTGTATTTGTAGATGCTGGAGTTGTAGATGCATTAGCAGGGGCTGTAATTGCTGTTGCTGTAGATACTACAGTTGTAGTTGGATTTCTAGATGCTGGAGTTGTTGCATTTGTAGAGGCTACAGTTGCAGTTGCATTTATAAATGCTGAAGTTGTTGTTGCATTAACAGAGGCTGAAGCTGCTATTGCACTTGTAGATGCTGCAATTGTTGTATTTGTAGAGTCTGGGGCTGTAATTGCATTCGTTAATGCTAGAGCTGTAGTTGCATTTATAGATGCTGAGGTTGTTGTGTTAGTAGAGGTTGGAGCTGACTTTGCAAGTGTAAATCCTTGAGTTGTAGCATTTGTAGAGTCTGGCGCTGTAGTTGCGCTTGTAGATGCTGGAGTTATAGTTGCATTTATAGATGTCGGGGTTGTTGTGTTTGTAGAGGCTGAGGCTGTAATTGCATTTATAGAGACCGTGGCTGTAGTTGCATTTGTAGGTGCTGTAGCTGCTGTTGCACTTGTAGATGATGGAGTTGTTGTTGCATTTATAGATGTTGGGGTTGTTGCATTAGTAGAAGCTGGAGCTACCATTGTATTTGTAGATGCTGGAGTTGTAGATGCATTAGCAGGGGCTGTAATTGCTGTTGCTGTAGATACTACAGTTGTAGTTGGATTTCTAGATGCTGGAGTTGTTGCATTTGTAGAGGCTACAGTTGCAGTTGCATTTATAAATGCTGAAGTTGTTGTTGCATTAACAGAGGCTGGAGCTGCTATTGCACTTGTAGATGCTGCAATTGTTGTATTTGTAGAGTCTGGGGCTGTAATTGCATTCGTTGATGCTAGAGCTGTAGTTGCATTTATAGATGCTGAGGATGTTGTGTTAGTAGAGGTTGGAGCTGACATTGCATGTGTAAATCCTTGAGTTGTAGCATTTGTAGAGTCTGGCGCTGTAGTTGCGCTTGTAGATGCTGGAGTTATAGTTGCATTTATAGATGTCGGGGTTGTTGTGTTTGTAGAGGCTGAGGCTGTAATTGCATTTACAGAGACTGTGGCTGTAGTTGCATTTGTAGGTGCTGTAGCTGCTGTTGCACTTGTAGATGATGGAGTTGTTGTTGCATTTATAGATGTTGGGGTTGTTGCATTAGTAGAAGCTGGAGCTACCATTGTATTTGTAGATGCTGGAGTTGTAGATGCATTAGCAGGGGCTGTAATTGCTGTTGCTGTAGATACTACAGTTGTAGTTGGATTTCTAGATGCTGGAGTTGTTGCATTTGTAGAGGCTACAGTTGCAGTTGCATTTATAAATGCTGAAGTTGTTGTTGCATTAACAGAGGCTTGAGCTGCTATTGCACTTGTAGATGCTGCAATTGTTGTATTTGTAGAGTCTGGGGCTGTAATTGCATTCGTTGATGCTAGAGCTGTAGTTGCATTTATATATGCTGAGGTTGTTGTGTTAGTAGAGGTTGGAGCTGACATTGCATGTGTAAATCCTTGAGTTGTAGCATTTGTAGAGTCTGGCGCTGTAGTTGCGCTTGTAGATGCTGGAGTTATAGTTGCATTTATAGATGTCGGGGTTGTTGTGTTTGTAGAGGCTGTGGCTGTAATTGCATTTATAGAGACTGTGGCTGTAGTTGCATTTGTAGGTGCTGTAGCTGCTGTTGCACTTGTAGATGATGGAGTTGTTGTTGCATTTAAAGATGTTGGGGTTGTTGCATTAGTAGAAGCTGGAGCTACCATTGTATTTGTAGATGCTGGAGTTGTAGATGCATTAGCAGGGGCTGTAATTGCTGTTGCTGTAGATACTACAGTTGTAGTTGGATTTCTAGATGCTGGAGTTGTTGCATTTGTAGAGGCTACAGTTGCAGTTGCATTTATAAATGCTGAAGTTGTTGTTGCATTAACAGAGGCTGGAGCTGCTATTGCACTTGTAGATGCTGCAATTGTTGTATTTGTAGAGTCTGGGGCTGTAATTGCATTCGTTGATGCTAGAGCTGTAGTTGCATTTATAGATGCTGAGGTTGTTGTGTTAGTAGAGGTTGGAGCTGACATTGCATGTGTAAATCCTTGAGTTGTAGCATTTGTAGAGTCTGGCGCTGTAGTTGCGCTTGTAGATGCTGGAGTTATAGTTGCATTTATAGATGTCAGGGTTGTTGTGTTTGTAGAGGCTGAGGCTGTAATTGCATTTATAGAGACTGTGGCTGTAGTTGCATTTGTAGAGTCTGGCGCTGTAGTTGCGCTTGTAGATGCTGGAGTTATAGTTGCATTTATAGATGTCAGGGTTGTTGTGTTTGTAGAGGCTGAGGCTGTAATTGCATTTATAGAGACTGTGGCTGTAGTTGCATTTGTAGGTGCTGTAGCTGTTGTTGCACTTGTAGATGATGGAGTTGTTGTTGCATTTATAGATGTTGGGGTTGTTGCATTAGTAGAAGCTGGAGCTACCATTGTATTTGTAGTTGCTGGAGTTGTAGATGCATTAGCAGGGGCTGTAATTGCTGTTGCTGTAGATACTACAGTTGTAGTTGGATTTCTAGATGCTGGAGTTGTTGCATTTGTAGAGGCTACAGTTGCAGTTGCATTTATAAATGCTGAAGTTGTTGTTGCATTAACAGAGGCTGTAGCTGCTATTGCACTTGTAGATGCTGCAATTGTTGTATTTGTAGAGTCTGGGGCTGTAATTGCATTAGTTGATGCTAGAGCTGTAGTTGCATTTATAGATGCTGAGGTTGTTGTGTTAGTAGAGGTTGGAGCTGACTTTGCATGTGTAAATCCTTGAGTTGTAGCATTTGTAGAGTCCGGCGCTGTAGTTGCGCTTGTAGATGCTGGAGTTATAGTTGCATTTATAGATGTTGGGGTTGTTGTGTTTGTAGAGGCTGAGGCTGTAATTGCATTTATAGAGACTGTGGCTGTAGTTGCATTTGTAGGTGCTGGAGTTGTAGTTGCATTTGCAGAGGCTGGGGCTGTAGTTGCATTTGTAGATGCTGGAGTTGTAGATGCATTAGCAGGGGCTGTAACTGCTGTTGCACTTGTGGATACTACAGTTGTAGTTGGATTTCTAGATGCTGGAGTTGTTGCATTTATAGATGTTGGGGTTGTTGTGTTTGTAGAGGCTGATGCTGTAATTGCATTTATAGAGGCTGGGGCTGCAGTTGCGCTTGTAGATGCTGGAGTTGTAGTTGCATTTGCAGAGGCTGGGGCTGTAGTTGCATTTGTAGATGCTGGAGTTGTTGCATTTGTAGAGACCAAGGCTGTAGTTGCATTTGTAAAGGCTAAGGCTGTAGTTGAATCTGTAGAGGCTGGGGCTGCAGTTGCATTTGTAGAGGCTGGTACTGCAGTTGCATTTGTAGAGGCTGGGGCTGTTGTTGCATGAGAGGATAGGACTGTAGTTTGTGCAGGCATGCCAGTAGTTGTGGCCATACCTACTGAAGATGAACATGTTATCAGTAAATGTTAATTATATTAAGTTTCAAAAGTAGAACAAATATAAGGTTAAATGTTCCCCTGATTCAAAGTGCATTTATGTGTCCCAATGGATTCCTTAAAACCAAGGGAGAGACACAGGAAAGGCACAGCTCTTTTTTTCTACAACCCTGAAGGAAGTTTGTTCAGTTTCTAGCTAGCTAACACATCCTCTTTTTAATCAAGTAGTATTTCACTGTTGCTCAATTGTCTTGGTGTCTTTGAATGGGCACTTGTGCATTTCTGAGAGTAACTTTGATGTTCTTCACTTTTGGATAAATGTATCTGCTAAGTGAATGCAAGATAATGTAATGTATTGTAGTGAATGCTCAAATGTGAACTGCCAAACTGCTTGTGGAGAAAACAAATTGTTTGCATTTTGTTGTTAGTCAAGAATCCCAGTCTATCTGTATTTCTTGGATGAAGTACAAAATTAAAACATCAAAAATAGAAACATATCAAAATAAAGTTTTTGGGTGAACTGCCCATTTAAGTCTAGTCCTACACTAAATTCCTTTGAGCCTAGTCCTAGACTCAATTTTTTCAATGGAGATCTTCATTACTAGGCGTAATCCATGTCTGAGAAGCCGGGCCAAACAGAAGCAATAATTGTGGCAATCGCAACATGAGGGTAATATAATAATAATAATAATAATAATAATAATAAGACGAGGCAATGTTGCATTGCATGCCATTTTATTTAAAATAAGAAAATAGGCAGCAGACATGAAGCATTAAAGGGCTGGTTGAACAGACATGGATTCGGCCTAGTTCTAGATAAAAATGGCTTTCACAAGCATGCCGTAATATAGTCCTAGATTTAGTCTCAGTTTAACTAATCTGCTCTTGACGAAAAATATTAGGACTAAATGAGGGCTTAAAATAAACCTCCAGGGTTTATCTTTAGATTAGTGTTGTTGGTCAATGGCAGTGTAAGAGAATGGGCTATGGCCATGATAACAACTAAGCACCATCAAATGCCAAAGAATGGCAGATTAATGCAGATTAATCCACGGTTTTAATTTATCTGAGCCAAGAAAAACGTTTTTCATGTTTTGATACGGAATCACGATTTATTTAAATTTTAAGATTTTTTAAAATGATTTTTCTAACGTTGTCTAATATTCTCTATGACTGATACCTCTACTCCAGTTCCACTGGAGTAACAGAAAACACTTGTGTCTAAATCCATTTCAGGATTTTGAGGAAACGATCAACTCCTGGGACCGATTAAACTATTGCAGATTAAGGCCTACGTCTGACTTCATTTAAAACGTGCCCATGCAACCGCCCGTGCTTCTGTACAGTGCTGGTGGGGAATCTTGAGCATAACGCCAGGCATAAATTTGGGCGGGAAATTTGCTCCTAATGAGCTGATACGCTGCTCCAGTTGTACACAGACATCATATTTTCCTAAACCTGATACTACTTCCTAAACCTATTCCATGCTGCATTTCAGGAAATTTAAATCCACTGCATTCAACCTATAGTTTACTTATGCTTTATCACGTCTGTGTACAATGCAAACAGGATCTCCTCATACTGTTATTAATTTTGAAATTGTGTTTATATTTTAAGCAGATGCATAATTTGTTGCACTTGAAGATTATGTGTATGTGTTATGATGAAGGTCAAGTTTAGCCGAAATCTAAATATGGTGACCTGAATTTGAAAAACTGTTTCCATCCATCCATCCATCCATTATCTAACCCGCTTATTCCTGGTAGGAATAAGTGGGTCGGGGGCACGGCGGGGGGGGGGGGGGGGCGGGGGGGGGGGGGGGGGGGGATCATTGAAGTGAACACCAAATATAGAGCCACAGTGGTACCTCCAATTGTAGAAACTGCAGCTGGAGTTGTACTATGAAACCGACTGGTGACAAAGATTGAGCTGAGAATGATCGGGATGGTCACAGTCCCATTGTTTATCTCATTCTCTAGGGTTTCGACCACCTGATCGATGCTGGGCACACCACTGGAACTGTTGAAAACCAGGTCTGCTGAGGTGGTGAGGAGCCTGTGACACAAAATAAACAATAACCACAATAACAGATACAATTTCAAAGTGTAAAATTGACATTCATTTTGTCATGTTATATAAAAAGTTATGGGCCCCAATGATGTTTTGCGCCTTGTTTTACAAATAATATCATTTTAACTGTATGTAGCCAACCTATGATAAAACAAAATGTAAACTATAACCAAACCTATTTATTGAGGTGCTCTTCCAGGAAGCAGAAATAGCCAAAGCAGCCACGGATATATTTGTTACTATAATCTTCTCTTGACATTTATCTGCTGAAAGCAGTTGTTTCTGTGAAATCACGCCAGGCGGTCACAAATATTTACTAGATATATAGAACTTACAGGTTCAATACTATATCAGGTTCAACATCATTGCAAATTATCAGCTAACCAATTTGTTGAGGTAATAAATAATATTAATAATAAATGCCTTTGTTGTTGTTGTTATTGCCATCACCTCTGGAAATTACTCCTGGAGTTTTTGAATATTTTTAACCCACCTAAAATGTATCCTTGTTAGCTGAAGAAAGGAAGGAAATGCATTTTCGAATGCAGGTGTCAGCTGAAAAACCCAAAGTGAGAGGTTAATGGACATGTGCATGGGGGGCTTACACCCCACTTCTCTCTCATGTCAAAATGTGCTGGTCTGTTGTGATGGGAGGAACAAACCATCTTCTGTAAACCACTGATTTGTAGGGATCTTCTTTTAAAAAATAACATTGCAATACAGTATTATTGGTACAAGTCAGCATATACATAGCACCGCATATCTGCTTTAATGTGCTTTAATGTAGTTAGCCTAAGATTAAATTAAATCAAGATAAAAAAATATTTCCTTTTCTATTTCTTTGCGCTAATTTATCTGCATGTGAAATTTTTTTATTTCTCAGCATAGCATGGCTGTTGGTCTGGTTTTTGTGTCCTTTCAAAATAATGAAACTTGACTTCACAGCTTTGAACCTACATGAAAGTTCATACACACTGGAAAACTAGAGTTTGAGTGTTTTTGATACATTTTCCTAATCATATTTGTAGGCCCATCCAATCCCATCACGGCAACATTTCTGTCCTCTGAAACTCATATAGTTTGGGCCACATATTTTCACTTGTGCAGCACTCCAGTTTAGCTGTGCATTGTACAGAAGGAGTTATCTATATTCACAGATACCTTCTGAGGTAATGCAGCACATAACTCACCTGTGTTTTTGTCAGATTAACTCTGTCCTGGAAGGCCTGGGAGCTGGAGTTAGACAGTTCACCCGTGAAGTTTTCATTAGAAGAGAACTCTAACCTGAGAGAAACAGTGCTACTCTGTGCTTCTGATGGAGCTGCCATTGCAGGTAATGTAGTCTCGGTAGGTGCTGTGCTAAGTGCAGTTAAAGCTGTGGACAATGGAGATGTCGTTACTGCAAATGAATCAACTGTTATTTCTACTGAAGAGATTCTGTTATTGTAAGCACCCTAATAGGGGT
Source organism: Synaphobranchus kaupii (assembly GCA_029718625.1). NCBI lineage: Eukaryota > Metazoa > Chordata > Actinopteri > Anguilliformes > Synaphobranchidae > Synaphobranchus > Synaphobranchus kaupii. The sequence continues at coordinate 20,270,615 of CM056395.1, read as the reverse complement.
TTCCATTTCAGGATCAAAGGTTTCATCAAGGAGAGAGGAACAAGTTTCAATGGGACAATAAAAGAATCACGAATGTTCCATCTCTTACAATGTAAATATTTATTTTTAATCGTAATTATTTTTAGAATAACACATTTCCTATATTTGTCTTTATGCAGTGTCCATGGTGATTCTTGTGTTATCCTTAATTCAGCCTCATTTTCATTGTCAAAAGACAAGTAGTACAAGTCAATCAATACATGCTTGAGTGAACTTTCTGACAGTATTGCTAAAATACTCTGCAATGTGTCACACAATCGCCTGGGGCCTCATTTGTGTAGGAAAAAAAACAAATCTATTAAACTTTATGAATAAAATGAATTCATGGTTCATTTACATTACTTTTATAATTAACAATAAAAAATATGCTGAATTCTTCACACGTTTCAAGGACAGGAGCAAACCGGCAAAACCTGTGGTAATGATACTTACTACAAATATATAAATGTTTTATGCAGCTACAGTAGAATAAAACAGGAAGAAGAAGAATCAATGTATTAATATAAATGATGAAAACATTGCTAAACTAAGTAAGGAAAAAAGTTTCATGTAATTCCGATGTGCGCCGTGAGAAATTCAACATTTTATTCTGAATTCATCTAGATTTTGGATATAAGGCAATACCAATCCCCATGGAAATCTTTTTCTCCTGCAAAAGCAAAGGATTCTAACTCTGTAAAAACGGGATGGAATGGATTCCTCAGAATGTCTACGATATAAATCAGAAGAGTTTCAGATAATGCATTCATCCTCGGAAATGTGTCTGGGGTTTAATCTCAAAGATTAAATTCTAATTAATCTTTGATTCAGAAATCCTGAGGGAGACACTCTACTCAAATCTAGGGCCATGGGCAATTCATGGTAAACATAAGGCAAGGAATCTCAGAGTTACTATTGACACTGACCTGAATTTTAACTCACATTAACAAAGTCAGCATTTTATCATCTCAAGAACATTGCTAAAGTACATCCCTTTTTAACCAAGGGAAATGCTGAGCAGCTAATACATGCTTTAATTACATGCAGGCTGGACTATTGCAATGCTCTGTTATCAGGTGTACCAAAGACAACCTTAAACCGCCTGCAAATAGTTCAGAATTCTGCTGCATGTTTACTGACCAAAACTAAAAAACTTTAAAAGCACTCCATTGGCTACCTGTTATTGTTTTTAAAATCCTTCTACTTGTTTACAAGTCCCTTCATGGCCTTGCACCTGAATAAATAAAAGATTTGACTTTGAGCTATTAGCTAGATCCTCTGAAGGCAAGCCCCTACAAATACCTACGATCACAAAAAAAAACATTTGGTGAGGTAGCTTATGGTTACTATGAACCAAAACTCTGGAACAACCTTTCAAAGGATCTAAGAGAAGCAGAATCTGTTGCAAGTTTTAACACAAAACTTTTTCACACCTTTTTGCCTTTGCTTTTACTTAATTACCCTCGCTCAATGTTTCACTCAATGTTTTCCCTCTACTGCCTCCCCTGTTTTCATGTACTTATTTATTATTATACTTTTGATGTACCTTAAAGTAATATTACCTGAAAGAATTGTATTGTTTAAGTCCCCGAGGTTGTGAAATTGCTTTTTATTGCCTTCAGTCTTTTTTATTCCTTTTTGTTTAATTCATTTATGTCTAATTTTATGTGAAGCACATTGAGTTGAAATGGAATGACATGAAATGTGCTATATACATAAAATTTGATTGATTGATTGATCGATTGATTGGGGTTTAACTACCTTACGTCCACCCTTATTTGCATATTGGGAGTCACAAATTTTGCTCTCCTTTGAGGGAAAATGATTATACCTCAGAGAAACCTGGGTAAAATGGGCTCCTCAGAATATCTACAATAATCAGATGAGTTTCAGATATAAAATTTGCCCTAGGAATTGTGGATGCTCTTACTGTGGCTAGCTTCACAGGCTAGCTACACTCCTTGCATCACCAGGTGGGCACATTTTCACCTCAAGTTCAATAATAGCATTGGTGCAATGGATTTACAACCAGGTATGTACATATGGACAATTTATAAATGAGGCCCCAGGGATTTTAACCAGCAAATGGTGTGTCCCCTAGGACCAAGGTTTGAACAGCATACTGAAAAAAGTATGGACCCAGGACCAAATATGAATATACAAATGTATGAATATACAAACAAATATACTTGTTCCAATGCATCCCCCTTTCCGGTTTCTTACCAAAGAGAAATAGTCCGGATAATATGGTCTTCCAGTGCATATTGATGTTCTCTTACATGTGATCTGAAATAAAAGTTAAATATAATTTGTATGTAATACAGGGTTAACTTTCTTATGTTTGTAGGTCTTGTGCCGAAAATTCTACGCCCTTCCAGAATTATTTAACTCTGATTGCATAAAGATAGCTTTCAGTTCCATATTGAAGTTTGCTATTCAGATTAAGTCATTTATACCTTTTTTTCGTAATACCAAATATTTGGAAATTAATAGCCTTCTGCATAGCATGATTTGTGAATTTATACACTTTTTTTAATTCAGTTCTATTACACTTCAATTACAGTTATGTGCATTCATTTTCAACACCACATAATCATAGGAAGATGCTAGAAGATGAAGATATATACAAAACATAATCGCTAGTCTAACAGTTGTGATTAAAAAAAGGATTTCTGGTGATAAACAGGGGGATTGGAAATCTAAAGGAATTGGTGATCAGATAAGGGTTAGGAAGGTGTCTATATGGGATCATTTTTCAGATAAAGTTGTATTGAAGTCATCAGCTCATATATAAATAAATGGCTTGGCCTCAACGCCTCATAATTTCATAATTCAGTGACCAAGATATTTCAGACCAGTTTCATTTTTCTGAGGATGATTTGTGATTTTTTTTCACAACTTTTACTGTATCTCCCATCATGTTTAAACCAATAATAGCAACAATGCCCAGCGATCTTTCATTTACTACGCGATACCTCAAAAACGGGATAACAAAGATGTCTGAAACGACTTGTCCTGGAAAGGATATACATTTTTTCAGAACTTCTGATTCAAAAAAACAACATTCTTTCATTGTCAACTAAAGGTTAGTTACACAATGAAGGAAAACCAGTGCTCATAAGTGTTAGTGCTCAAACAAGCTAGCACTGACCTCAAGTGACTTGGAAATTGTATTAAGGAGAGTTCTTTGATTTTCATGAAGGTAATGCTGGCTACATGCAGATACAGTATCTATGTTGACTTCATTCTCACTGAGTAGTCTAGTTATTAAATGGGATTTATGGTGACATAATGAACTCAATCATCTGCGAGAAGAGGACCCCAATTAACAGCTTCCAAGATGGCAGCATAACCTACACAATGTGACAAAACTCTTATTTTTAGAGATATCAGCTTATATTGTCTTTTTTCAGAGACTGCGATTTGTCACAAAGTTTTGATGTATTGATTATACAGTAGGCCTTTGCATTGTTCAATAATTTTCCTTTGAGTGAACAAAGGGAATTTTATCCATGGCGTCCGGCAATCGCAAATCAAACACCTCTGCTGAAACTCCAACAAAGACCCCCGTCAATAAAAATAGGAAGATGCTAGAAGATGAGGATATACAGTCAAGCCGGAAAGTCTCCCCACCCTTTCACCTTCTCCACATTTTATTACGTTACAGACTTATACTACAATAGATTGAGTTCATTTTTTGCCTCAAACATCTACACACAACACCCCATAATGACAATGTGAAAAAAGTTTTTTTGAGATTTTAGCAAATTTATTAAAAATAAAAAAATTAAATTTCTCATTTACATAAGTATTCATACCCTTTGCTTTAACGTATTTTTAAAGTATCATATTTCATATTTGGTCGCATATCCTTTACATGCTGTTACTTCCTGAAGTCTGTGACCATCAACATCAAAAAACTGTCGATATCTTATTTTCAGGTACAGTTACAAGCGATACTATAACCTCTCTGCATTTGAATGGATCTCTATGGAAATTGGGGGGTGAGACTAGATTCAGCTGTAAATTACACTGGTACAGTATGGAACACATGGCTGGCTAAATGGCTGTAAGTTATCAAGGGTCTGAGCTATCAAACGAGCCCCAAACCATCACTCTGTTGCCAGATATGGAGTAGATGTGGATGGATCACTTTAAGGGTTGTTTCTCCTGACTTTTTTCCCCATAGAGTTCTATAGGAAAATGAGTCTGGAGAAATAACCCTTGCAGTGATCCATCCACATCTACTCCATATCTGGCAACAGAGTGATGGTTTGGGGCTCGTTTGATAGCTCAGACCCTTGATAACTTACAGCCATTTAGCCAGCCATGTGTTCCATACTGTACCAGTGTAATTTACAGCTGAATCTAGTCTCACCCCCCAATTTCCATAGAGATCCATTCAAATGCAGAGAGGTTATAGTATCGCTTGTAACAGTACCTGAAAATAAGATATCGACAGTTTTTTTTACGTTGATGGTCACAGACTTCAGGAAGTAACAGCATGTAAAGGATATGCGACCAAATATGAAATATGATACTTTAAAAATACGTTAAAGCAAAGGGTATGAATACTTATGTAAATGAGAAATTTTATTTTTTTATTTTTAATAAATTTGCAAAAATCTCAAAAAAACTTTTTTCACATTGTCATTATGGGGTGTTGTGTGTAGAATTTTGAGGGAAAAAATGAATTTAATCAATTTTGGAATATGTCTGTAACGTAATAAAACGTGGAGAAGGTGAAAGGGGTGGGGAGACTTTCCGGCTTGACTGTATACAAAACATAATCGCTAGTCTAACAGTTGTGATTAAAAAAAGGATTTCTGGTGATAAACAGTGGGGATTGGAAATCTAAAGGAATCGGTGATCAGATAAGGGTTGGGAAGGTGTCTATATGGGATCATTTTTGAGGTAAAGTTGTATTGACGTCATCAGCTCATATATAAATAAATGGCTTGGCCTCCCACCGTGCCTCAGCACCATTGCACTTTACGGAAAAGGTGTCCTGGAGCCACCTGTCTCTGGGCTGAATGAAGAATTCAAACATGGCAAAGTCAGGTTGAAGATGACGCTGACAGTGTCCCGGGCTATAGCAATGACAAATGCAGCCCCCACCTTGTCACCGGGGAGGATGTGGAGCCCAGCGGGTGTTCAGAAAGCCATGTCAGTCCTCAAACACTGGGACATTGTCAACAAAGTGCAGCAGGGAAGTGGTGGTCTTCGTCTGGGAACAATTGGGCCTTCTTGGAGAAAAGCAACACCATCTGAAAGACGGAAGCTGGCTGTTGAAGGGGTGTGCCAACAGCAGGAGGCAACAAGATGTACAACGGCTCTCTCGCTAGCAAAATCAAGGCCAGTGTATGAGCTGTGCAGGGCATACATCCATCTTCCCGACCGAGTGGCTATCTTGTCACTCGCTACAGTCTATGGCTGTTTGTGAATCAACACTCTTCTTCTTGAGTAACGTTATGCTAGTTGAGTATGCTGGATGAGCTGGATGTAGGTGAAATGTTCTCTAAATGTAACGTTACCAAAAGTAATTGGACAAATTAACATAAACTTAAATAAAGTCAGGAGAAACAACCCTTAAAGTGATCCATCCATATCTACTGCATATCTGGCAGCTGAGTGATGGTTTGAGGCTCGTTTGATACCTTGGACCCTTGATGACTTAAAGCCATTTAGCCAACCATGGGTTCCATACTATTCCATTACAGCTTAATCTAGTCCCACCCCCAAATTCCCATAGAGATCCATTCAAATGCAGAGAGGTTATAGTATCGCTTGTAAGAGTACCTGAAAATAAAATATCAAGAGTCCTTTGATATCCTTTTATACCCAGTCATGATAGCATCACCTGTTTACCTGTGGAATGTTCCAAACAGGTGTTTTTTTAAACTTTTTTAAACTTCCCAAAACTTTCTTCTTTTTTTTGCCCCTGTCCCAACTTTTTTTAAATTAGCGTATATTTACAAAAATCACTAAAATTGATAAGGTAAAACATAAAATATATTTTCTTTGTACTGTTTTCAATTAAATATATGTAAAAGAGAATTTGCAAATCACTGCTTTCTGCTTCTATGTGCATTTTACATACTGTCCCAAATTGAATTTTGAAATTGGGGTTTGTATTTCACTTGTAGTTTGTTAATTCTTAGAAGGATTGCCCTTGTGCACAAAGTGGGTCTGTTTCAGAATGGCATGAACTTTCCCATCTAACTTTAATGCCTTTGGAGGCGGTGACTGCCTTCCAGTTGTCACTGAGGGAAGAAAAGTATGGTACCTTGGGCTAGAGAGGTTCACAGAACCATAGCCTGAAACCTGCTGTGATTGAGCAATGTGGCCGTTAGCGTCTTAAAATGATCGGCAGGAGTAGACTCAGTTAAAAAAGCACATATTTCTTTGCACATCTTGCTGTTAGGATTGTCTCTAAAATGCGCAAATAAATGCATGTGATTCCATATGTTATTTGTGGATCAGATTAATTTATTTGTGCATCAGATTCATTTATTTGTGGATCAGTTGCATTTATTTGTGGATCAGTTGCATTTATTTGTGGATAAGGCGCATTTATTTGTGGATCAGGTGAATTTATTTGTGGATCAGCTACATTTATTTGTGGATCAGGTGCATTTATTTGTGGATCAGTTACATTTATTTATTTTTGAGACAATAATACCCCCATACTAAAGTACAAATAGACTGAAATAGAAATATAAGTTTGTAACACTATCAATGTCTTGACTGTATTTTTTGATTAAGTTAATGCTAACTTGGTGAATAAAAGTATCAATTTCTTTCAAAAACATAAAAATGTCTCAGTGATTCCAAATTTTTGAACAAGAGTGTACATTTTTTTTAAATATGATTAAACATTAATAGAATGTCTCACAAATTGGAAAAGGGTTGTGAAAGTGTCTACATGGGACACTCTTTCAGAAACTGTGGGATTAAAGTCACTAAATGCTTTGGTTAATGAGTAGCAACTATCTGAATATTACCTTTCAGACCCATAAGGCACTGTTGAATCCACAGTATATTTGAAAAATAATTTTAAATGAATAAATCAGCCAAGGATTGTGAACGTTTCTACATGGGGTACTCTTTCAACTACAGTTGGACTTAGGTCATTGTGTGTTTTGGTTAGTCTGAATAGCTTTGTCAAAGTCCATTATGAACTATAGAATACTGTTTATTAAAACATATATTTTAAAACTTAGGCTATATAAAATTATAAAATAAAGGTTCAGAAAAGTAAAAAAGTAAAAAGCTTGTGAAAAGTTTTACTGGTCTTCTTCTAGTGTGCTCATTATGTAATTTTGCCACCACAGAACCCTGGAAACTGATTAATATTAATCAGCATAGCTACTCTATCAATGTAGCCAGCGTTAGCCTACCTGCATGAAAATCAAAACTCTCTATAATACGATTTCCCTGCCACCCGAGGTGAGCAGATTCGAGCGCTCATAATTCCGAGCGCCGGTTTTTGCCGCACTGGTGATGCACTGGGATTTGTTTTACAGTTAAATAAAAGGCTGTGAAAAATTCACAAATACTATCCTTTCCAGGACAAGTGGAGTTATGGAATGAAAAATCGTTGGGCATTGTTGGTAGGCTATTATTCGGCAACTTAAGGGTGATGGTGAGATATAGTATAAGTTGTGGGTAAAAATTTCACAAATAGGCCTATGCACCCGGTCTGAAATCTCTTGTCAGCTTAATTATGAAATTGCGAGGCTTTGAAAAGTAGGCTGAAGTGTAGGCCTAATAGATCTGAATAAAAATAAAAAATAAAATATATATACATATATATATATATATATATATATATATATATATATATATATATATATATAGCCTGTGATAAATTCACAAACCATGCTATGCAGAACGCAATTCATTTCTGAATGTTTTCTCTTAGTGGAAAAAAGTTATAAATTACTGAATTTGAATATCGATAATTGAATGTCGAACCACAAGCCACATCTTTACAGCGGTTCTTTACCATGAACGTCCGCTGGCTCTACAGAATACTCTACACACCTTCTTTCTCGGAGCTCTGCGTGTTCGCCTTTCGCGATTTCCGACAAATCAATATATGTTATTTCAGATAATAGAAACACCTTTCTGTGTCATAGCCAAAAAGGTATTCGTTCACATTTGCCGGTCTGAAATCACTTACTGCGCGAGATAGTCTTAGTTCAAATCATGAGAAACCTGTAACCTATGACGATAAGCACTCATATTTCATGTCTTCTGAGATATTTATTTGGTACTAAGTAGCCTACCACCTGCATCTAATGTTAACTAGGCTAGATGTTGACAATAGGTTTTATTCACATGCTATAGTTAAGTGGCTAGAGCCTATCACCTGGCCCTGATTATGAAAAAAAACACCAACACTTGGTTGTAGCCAGGCTACCCTAATTATTCAGTAGAATAAATAAGCCGTTACTTTGGAGAAGGGCGACTGCTGAACTGACTACGCGCTTTTAACTCACCGTAGAACAGTGGAACGATCTTCAGGTCCGTTTCGTTCAGTGTTGGTAGATAAATTGTGAAGCTGACAGTCATTAGGTTGCGCACCACAATGTACAGCTATGAGTGGGTGTAGCTGCAAGGGCATTTATATCGAGGAAGAGGATTGTAAGACCGTGTCCTCCCCTTCTTTCACCGATGGTAAACAAAAACCAAATGTATGTTGGACAATGAACATTGTGGGAGGGTGAAACTTTTGTCACGACAAGAAACGTTTCCTTGCACCACTATTATGATAACCCCGTATGTGGACTGGTGGAAGTGTGTGATTTTTAAGCACTGGTACTTGTATTTGGCAACCAATAGATTCATTGTGTCAAATGATTGAGATACTATAACCTCTCGACATCAATAAAATATTTGTAGCCAGATTATTATTTAGGCTATTATTTTAGAAAATAAATATCTAATTTCACCAAAAATAACATAATTCTTCTTTTAGGCTATGTAGGCTAGCCTAATTGTAGGCTACGTTTTGGTTTATAATATGTTTTGTTGAAAATCATCAGAGATTGCAGAAATAGTAACATTTTAAAATGAAAGAAAAATATTTGCAAAGTCATGCATATTGTTTGTAATTGTCATGAAAATACAATCCTGAAACGATTTTAGACACAAGATAAGAGAAACAAGAAAAAAGTCCACACACTGCAAAGGTTACTTTGGGAGAAGGAGAACATATTGTAACCAGGATGCTTGTGGTTCTGTGCAGTGGGAATGTGGGCGTGGCGTATTTGTACCTTGTCTCCAACAATTCAGAGACTCATCTAAGAGGCGATACTCCCCATTTTCTTGGGCACATAATAAAATACAGCAGAACATGACTCCTGGCCATGCCAAACCACAAAACTGCGCAGATAATATCCGTAACAAAATACAGTTCTCAGAATAGGCTACTTAAATTTTTCTTTATATTGTGAATGTGGATGCATTCGTTATGAAATGATGTCGAAATCTATCTGTGATGGGGACACTGTGATGTAGGAGATGCCATCTTTCGGATGAGACATTAAACTGAGGTCCTGACTCACTGTGGTCATTAAAGATCCCATGACACATGTCACAAAGTGTATGGGTTTCCCAGGTATCCTGTCTAAATTCCACACCTGGCTCTTTCAATCTGCCACCCAATCATTCCCCAGTTTAATTGGCTAAAATTGTTCTCTCCCTCTCCACCTCAGCTGATGTGTGGTGAGCATTCTGTTGCAAAATGGCTGCCTGATTTGCATCACCTAGGTGGCTGCTACACATTGGTGGTGGTTGAGGCGAGTTTCCCCCTCATCATTGTAAAGCGCTTTGAGTGCAAGAAAGGCACTATATAAATGCAAGCCATTATTATTACTATCTGTGGATTGAACACATGTGCTTCTCAGCAATGAGCTGTAGCCATTACAATGTGACAGTGACAAACATTATGGAGGGCACAGTATATCAGGGCTGTTTATAGGATATGAATACATAGGGGACTCAGTCCCCTGTGTAGGGTTGTCCTGGCATATTCTTCTATTCGTAATGAACAAGCTTTATTTTGGTGCCTCTTAATGCGCTCTGGCACATTGGTTTCATTCAAAATATATGTCTTAATCATTGAGAAATTGAAATGTGTACCACAAAAGCTGTGGTTTTCTTTCCAGCTTAATTATGAATTGTGGTGAAAATTGAGCATTGGTATATAGTATTGAGTAGAAACAGATATATAACATATGTTATAATTACTGTCACTAAAAATATGTTTATTTGAATTGGAAAAACAGTTGTGTTCAATGTATTTAAGTTTGGTTTTGGTTGCAACATCAGCCTACTTTTTAATGTATTTATTTACGTGTATATAAACACGTAAATGTATCTTCCCCCCTGCTGAGGTCACTCCACTGGCTGCCAGTTGCAGCCAGGATCAGGTTCAAAGTTCTGACCCTGGCCTACACTGCAGCCAATAGGACAGGCCCCGCCTACCTGCAGGACTTAATCCAGAACTATGTTCCTGCTCGACCACTTCGCTCTTCTACAGCAGGGCGACTCGCAAATGTCTGAATGGTACAGCCTCTTTCGAGCTTTAAACCGTGAATGTGCATTGAGTCGTTTTTGAGATATTGACATTTAAACCTATGTCCTTACTCATTGTGGCTATTAAAGGTAACACAGTGCTTTTCAGAAGAATTATAGCGTTAATCACTGTGTCCTGGTCTACTGAAACTGCCCCACCTTTTCCTCCATCTGCATCTTATTGGATAAATATTTCCTTACATACTCCCTGCCCACGTCGATTACAATGCAAATGAGAATTTACTTCTCAGTTTACCTACCTGGTTAAAAAAAAGGTAAAGTATTACATGTACCTCCACTTGCCATAAAATACCTATCACATATGTGTTATGGCTGAACCGTGCTAGGCTTGGCTGAGGAGTAAGGGCTGAATGTGCATGTACAATACAATTTTCTATGTCTGTTTATGTACAAAGGTTAATAGCCATTCAAAAATGTATAAACATTTCGAAAGTACATTCATTACAGCGATATATAGTGAAATGTGATTGATACATATCTGCGTTGGCTTTTACATAACGATGTGCATTTACCATGCCATAATTAAAAACGAAACACATATTACGTTGTATTTCATTGCGTGTTCTGTCACAAACACTCATGCTGAAATACAATACGGGGGATGGGCATGTGGATTACTGTTATTATTAGGCCAGTATTACATTTGTGGCATGACAACCATGCACTGGCGTTGAAAAACAATACACCCTGTATTGTATTTCAGTATGAGTGTTTGCATGATAAATGTACATCATTATGTAAAAGCAAACATAGAGTATTACATTTCACTATATTCACTGTATGTATTACAGGGGTCACTATAGCGATTGTGTTTAATAAAGTCACTGAAAATCTTCGATACAGAAAAAGTATGTACAGTACATGTGTGTATGTGTATATGTGCATGCATTCGCGACTGTCATCTTGCCAGTCTAGAGTGCCCCCAGTACTATGTCAACCTGCGTATTGCAGGATATATGGATGATATATGGATTAACTGCAGTTATTACTCCCATTACTTCTGGAGTTATAATACTAATGAACACACAATAGATGTGAATATGAACATTGCTAATACGAAATGTAATAGGCCTACAGCTTAAAAAGTTCACTGCTGTATATACAGTAAGAAGAGTAGATGAGAGGAGGAGCTGACTGGTGCCAGAGATTGAGTTGATAGTGATAGGAATCACATTCCCGCTTTTCATCGCCTGAATCAAGATCATGGCCAAGTGATCGATGTTGGGCACAGAGAGCCCAAATTCCTGTAAATCCCTGTATTCTACCCATTCCTGCAAAACAAGTCAGGCCAACACAACTGTTACACATATATTGAAAATCACGCAGTCCTCCTCCTTGCTCCCTAAATTTGCCTGAGCATTTTTTTCATTAACAGTTTCTTATTTAGACAAAAAAGTGTTCAATAACCTTGGTCACTGGCCAACCTGAAAATGTTGTGATTTTTGCTTTCTTTACTCCAGGGGACAGCGAACGCGTCACGGCCATAGCCCACCTGTGTTCTTGTCAGACTGACTGACTCTGCTCCTGAAGGCCTGTGAGGTGGGCTCAGAGAGGTCAGGATCAAATCAGAAGAGAAACAGCAGAATCACGGTGCTTTCTGGTGGTGGTGTTTTTGCCGCTGCTTTTTCAGGTCCCGGCACATCCGCTGTACTTTTAAGTGCTGCAGTTGTTGGTGTATTTGCAGAGGACGGAGCTGCCGTTGCATCTGTAGTGCCGGAGCCATCATAGCAGATATAGACAACGGAGGTTTCGTTGCATTCACAGAAGCCAGGACTGTATGTTTGTGTAAGTGAAGATGGTGTTGTCAGTAAATGTTAACACAAATAATTAACTGTTTCAAAAGTACAATGAATGAAAGGGTAAATGTCCCCATATTTCAAAATGTTAATATTGTATTTCTTATTGAAGAAAAAAATCATTTTTTTCCTTTTTTTCTCATTTGAAAAGTGCATGCATGCGTTCTGACTAATTCCTTAAAACCTTTAAAAAAATCCTTAAAAGGAAAGACATGGGAAATGGCTAACACCATCTTTTGCTCAATTTTTTTTTTTTTTAGGTGGGCACTTTTGTATTCCTGAGAGTTCTCCACTGGTGTCATCCACTTTGAAATAAGAGTATCTGCTAAATGAATGTAAGGCAATGTAATGCATTTTAGCAATATCAGTACAATATCAGTACAACCAGTTATTTCACATAGAGGCACCTTTCCATGTCATTGTCAAAAAAAGTATTCTTTCACGTTTCACCTGGTGGTCTAACTTCAAGTAGCTTACTTTGCAAGAACAATTCTTCATCTATTTCTGCTTAACTACGATGGAAATGCGCAGTAGAATAAGTTCACTCCATAAAGCCATGCGACTTCTATTCACACAAATGTTTTCCTGGATTGCCCCTATTCATGCATATCAGTGTAAAATGCACGTCATATTGGTCGTACCAGAGAATAAATCAAGGAGAGTGGAAGCATGCGATTGTTGTGTGTTTGACTTGCAGTGCTCTAAAAGCAAACTTGTGACAAATCTAAACCTCTTGCGTAGACCTAGAATAGGACGAGAAAATACCAAATGAAGATTTTTTTTTGACGAGGCATTTACAATGCAGTCCATAAATATTTGGACAGTTTGTGTATATATCAGTGTTGGATCTAGGCCGCATCATTGGCCCCCTATAAATCGTAAATGACCCACTAGAAATCGATGCATGGGCCCAATTGACCCCTCCCAGACTGACCAGGAGAATAGACAGTGTATATATATATATATATATATATATTTGTATACTGGCACTGTTTGCATTGTAGGTAACTTAACATAACTTTAGAACTTATCACATCACCTGCCAAAGCATGTCTGCTCATTTGAGGAGAGGCCACCAAACCTGGTTTTGGACCACAGCAGTTTTGAGGCCTCTTTTCGAATGGCCATCACAGGGGTTGGGGAACTCAAAGGGTATAGCTAGTACAGAATCTTTAGGATTCGTCGGAGTGCAAACCACGCCCCACAGTTCCAGAACGTTCAGCATTGGCTTCATTGATCAACAGGATGAGAGCGCTGATTGGTTAGCACTGCCTAGACCTCCACTTCTGCTACAGGTATGTGAAAAATATTACTTAGAAAGACAATCAACTAGCCATGATATCTAAAGTCAGATTGTGGTTACTGTACTATACTGGTTGAAGGTAGGGTAAGGGTTGTAAATAGATTAGGGCATGGCTTGCAGTAATGATTGAAGATATAGACACTTGACATTGCAAATAGTGATCCACTTAAAAGTGCATTTAATGACTGTTACACAATCAAATGTGCAGACTGTATCAGAAGGAGAATAAGCAGGTGTTTGGAGAGCAGATTGGGGCAAGGATGCTTGCAGCCTTAGAGAGGCAGGTCTGAACAGTGGATATGGAGTTGTGTATGTAAACTTTCTTCCCACAATGCCAGAGATGAGTATGGGGTGCCTTTTAGGAAAAAAATCATCAATTTAGTGTACAAATATATTGGTTTGCCTGTCATATATATATACAGATCCTTTCCAGAAAATTAGAATATCATGGAAAAGTTTTTTTTTTTTCCATAATTCCATTCAAAAAGTGAAACTTTCATAGATTATAGATTCATTACACACAAAGTGAAATATTTCTAGCCTTTATTTGTTTAATTTTTCATAATCTTGGCTTACAGCTCCAGAAAACCCCCAAAACAGTATTTCAAGAAATTAGTGAAATTAGTAAAATAGTGTGTCAAAAATCAGCATTTACTTCAGTTATTTCAGAGAATGAGTGGAGTGGCTTGACTCGAGGAATCCGACAGTTGTAGCCCATGTCCCGGATACATCCGTACGTGGTGGTTTTTGAAGCACTCAGCCTCAGTCCACTCCCTCTGCATCTCCGCCAAATTTTGGAATCGTCTTTGCTTGACAATCCGCTGAAGCCTACGGTCATCTCTTTTGCTTGTGCACCTTCTCCTGCCACATTTTTCCCTTCCACTAAACCTTCTATTGATATGCTTGGACACTCTGTGAACAGCCAGCCTCCTTAGTGATGACCTTTTGTGGCTTACCCATCTTCTGGAGGGTGTCAATGATGGTCTTCTGGCCAATTGTCAAGTCTGCAGTCTTCCCCATACTGAACCAAACTGAGATAAACTTTGCAGATGTTTTGAGTTTAGATGATAGTGTGACACTCAGTCTAAAACATTCATTCTCTGAAATAACTGAAGTAAATGCTGATTTTCGACACACTATTCTAATTTCTTGAAATACTGTTTTGGGGGTTTTCTGGAGCTGTAAGCCAAAATTATGAAAAATGAAACAAATAAAGGCTAGAAATATTTCACTTTGTGTGTAATGAATCTATAATCTATGAAAGTTTCACTTTTTTAATGGAATTATGGAAAAAAAACAACTTTTCCATGATATTCAAATTTTTTTTTTAGTATGACTACGACTGTACTGGCCAACTCAAATGTTATTTATTTTTAAAAATGACAAAAATGTAGTAGAGAGTAAAATAAAAACAAACGGGAGAAAATAGGGGGGGAAAAAGCTGATAGGCTTTTCCTTGACCAAACCATTTTCACAATAAAAATGGGTGAAATGCTGTCATACTGTTAGATAGGAATTCAAGTCAAGTCAAGTCTATTTGTATAGCACATTTTCATACACAAGGCAACTCAAAGTGCTTTACATAAGACATAGAAAGACATTATATAAAAAGCAATTTAGAAATGAAAACAATCTTAAGTTAAAAACTGTTTAGAAACAATGTTAATAAAAAGTTAAAACAGTTAAAACAATCTTAATAAGAAGCTGCAAAACTACTGGTTGGGACCACAAGACAAATACCTCAACAAACACTCCAACAACAATCAGCTTGCTACCTGCTATCTGCTGTGCACAGTACATACAATAAAAATATGAGACAAGCATACTATGTGGTCTTTAGCCCCTCTTTAGGAACAACATGTGATTAAATTAATATAGACCTAAATGTTGTTGAGGCCCTACATGGAGTCGATTACAACATTTCACAGCATGATAATTGAATCTAAAAATGAACGTCACAGAATTGAGCCTGCTATCAGTAGCTTAATTCCCTACCCCCCTAGGCCCACTCAATTCCCCCCCCCCTACCCCCCTAGGCCCACTCAATTCCCCCCCCCCCCCCCCTACCCCCCTAGGCCCACTCAATTCCCCCCCCCCTACCCCCCTAGGCCTAGGGCCTGGGACAGCAGACCCGCTTGTCCACCCCTGACCGTGCGGCCCAGCTGTGCACAAGCTAAGCTGGCAGTATCCCTCGTGTGCGTACCGAAGCCACCCGTACATGGAGCAAATATGGGAGAGCCACACAGAAGCACACACATATACACACTTACACATGCACACACTTACACACACGCACACACACAAGATAGACCAGAGCAGCTCACACGTGTTGTGATATGGGATATATAGGAGTTTCCACCGTGATGCTCTGTTTCGAAGTTCAATGAAACCATTGTTTTTCATTTCTGAGTCATGCCAAGGGTGGTTGTGTCATTCTAAAAGACACTTCTCCCACTGCTTGGTCAGAGAAAATATAATGTGTGATATATATGAGAATACATATGTGGCCTGATCAAGAGCAGAGACCAGAATAAATTATTTTTGGTTTTACTCCCAGTACAGTTTTTTTTTATTTTGTTTCTTTTCATTTTATATTGTCTTTACTACATTTTTGTAATTTGGATAATAATGGTAATAGTGTCTTTCATTTTTTACACCAGTGTGTAATTGGCATTTATAATTAGTATTAATTTGTTGACTAGAGTTTATTATTTGGAGGGAAATGTCATTTTGGGGTGAGAGTGCATGGTTTTTAACATCGTGTTTGATTTTGACAGAGATATTTGAAGTTTTGCTGAAAGAGTTGCTGTGTGGGTTTTGTGTTTATAGTTTTGAGAAATTATGGTTTCAGAAAATGTGTCTAAACAATTGAGAAACTGTAATATAATGTTAATGGCGTCTTTCATTGTTTACACCAGTGTGTAATTGGCATTTATAATTTGTATTACACAGGTGCTGAAGATACGCAAATGCTAAATGTGAAACAATAAACTCCGCAACACTGTGCCTCTTGCAAGACTGTGCCTCTTGCTGTGCTTGCAACTTTATTAATGAAAATGGACTTACGTTTCGGACCACAGTCCTTCGTCAGAGTCTTAGAGCGAATGGTAAAAGATCTACTCTTGTAAAGACTTCCCATGATTAGTCCCCTGATTTATAATTGACAAATGACATCAATATAATCATATTCTTTGGAGTAAAAATGTAATTTTGGGGTGAGAATGTATGATTTTGAACATAGTGTTTGAATATGACAGAGATATTTGACGTTTTGCAGAAAAAGTTGACCGTGTTGGTTATTTTTATGTGTTTATAGTTTTGAGAAATAATTTATAGTTTCAGAAAATGTGTCTAAACAACCATTCTTTAATGTTTTTAGCAGTGTGTATGGGGGCGTTATGTTGGAATATGGGGACATGAGGGAACAGTGTTTGCACCATAGGGTTCACCTGGTCTTGTAAAATGCTTTCATATTGTTTGCCCGTTCAGATGTATTAAAAAGAGTAAAAGATGACTCATCAGACCATATCACTTTTCTCCATTGCTCAGGGGTCCAGGTTTTGTGTTTCCTACACCATGTTATGTGTTTTTGTGCATTAGCCTTGGATACAAATGGTTTCCGAATGGCGGCCCTGCCATAAATACCAGCTTTGTGAAGCTCATGACGTGCTGTTTTTGTTGAGACTGGTTCAGCTATGGATTGATTAAATTCTGTGGTGATTTTTAGAGCTATAGTTTTGTGGTTATTAGCAACTATTCTACCAAGTGTCCGTCTGTCCCTGTGGGAGAGCTTTGACTTGCGGCCACAGTTATTTTTTGCTGATGCTGTTTTTTGGTGCTGGGCATATGTTGTCATAATTTTTCATACTGTTCCCCTTGCCACCTTAAATAATCTTTCAGTTTTTGTGACTGACACACCTGCAATTCAGGTGCCAACTATTGGAACTCTGTTAGTATCCTCATCTTGCTTTGGAGACTTACCTATCAGTGCTGCTGTTTAGACCTCTTAAGCAGACACATGCTAATTAGCATTCACATTAATAGGAATCACCTGTGTAGATGGTTTTGTAATTGGGGTTTAGATGCTTCAAAGTTAAAGTCATATTCAGGGGTATTTCCGATATTTTGTCCCCCTGTATGTGTTCCAAACTATGTGTGTATCCCATTCATGGATAAGAGTGGAGTTGAAATACGTATGTATGTACCTAGACAGACAGAAACAGGTATTATTAAATGTCTCCATCTAGTGGCTATATGGGATAATGTGCATATCCATGGTACAAATGTGCATATTTATTTACCTAGTCTAATTCAAGTTTTTGATTAATCCATTTGACACTTTTCTGCAAACAAAGCTCTATGTTCTCAATACAGTTAACACTGTAGTCTAAACGGGTTGATAATTTTTTTAAATAATAGCAAATTTTCATTTTTGCACACAAATGACA
>CM056395.1:20028585-20251945 GCA_029718625.1 Synaphobranchus kaupii | reverse complement strand
CCTATGGTAAAAAAAACGGAGATAAATGTTGTTAGTTTGTTAACTAAATTGTAACCTTAGCTATTCTTCGTCCTTCATATTTTTTAAATTACAGTGACCAGGTTTCCATACTCTCACCGTTTAAAACCCAGCTGATTTCCCCTGTTATTCCATAACTGAACAAAACGATTTTAAAGAGAACTAAGCGTCTAATTAGAAACTAAAACAAATTTGCAGCACGTTACACAATTAATTCACAATACATTTTAATGCCATTCTCTGCACGTGCGCTGCATGTTCTTTGTTTCCCCTGCTGTAAGTCGCACGTTTCACGGTCTTCCTGGGAAAGTGGATTGTTTTAAAGGACTACGCTATGAGCAAAACAGGTTGGTCACATTTCCATAAACAGGACATTATTAAACAAGGGGAAATATGCGTGAACATATGGGTTGCGAACCTGACAGCTTTATTGTAGGCTATTTAGTGTCATCATTAAGGCAAAATAACGGTATGTATGTTATTAATTAATATTAGCCTACTATGCAGGTAGCCTAATGAACTTTGGATGAAGCTTGAACTTCGAGAACTCCATGAGAACAGCCTCTTGGAATTGATGTTTGACACTTTCATTGCATAATCAAACGAAATTCGCTGAACAAGCAGGCTAATTTGGCGTTTTCTAAGGTGAGACTGAAGCCATTGATAGCTTATTCTCAGCTGTTGCAGGTCCTTTTAACGAAATTTAACCGCATATATTTTGTAAAATAACAGCCCTGTCTGGAATTACCGGGAACTCATAGGCTAATGGTTAGTCCGAATAATATTGATCATACTCCATTTAGCCTGTTCCTTGATCACACTAAACACGCACGAGCATGTCTGTTTCGCCATCAAGCAATCCGCCAAGGTGGAAAAGCAGGCTTTTAAAGGGAATGGAATATGACATTTTGATTGGTTTATTGCATGTCACGCCCAAGACACACCTATAATTAATGAAGCGACTAGGTTCAGCCCAGTTGCACCTTGCGCCGTGCTTAGCGCCAAAAAAAAACACGCCGTTAAAATAGCAAAAGTGGACTTGGACACGCCCAAAATGGACTCTACGCCATGCGCTTGCGCCAAGATCGCCAAGATAGGGGCCCTTTATGTCCAAAATTCCGAACTATCCCTTTAAACGCAAAAGTCCTCACATGTTGAAATGTCTCCACTGCAAACTCAGAGGACATTAGACTCAAGTCTCAATTGTGTTTATGTAACACATAATCTATCAGTCTTTTCCTCTTTTTCTTACTGTCTGTGTGTACTTTCTGTGTGTATGCTGTTGTTTCCTGTGCCACAGGGAGATGTTTGCGGTGAACTGGACTCAGAAACAGAAGACAGAGTTGTGTATACAGATGTACGCATATGACTGCACTGGTCCAACCATTGTGAGTGACTGGCTGTGTCCAAGGCCAGTTCCTGTGACCTTATCACATAAATGCTCGATATGGTGCAGATTTGGTGGCTGAGAAGGCCGTGACGTGTGGATAACTTCAGTGCCATGCCCCACAAACCATTGGGGGACATCTCATGCTCTCATTTTGAAAAGTGCTTGAAAAAAACTGCTTTAACATGGATGGACTGAAGATGCTCACTCAGTAGCACTGAGTAACAAATAACAATGGGCCTCATTCACGAACCATTCTATAAACAAATTTGTTCTTAAGACGTTCTTTAAAACGTTTTCATGAACATTCTGGCATTCACCAATGTTTTTTTTTTTTTATTTGATATTTTTTCTTGGGTAGAACAGAAGCTCAGAACAGAAACATCTAATTGTTCGTAGAATGATTGGTGAATGAGGCCCAATGTCCTTGCCTTCTAAGCATGAACGCACTGAACCCATGACAGGCATATTCATCCCGCAACATTACTGAACTACCCTGTGTTACACTTTGCTGTTGTTGCTGCTGGATGCCACTTACAACAATAATTACAAGTAATTACTTGTTCTTTGAATCATGCATAAGTATCTCCACTGTGTATAATTACATCTGTCATACAGTGAACACCATAATTCATTGGACAGTGACACATTTTTTTGTAATTTTGGTTCTGTACTCTAGCACTTTGAGTTTGAAAGGATACAATGACAATGATGTTGAAGTGCAGACTCAGCTTTATTGAGGGTATTTTCATCCATATCGGATGGACCATTTAGAAATTATAGAACCTTTTGTACATAGCCCCCCCCTATTTCCGGGCATCAAAAAATATTGAACATTTTAACATAATGTAGAATAAAGTAATCATTTTTAATATTTGTTCGCATATCCTTAGCATGCCATGACTTGCTGATGTCTGTGACCCAACAACATCAAAAGACTCTTGATATCTTATTTTCTGGGAGTCTTCCAAGCGATACTATGATTTCTCTGCATTTTAATGGATTTCTATGGGAATTGGGTGGTGGGACTAGATTTAGCTGTACATTATGCTGGAAGAGTATGGAATACATGGTTGGCGAAATGGCTATAAGTCATCAAGGATCTGAGGTATCAAACGAGTCTCAAAACATCACTCTGCTGCCAGATATGCAGTAGATATGGATGGATAACTTGAAGGGTTTCTTCTCCTGACTTCTTTTTCCATAGAGTTCAACAGGAAAATTTGTCAGGAGAAACAACCCTTAGGTTGAAGTGCAGACTGTCAGCTTTAGTGATCCATCCATATCTACTGCATATCTGGCAGCAGAGTGATGGTTTAAGGCTTGTTTGACATGTCAGACCATTGATGATTTACAGCTATTTAGCCAACCATGTGTTCCATACTGTTCCAGTGTAATTTACAGCTAAATCTAGACCCACCACCCAATTCCCAGAGAAATATATTGCTTTTTAGATGCTACGCCTCTTTGCAGATGCTTTTATCCCAAACAACATACAGTATACAAACGCATACGTTTTTCAGTGTATGCAGTCAGCTGGGATCGAACCCGCAGCCTTTGCATTGTTAGCGCAGTGCTCTACCAACTGCACCACACAACTACTATATTGATAGCCAAAATGTAATATATGATATAGAGTCTGAGTTGAAAATTAGATCAATATCCTTAAGAGATCATAGCAATATACACTCTTCAATCTATGATATGCACTTGAATGCAGGATCTGTCAGTTAATCACACTAGTTAAAAAATTGTATGCTATGGTGCATATATCAACAGTTTGTGGACAAGCTCTGAAGAAAGAATACATGCAAGATACGTGGTCACAAATAGGACACATGGGCATGTTGGAAATGAAGCATGCTTTATACTAGTGCAAAATGTGTAAGTATATTGCCTTCAGCTTTAATACCCACAAATGCCGATATACTGTATAGAGCACCGCCTACACTAAGAGTATGAATCAGGCTACCGCGCTCAGTGTAATAACCATGCATCTGTTTATCACCCCCACCACAGGTTCTAATTGTTCTGGTTTAACACCGCCTGACTCAGTCTTACCTGAGGGTTTTCAGTACAAAGAGGAATTAAATAATGTTGTTTCACACAGCAGATTTTCAGAGCTCTTTCAGTTGGTATTCAGCAGGGTAAACCAATGTCTTCACACCCAAATTGTGGTATTCAGGCTGTGGTGAAAGGTGAAAGGTGGAAGGTGAATGGTGTTTGCCACAGAGAGGACACATTTTCCACAGACACACACTGACTGCTTGTCCATTTCCTGTTTTCTGTATGTGGCATATACAGTGCAACCTATATACAGCACAACATTATCATTTATACTCATTATGCACATACTGTACATGATATAATGCTTTGTCAAACCCCACAAACTGTAAAATGATGTTAAATCTAAATGCTATCAGACAAGCACAGGAGGGAAACAAGTAAGAGTAAAGCACAGTGAGTTTTACATGGACAAATTACAAAGCTCACTTGTCAGGAAAAGTAGGCTCACTTGTCAGGGCCATAATCGATAGTACTGTGAGCCTGAGCAGATTCCGTCCAACTTCCAGGATATGCTTCGATAATAAACCAATGGTCAGTTACAAACCTGACCAATCATGATCTCATCTTGGCCAAGCTCCAAATGCAGACAGTGAAAAAAAAATGCAATTTACACCTACAGTAGTTTACTGCTAGCTAGCTAACCTTGCATACTAGGCCAGCTTAGGTAAGCAAACTAGCTGGCTAACTTTCCAGGCAGACACCTATTATACATATACATGAATGTAAGGAATACTGCAATTAAATGACAGACTGAAAATAACAAAAACCCTCTGAATTCTCCATATTTATGATCTATCAATGTCGTTATTGGAGACTGTAATAATTTTAACTGCATAGTGAAATGCAGTGGGAGCTGGCAATACTTTTTGCATCTGATTAAATAGTATTTTTGTCCAGTTGAGCACAGAGGAAGAGTGCAAAAAACGACACTCTGAAGACACTGCTGAAGAGCATGTTAGACTCTACAAACATCTCATAACCTGCTGCTTAACCCAACATCGTTTTAAAGAAGTTGGAGTCAAGACATTTTAGCTTGCTTTATTAACTAAAGATGTAGCTTGGACATTCTTGCAACCATTCTGTGCTGGGTTCAACCCTCACCTGTGGCAGGCAGTTATGAACTGATAGGAAATATGCAAATATTGTTTGCATATGTTAACCATTCTGTATCAGGAGTTAAATTAAATTATCAGGAGTATGCCGAACGGATGCAAATCTAGTCAGACTCCCTATACTGTGGTATGGAAGTGAACCAGATAACTTGTTATTGGGCTTTCCTGTGACTTAAAAGTATTATTCGGCCACTCTGGAATGGTGGTTATCGCATTCCCATAATCAGGAATATCACATGATTTCCCACTGTTTTCACAGGTTTCTCCTATAAATCAGCGCTGTGGTTCAGTCATCTGTATAGTAATCCAAAAATAAACAGGGTGAAATCTGAAATCTCATCTTTGGGACCCTGTCGGATGATCTGTCAGGGTGGTCCGGATTTAAAGGCAAACCATTTAAAGCTTTATACGTTAAAAGTAATATAGTGTAGTCTAGTTAATTCTGAATTTAATGAAGAGATTTTAGCACCGGGCTGATATGCTCACATTTGTTAGTTCTAACTACCTTAGCAGCTGCATTCTGTACAATGTACTTCGGTTTCAGGGTTGAGTTAGTGTAACCAGACAATAAAACATTACAGTAACCCAGTCGAGAGGTCACAAAAGCATAAATAATTTTTTCCAGCATCCTCCAAGGACAATATCTTCTTTAGTTATATTGCTCAAGTGGAAGAAGGCCACTCTCGTGATATTATTAATGTGGGCCTGAAAGGGTAGGTCTGAATCGATACGCCAAGCTTTTTTGGCGGAGACAGTGAAGCAGGGTCGTGCAGAGACCTTTTGAGAGGCAGGTGCTCAAAGTGAGAAAAGGGCTGTAGGGCTATGATTTAGCACTTCTGCCAGACTGTACATCACACCTCCCCCACACCAGCCTCAAAGGGTGTGCTTTCCATTCCCCCTCCCACCCAAAATCTATAAATATTTCCATATTTGGTCATGCAAGCAGCACAATGCATGTGGTGTTTCTCTCAGACACTAAGCCTCCATTATGGACCTGAGGCCAGTGAGTTTTCAGCGCGTGTTGGAGTAACTGCTGCTTGTGATGTGAGGATCAATCTACAGAGCTGCTGTGCTGAGGGCAGAAGCAACATTAATTTGAAAT
Organism: Synaphobranchus kaupii; assembly: GCA_029718625.1. NCBI lineage: Eukaryota > Metazoa > Chordata > Actinopteri > Anguilliformes > Synaphobranchidae > Synaphobranchus > Synaphobranchus kaupii. Next base: position 20,246,259 of record CM056395.1, on the reverse strand, counting down.
AGTTTGTAGTAGGCAAGCAAGCAAGCAAGCAAGCACGCACACGCACGTACACACACACACACACACACACACACACACACACACACACACACACACACACTCACTCTTAGATCAACAGGATGTGAGGGGGTTGGGGGGCTGCAGACCATAAGTAAGAGGAAATGCGTCTGCACAAGTCTCACACAAGAAATGCAGAAAAACTCAGACATCGGAAATACCTTGTGTCTATCTTTCTGAAATATTTCTAACAGATATATATTTTTATATGAATATGATCAATATGAATATGACTATGAGGGGCCGTTTAGGCCATAATCCATGTTGGACCTCTCACATACATATATTCTCACTCTCACATACATATATTCTCACTCTCACATACATATATTCTCACTCTCACATACATATATTCTCACTCTCACACATATATTCACACTCACATACATATATTCTCACTCTCACATACATATATTCTCACTCTCACATACATATATTCTCACTCTCACATACATATATTTTCACTCTCACATACATATATTCTCACTCTCACATACATATATTCTCACTCTCACATACATATATTCTCACTCTCACATACATATATTCTCTCTCACATACATATATTCTCTCTCACATACATATATTCTCACTCTCACATACATATATTTTCACTCTCACATACATATATTCTCACTCTCACATACATATATTCTCACTCTCACATACATATATTCTCACTCTCACACATATATTCTCACTCACATACATATATTCTCACTCTCACATATATTCTCTCTCACATACATATATTCTCACTCTCACATACATATATTTTCACTCTCACATACATATATTCTCACTCTCACATACATATATTCTCACTCTCACATACATACATTCTCACTCTCATATACATATATTCTCACTCTCACATACATATATTCTCATAATAGAATGTATGTATGTGAGAGTGATAATATATGTATGTGAGAGTAGAATGTATGTATGTGAGAGAAAGTATATATGTATATGGAAGGCACTTACATGAAACGGAAGGAAGTTAGTTTATAGAATTGTGATTGGCTCAGAAGCTGACTGGTACCATAAATATACAAACATAGATACCTCAGTTTCCCTATTCAAATCTTCACGGCCGCCAAATTAGGGTAAATTCTGTGTAAAAACAAACGGTACTGTATACAGGCACGACTTCACACCAGCGTTGCGTTGTGGGTATTATCGTCCTTTTTGCAGACACGCAAACTATAAACATTAACGGTAACTTTAGCTGTTATGTGAAGGTGACACCTTATGTTATGTTATGTTAAGGTGTAACCACCTTGATTGTGTTGGACTCATGCACCTGATGCAAATGACCCCTGGTTTTGTCACACATGCAAACAAGAGTGGAACAGAACTGTAACCAACGGTGAAGCCTTAAAGAAAGACTGACCACATAATTATGTTCTATGTTGTGCCTATTGAAGCACTTAATTGTTCAAGTTTTTTGGCGTTTTCAGCTCTTGGTTCTATTACGTTTTACTTATTATTTACCTTGTGCTTTCAACTTATCCCACAGGGATTTATGTGTGCAATCGTTTTTCTTAAATTACTTGAATGGAATATATTACTGGAATGTAATATATTCCACTCTGGCCGAGGCGGGGGCACTGGTTTGCTTATATCTCAGTCCTGGAAATTCTCCATGCCCTCTTTACACAGCTTAAATATCTCCTCCTTTGAGTTTCATGCAATCACTGTAACTCACTCGTCTAAACTCAACATTGTTGTTCTCTACCGCCCTCCAGGTCCACTCAGCGCTTTCCTGGATGAACTGGACACTCTCCTGAGCTCCTTCCCTGAGGATGGCACCCCTATAATTCTACTGGGTGACTTCAACCTCCAGCCAGAGAGCTCCCAGTCATCCAGTGTCGCCTCACTCCTCCAGTCCCTCGCCCTCACCCAGTCCCCATCGCCCGCCACCCACAAGGCTGGTAACCAACTAGACCTTGTATTCACCAGGAGCTGCGCCACGTCTGAACTCACGGTGACTCCGCTCCATGTATCGGACCATTTATTTATTTAATTCTCTCTCTCCTACCCACTCTCCCGCATCTCCCCTAACAACCTACCCCCTGTAACTTTCAGGAGAAATCTCCGCACTCTCTCACACTCCTCTCTCTCTACCTCTGCTCTCTCTGTACTTCCTCCTCCTGCTTCTTTTGTTAATTTACCTATTGAAGTCGCCACCCTCCACCTTTAACTCCTGCCTCTCTCAGTCTCTCGATTCACTATGTCCTCTCGTCTCCAAACCGGCCCGATCATCACTCCCATGCCCGTGGCTGACTGATTCTCTCCGATCCAGCAGAACCACGCTGCGAGCTGCCGAGAGAAAGCGGAGGAAATCCAGATCCCCAGATGATCTGGCCTCGTATCACACTCTGCTGGCAGCCTTCACATCAGCAACTACGTCTGCTAAGGCAACATTTTACCAGTCAAAAATTAATGCATGCATGTCTAACCCCCGTAAACTCTTTTCCACCTTCTCTTCCCTGCTGATCCCTCCTCCACCCCCCTCACCCTCATCCCTCTCTGCCGATGACTTCTTGATCCACTTTGAGGAGAAGGTAGCCGTGATCCGAAACTCCTTCACACATCCGGTGACGCCTCATATGCCCCATAATGAACCCACCGCTACATTTTTGTCCTTTAAGACTCTGGAGGACACAGATGTACTCCAACTTGTAACGCGCCAGCGTGCAACCACCTGCCCACTGGACCCCATCCCGTCGGCAGTCCTCCAGTCTATATCCGGTGAGGTCCTTCCATATCTATCTTCCATTTTCAACACCTCCTTAACCTGTGGCTATGTTCCTGCTGTTTTCAAAACTGCCCGTGTTACCCCACTCCTTAAAAAAACCTAGCTTAGACCCCTCTGATGTTAGAAACTATCGTCCTGTGTCTCTCCTGCCCTTCCTGTCCAAAGCTCTTGAACGAGCTGCCCTTAACCAACATTCCACTGAAACTGAGCTCCTGGCTGTGACTGAGGCACTTGCCACTGCCAGAGCCTCCTCCCTCTCCTCTGTCCTGATTCTCCTTGACCTGTCTGCCTCCTTTGACACGGTCAACCACAAACTCCTGATGTCCACACTAGCTGAGATGGGCATCTCTGGAACTGCCCTCTCTTGGTTTACATCCTATCTCACTGATAGATCCTACCAAGTCTCCTGGAAGGGTTCCGTCTCTGCTCCCCATCCCCTGTCTACAGGAGTCCCGCAGGGATCTGTACTGGGTCCTCTGCTGTTCTCTATGTATACTAAGTGTCTTGGCTCAGTAATTCAAAATATATAATGATCATAATCATTAAAAAAAATAGAGAAAGGGGTGGGGCGATGCCACACCAAGGTGCCCATTGGCCACACCCTTGCCGGCGGCCCTGAGTTGTTAGTGTTAATTAGTAATATAAACAATAAGTGGAACAACTAGTTTAGTCAGGGGAAATACAGAGAGGACCGAAAACACCCGAAGGCTCCCGAAAAGTGAGATGAAGACCGGGGAGTAACATAAAGGCAACTACGTGAACATAAACTGGAATATGGACTGTAACTGTGAAAACGTAAACAGACACGAGAGTAACTACACTAATAATAATAAACACGAGTACAGAAAAATACATAAATACAATAATAATAATGAAAAATAATAAACAACAAGGAACAGAAATAACAAATACAAACAGACAAAACTCAGAATCCTAACAGGAAGACCTTTACTTTCTGAACCTGGATTTTACACCTCTGTATTTATGTAATCAAAGATATAATACGCATTGATGTGCTAGTCAGTACGTTTATCTATGCATAGCACTGAGCAGGAGTTGTTATACTGGAGAGATGCTGTTAGGTTTCTGTATTCTGCCTGTTAGTTTGTTTCATTTATGTTTCTGATTTTTACCATGTTTATTTATTCTGATTATTTTTTGAGCTTTCACTGTTCCATGTTTGGTATTACTGTCACTCCCTGTCGTCGTCACACTATTCGGGAGCCTTTGGTGATTTCGGGTTTCGCTGTATTTCCACTTTCGTTTACTTCCTTCTTCACTAATTACTTTTGTTTATAATACTAATCTACTAATCGTTACTAACCACTTAGAATTAGGTTTCTTACTAATACACTAACGACTAACTTGTAAATAATACTAATCAACTAATTTACTAACGTCAGGGAATTAGAGTTTCTACTAACCTACTAATTTACTAATGCAATCTCAGTTTCCATCTGCACCTTTTTTTTTTTTTCTTCTGTCCTATCTCTGAATATCTTACTGTGATTCCCTACTTGTTTCAGCTGCATCTGATTTCCGCATTCCTCTACCTCGTTGTGTGCACGGGTCTTCTCCGATCCATGTCATGTATAGTCTATGTTATGTGCTAGTCCGGTCCGCGTCTTATGTGTTCCCTCGTTATTGTACTATTAGCTTCCCTTATCGTTTCATTGTGCTCACCTGTGAGCAATCTCCCCTCCCTGTGTCTGCACACCTGATTCCCATTATGTCTGTCTCTCCCTGTGTATTTAACCCCTGCTATTTCAGTCCATCTTCGCGAGTTCCTCACTAGATTTTTTGATTCCTAGTTGCCTGATAGTTGCTGAGTATTTGTTTCAGAGTTTTTTGTACCCCTTGTCCATTACCCGTGGTTGTTTTATTTCTGTTTTAAGTCTTTTTGTTCCTCCTCTGCCTCCCCGGTTTTTGACCTCTGCCTGTGTTCTCGCGACTCTGATTTTTGGTTACTGTCTTTGTGCCTTCCTGGTTACGACCCCTGCCTGTTCTTTGACCATTCTTTGGACTGTGCTTTGTACCGTTGCCCTGTCTCCCCAGTTTTTGACCCAGCCTGTCTCACCACGGATTGCTGCCTTGCCCCTTGTTGAGATATGACATATAGAGATATGTATATTATTGTATGAGTACATGTGTTAGTGTACCATATTGTTTATGTGAGTAGCTGCGACTACCACTTTGCCCAGGGGGAGGCGCTGTTGCGCTGTGTATTGTCCGTTACTGCAATGATTGTTGTCACTGCCTGGGTATAAGGAGAGGCATAGCTACGCCCCCTCGCTCTCTTGGCTGGCTGACTCAGGAGAGAGCAGCAGCACTGTGTTCTATCGTTGAATAAACAACGCCGAGTTGAATGGCTAAATTAAGATAACTGTCTGGACAGTACGATCCTGTTTGAACTAAGAATAATCACCTTCACGCTGCGCAGGTAGACAAAAGGTATAAGTCTACTCTGCTAACAGGTTATGGGCCCAGATACAATGAATTATTCTACAGTTCGACGGAGTACGCACGTGCGATAGCATAGGAGTGGCTAGTTAGCCTAGTGTTGAGCTAGTTTAGCGTCAGGAGAACCGAGGGAAGCTAAAGCTACGCTAACAAGGAGCTAAGCTGAGCTACCGAAAGCTACAAACACAAAAGCCATGGCGAGTAAGCACAAGAGCAAGTGGCCCACGTTCGACGGGAAGGCAGAGGAGTATGAACTCTGGGAAGAAAGGATGTTGTGTTGCATGCACGGAGTGGGATTGAAGGAAACTTATCCTTAAATCCTTAGAGAACCCCCTGGAGACCTGACCGCGGTACAGAAGGCTACAGATGCCAAGCTGAATGCAGACGCCTATTGTGAGTTAGCGCCGCTACTCGACAATATGAGCTTGGGACTGATATTCAGAGACACAAAGGACAAGGGCCGAGAAAGTCTCAGAGTATTACGGGAACACTACATCGGAAAAGGTAGACCCCGGATTGTCACTTTGTACACAACAATGACCGCGCTGAAGAAAGCTGATAACGAGACTGTAACTGAATACATTATTCGAGCTGAGCAGGTCATTACGGCACTCAGGAGCGCGGGAGAAGCACCGAGTGAGGGACTAATGATGGCGATGGTCATGCGGGGGTTACCGGAGAAGTACAAGCCGTTCACATTAATGGTGACACACGGTGACGCGGAGCTGACGTTGGGACAGTTCAAGGCGAAGTTGAGGAACTTCGAGGCCTCAGAAGAGTCGGCCCCAGCCACAGACAAGACAGGCGAAAGGGTGCTGAAGGCCCAAGCGATGCCAAAGAAAAAGCCAGCCAAACGATTCATCCGCGACGGGGATGGGGAACGCAGCGGGCTGGTGTGTTGGCGATGCGGAGGGAAGGGCCACCGGAAAGATGACTGCACAAAGAAAGTTTGGTGTAGTTTCTGTAAAAGCAAGGGACACACAGACAACGCGTGCACAAAGAAAGACCGCGATGATGGCGCTCGGTGCGCCCACGTGCAAGATGGCGGCGGCCATGAAGCAGGTCGTGGACAAGATAGCCGAGCAGCTGCGGAAGGAGAAGACTACACCCTCAAAGCACGAACAGAAGATACAAGCCTACCGGGACAACAGCTACAGACCTAGAGAAAAGGATTGATCGTCGACACGGGAGCGTCGTCTCACATCATCAACGACAAGAGCAAATTCAAGAACTTCGACGGCACCTTCAAGCCGGAGAGACACAGCATGGAATTGGCGGACGGGAAGCGTACCTTCGGGGTGGCGCAAGGCAGGGGAGAAGCACAGGTGTGTCTGATAGACAGTGAGGGGCGACGGTGTCGAGTGACCCTGGAGAACGCGCTATACATCCCATCGTACCCCCAAGAACTCTTCTCCGTGAAGTCTGCTACCACTAACGGCGCCAAGGTGTTCTTCGAAGAAGGTAGAGATGTTCTAGTGTTACCGGATGGTACTAGGTTTGACATTTATGTATGTAAGAAGATGTACTATTTGCAAACCGAGTGTGATGCTGATGATGTGTGTCATGTCAGCCATGATATCCAAACATGGCATGAGATCATGGGTCACTGTAATTATGAGGATGTTTTAAAGCTGCAGGATGTAACCGTAGGCATGAAAATCAAGGGTACAAAGTGTAAGCCTGATAAAGAATGTGCAGTATGTATAGAGGGAAAGTTCACCCAAACGAGGAACAGAGATCCGACCGATAAAGTAAAGACACCACTTGAGTTGGTAAACACTGATTTAGCTGGTCCAGTAAACAATGAGTCCATTGATGGCTTCAAGTATATGCAGTCATTTACAGATGTGTGGGGCAGTGTTTGTTTATTTCCTGAAAGCGAAGAGTGATGCAGTTCAAGCCACTGAGAAGTATCTGGCAGATGTAGCCCCTTATGGGACTGTGAAATGCATTAGATCAGATAACGGGACCGAGTTCACTAGTAAGGAGTTTCAAACACTACTGAGAAAGAACAAGATTAGACACGAGACGTCTTGTCCTTATTCCCCACACCAGAACGGGACAGCTGAAAGAGAAGGGCGCACTCTTTTCGAGATGGCCAGATGTATGCTTATCGATAGTGATCTACCTAAGAGTCTTTGGCACTATGCCATTCAGGAAGCAGCCCATACCAGAAACCGGTGTTTTAATAAGCACATGGGCACTACGGCCTATTCTGCACTGACAGGGAAAAAGTGCAATCTAGCTAGGATGCATAAATTTGGGTCAGTGTGCTATGCGTACCAGCAGGACAGGGGAAAACTAGATTCTAGATGTGAGAAAGGACGTTTTGTTGGGCATGACAAGGGCAGTCCCGCCTATCTAGTCTACTACCCCGACAAAGAGAAGGTGCAGAAGTACAGACTGGTAAAGTTTGTCACCAAGACAACTTGTGAAAGCGAGACTCAGACACAGGAGCTAGAGCAGGACCCGAAGGGAGACTGTGAAGAGAGGGTAGAGACCCCACAGCCTAGTGTACTGAGCACAGATGTACAGACTGACGATCCTCAGTCAGCACCAGAGGATGACGGCGAGAAGCACCCTAGGGTGACGTCACATGCCTCAGACAGTGGGAGATATCCCAGCAGGGAGCGTAAACCCCCGGGGTACCTGAGAGACTATACTCAGGAAGATAGTACACTCACCAGCGTAGATTATTGCTACAGAGCAGTTTGCGGTGTACCTCTGACCTTTAAAGAGGCCATGACATCGACTGAGTCAGAAAAGTGGGGAAACGCGATGGATGAGGAGATTAAGTCCCTAGAAGACAACCAGACGTTTACCCTGACAAAATTGCCAAAAGGCAGGAAAACAGTGGGAGGAAGATGGGTGTACTCAATTAAGAGCGACACTGACGGACACAACAAGTACAAGGCTAGATTTGTGGCGAAAGGATACAGTCAGAGGGCGGGGATAGATTATGGGGAGACGTTCTCACCAACAGCCAACCTGACAAGTATACGAGTATTAATGCAGAAGGCAGCCCAAGATGATTTGATTTTACACCAGATGGATGTGAAGACAGCCTATCTGCATGCTCCCATCGATCGAGATATTTACATGGAACAACCTGAGGGTTATGTAAAGGAGGGAGAAAAGCTAGTGTGTAAGCTAGAGAAGTCAATTTACGGCCTGAAGCAGTCATGGCGAAATTGGAATGAGATGCTGCATAAATGTTTAACAGATGACAATTTCACCCAGAACCCGGCAGACCACTGCGTCTACGCAAAAGAGTCTAAAGAGGAGAAAGTAATAATTGCAATCTGGGTTGATGATCTTATCATCGCAGCCAACAACACCAAGAGCCTACCAAATTTAAGATGAAAGATTTGGGGAGGTTAAAGCATTTTCTGGGCATGGATTTCAGCCAGTCTGACGGCTGTGTAAAAGTGTCACAAAAGAGGTATGTTGAGAAGATACTGGAGCGTTTTGACATGCAGGAGTGTAGGGTTAGGGAAACACCATGTGACCAAAAGTTAGACTACACTGAAGATGCGCCTAAAATGGCGGATGTGAAGAAGTACAGAGAGGCTGTCGGCAGTCTTATCTATTTGACAACCTGTACACGTCCAGACCTATGTTTTGTGGTAAGCAAGTTATCACAGCATTTTGTTGAACCTACAGAAGAGTATTGGGTTACAGTAAAATATGTTTTGCGTTATCTCAGGGGTACTGCAGACAAACAGCTCTGTTTTAAAAAGAGCAGCGAGAAACTAGGCCTACAGGCATATAGTGACGCCGACTGGGCTGCAGATACAAGCGATAGACGCAGTACGACAGGGTATTGTGTGAGCATGGGTAAGGACAGCTCACTAGTCTCTTGGAAAACCAAGAAACAACCTACAGTAGCACTTTCTACATGCGAAGCTGAGTATATGGCTCTAGCTCTAACTATACAGGAGTGTATTTATTTGGAGCAGCTACTGGGAGGTATGGATGCCTATGTATATAAGAAAACAGTTGTTAACGAGGACAACCAGGGGACAATTGCATTAGTTAAAAACCCTGTGTGTAGGCAAAGGTGTAAGCACGTGGATATTAAATACCACTTCATTAGGTCAACTATAAGGGAGGAAAATATGTCATTGGTTTATTGTCCCACAGACGAAATGGTTGCAGATGTGATGACCAAGCCTGTCTCCAAACTGAAGCTGAGAAAATTTGCAGGGGTCATGTTTGGTGTGTAAAATGTGTTGAAGAAGTCCACATTTGATTGTGCCATTTTTTGTTTTGTTCGTTTGTTGTTTTAAATATGAACAGATATACAGTAAGCACATAATTCATAAGTGGGAGTGTTGAGATATGACATATAGAGATATGTATATTATTGTATGAGTACATGTGTTAGTGTACCATATTGTTTATGTGAGTAGCTGCGACTACCACTTTGCCCAGGGGGAGGCGCTGTTGCGTTGTGTATTGTCCGTTACTGCAATGATTGTTGTCACTGCCTGGGTATAAGGAGAGGCATAGCTAGTACGCCCCCTCGCTCTCTTGGCTGGCTGACTCAGGAGAGAGCAGCAGCACCGTGTTCTATCGTTGAATAAACAACGCCGAGTTGAATGGCTAAATTAAGATAACTGTCTGGACAGTACGATCCTGTTTGAACTAAGAATAATCACCTTCACGCTGCGCAGGTAGACAAAAGGTATAAGTCTACTCTGCTAACACCCCTTATTAAACTTCGGTTTTTTTTTCATACTCCTGCCTGCGTTTGGGTCTTTCCCCTACCGACACCTAACAGATGCTTCTTCTGCAGAGATCGTTCTGAGGTGTAGACAAATAATTTGGACTTTGGTTGAAAGAATATCTCAATATGTACCCATCATTTATCAAATAAATGGCAATGAAGAATTAAGGACATTTGAATTAATATGTTTTTTATAGAACGATTATTTTCATTTCACATATATTGCAATGAATCATGTGCTGCACTATAAATACGTACATATTCAGCTCTACACAATTGTCATTTATAATTTTACTTTAAAACAGACTATGCACTCATATATTCCGCAGAAAGCCACTATAATGCAACTATAATTTAAAGCGTTAATTTTAAACAGTCACTACATTCGTAACTAAAAAAAAAGTATACAGTATACAACACAGCAAATTTAGTAAGCTATTCCTGATTTGTGATGAAGCGAGCTGTGTTCTCTATATTTACTGTAGAGGCCACACATATTCAAATAATAAGCTTTTAAAAATTACATATGGGCAATATCGTTGTGTATGCTGAAGCAGAACAGTTCTCGTTCGGGAGGCGGGAGTTATACAATATATATACCCCCCTCCTAGATCTAACCCAATACCACAGTAACCACCGTACTGAAAACTAAATACACATTAAGTGGGGTGTGAGCGACTTTAGAGATCTTTCTTCAAATGTGAAGATAGGACTGGATGATTTAAAACATGTAATCTATTCAAGATAAAATATTATTTAAAATAATAATGAGGGGAAACATCTTGTTCGCCTATATAATCGGTATGTAGCCTACCTTCCTTACTTTCAAATGTTATGATGAATAATGATGCTTAACTGGAAACATTAATAAGCATCACTTATTAATGTTACCCAATAAGACGACTAGCTTAAATATTAAGAACGCTACAATAGTGAAAAGCAGGAAACCATTTATTTTAACAGAACAAAGGAATCCGCCTATGTGACGCACTTAACTTTACAATAAAACGTATTCTTCTTATTAGTATTATTGTTATTATTATTAGGAATAGGCTACTGCATTGTAGTATAATCTCAACAAAAAAAGTTACAACTAACAATATATTGCCTATCGTAGCTCAGACTCATTAAACAAGCTCTATTCAAAAGCAATGCTACCCAATCTTTCCTAAATGATTTAATGTAACTTGGAACTGTGTTTCTTCATCTTACCTTACTTTAGAAAATGTACAGGTTTTAAAATGTTCGCTGCTGCTAGAAATGTTTGTACAATTCACACACATTTATACCAAGAAACAAAATTTACAATAGAGAAAGGGGGAAGAATAAATACAGCTAAAAATAAGTAATATTTGGACCTAGTAAATAGCCTAAATATTGCATTTTACAAACCTATCCAGAAATATGTTTGGCCCATTAATGTATCCTACTGTATCCTATGTTTGTGGGTCAGATGATGCCAAATAAGTAAAATAGTACTAATTATTTTAGCATGAAATATTATTTGTGAACACAATTTTGTGAACACAAGAATGTAGGCTCTGTAGGACCACACAGGTTTCTGTTCAAATACAAATATTCCACATAAATAAATTATTACTAGTAATAATAATAATAATGCATTGTATTCATGCTGTGCTTTTCATAGACCCAAAGCATTGGATGCAGACAAGTGTTCAAACATGGCCTGGCTATAGTCTAGTCATCTTTCTTTTTCATGTCTATGTGTAACACTGAATCACAGATTATTTCCATTATAAATTATTGTCATTTCACAGTTTGATGTGGCACATAAAGTTTAATTGACCACATTCTCTTGAGATGGTAAGATGAGAAAACACAGGGCCAAGTTACATTAAATAATTTAGGAAAGATTGGGTAGCATTGCTTTGGAATAGAGATGAATTAGTGTGAGCTACGATAGACAATATTCTTAGTTGTAACTTGGCCACATTTTGATATCAATATGTTGAAAGACAGGCCTAGTTTTTTTGCAAGTTGGAATGAATTACTTACAGACAGTGCTTTATAGGCTACCTATGCATGAGCAACTTGGCATTTATTTTATGCTGAAAACGTTTTTTGTTGAGATTTAAGTATACATATACAAGTGCATTTTAACAATCATTGTGTATTGCACGCCTTCATTAAACGCATAGCGTGATTGAGGCACACGCATAGCATGATTGAGGCACACGCATAGCGTGATTGAGGCCCTCTGGCCTAAGGTGAAATTGAGAGGTATGGTGCATTGGAAGGTATATTGTTTGTTGAAACTTCACCAGTAATTTGAAGTAAGTGGTTACTGCAACATATTGCAACTCCCCCAGGCCGTCTGTATGTGTACTTTGTGATTGTGAGACAGCTGCAACACAAAATTAATATTTACGATTCTGTAACTATGTGTGTTGCTAAGTAATTAACTAGGTGGAGATGGATGAGAAATCCAGGGCTGGAGTATGAAAGGGATAACTAAAAGACTATTCTTAACTTCTATTCACTGCTGAGAGAGAGAGAGAGAGAGAGAGAGAGAGAGAGAGAGAGAGAGAATGGAACATAAGAAGACTGGTTAGCCCAGATGTATATCCTTATGTACATCCTGTTAGATTAGCTGCCTGAATATTTGTTTTTAATTTAACTGAATTCAATATTAATATTTCAAATGGGTTCAACTGACTCTCATTACATTTCAGTCTCACTCCCTAATCAAAATGTAGCTAACATTGTATAATCTACATATAGCCAATGCACACATAGAATTAAATGATTAGAAGAGACAAAACTCTTTATAGTTATTAAAAAAGAAGAGAGGACCCTATCAGTCTCTATGGTTATTATCTCAGGGGAAACTTCACTTCCTCTCTCAGGGAGTATAATTTACATATGTTGGAAGGCAATAGTAGAAGTATTATCTTTCATTAACACACAGTTCCTGTTTCTGCATAACACCGTGCCATTTGTCAAGATGGATGACTTCTCATGCGAGTCAACATTCTTACCAGAGACAGTGAATTGGACAGAGAATATGTACGGTGTGCTGTGCTGTAGTGTCAGACTTATGTCGTGCCGATCTTGTGTGCTGTGCCGGTCAGACCCAAGGCCAAGATTCTCTGTAATGTTCCACAGTAAACAGGAAATGCCTTGTGGTTCTGTCTCATGTGGTCAGTTTTAATCTGTCACGTGATGGGTGATCTGGCCTCTGTGAAACGATACTGGAGGTGCGAGCGAATGTGTCGTTAAGTGGAAGGCCAGTCTAAGTCATTCTATTAGCACAGTGATTATCCGGTTTTTCAAGACTCAAGGGGTTTTTAGGATTTTATGGGTCTCCCAAGTTCATAAATTATGTGGTGACCAATACCCCAGGAACAGACTTCAGGAAATCCAAAAATGTCATGGCAACAGTAGGTCCAATAAGTGACCGTTTATTCACCAATGGGCACACACAGAGCACCTCAAGAGCAGTCCAGGGGAACTCTGAAAAGTGCTCCCCACTTATTGCCTCATCAAGGTGCCTGCTATCATGCCATGAGTTAGCTTGTCGTCATAGCCTTGAAGCAGTGACTTACGCTTAGGTTACCCCCGCTTAGCGCCCAGTGTAAGATACAGTCCTAATACTGTAATGTGGATATGATGTACCCTAAAGTCTTCAACAGTTACCCGTCTTTCAAAGAGTCTCCCTGTCTTAGCCCCTAGCCATAATTATAGAGGGGGGGTTTCTGTTCCAGGCTGGATATGCCTCAGTACCTGTTCTTGATTGCCTTCGACTGAAGCAGCAGCATCTTTTTGGGAAATAAAAGTTTTTTAAAAACACTTTTTCTCTTAGCAAGCGAATTAGTATTGAAGAATATGCTGTACTTCCCTATGTTTTGAGCATACAGTATACAGTGAGCACCATAATTCATTGGACAGTGACACATTTTTTGTTATTTTGGTTCTGTACTCTAGCACTTTGAGTTTGAAAGGATACAATGAAGAGAATGAAGTGCAGACTGTCAGCTTTAATTTGAGGGTATTTTCATCCATATCGGATGAACCATTAGAAATTATAGAACCTTTTGTACATAGCTCCATAATTACACTTTAACAGTATGGAACACATGGTTGGCAAAAAATGGGGGGACTATGTACAAAAGGTTCTATAATTTCTAAATGGTTCATCCGATATGGATGAAAATACCCTCAAATTAAAGCTGACAGTCTAATTGTCATTGTATCCTTTCAAACTCAAAGTGCTAGAGTACAGAACCAAAATAACAAAAAATGTGTCACTGTCCAATGAATTATGGTGCTCACTGTAGTTCATTACCTGTGTTATTCATGCATTCATTACACCTGCACATGCTTAGTGCTGCAAGCGGGGGTATTGAAATCACCCGTGCCTGTGTGTCTGTCTGTCCATCTGTCCAAGGACCTGAATTCTCTAATATTTTTCAAGTATTTTCATTTGTATTATACTCCACCAGTGTCTAATGAATAGACGTTGGAGGAATTGATGTTGCACCTTTTGAACTCAGGAGGGTGCACATAGGGGAGAGCAACACTTGCAGATTTTTGTCAAAGGCTTGTCATAGAGCAGGGGTCTTCAACCTTATCCCGCAAGGGCCGGTGTGGGTGCCGGCTTTTGTTCCAACCAAGCAGTTACATGCCTGATTCTACTAATAATCAAGGTCCTTAGCAAAGACTCTAGTGATTGATTAGTAGAATCAGTGTGTAACTGTTGGTTGGAACGAAAGCCTGCACCCACACCGGCCCTTGCGGGATAAGGTTGAAGACCCCTGTCATAGAGCGTATATAGGAATTGGCAAGGTGGGAGGAGCCAGGAGTTTAAGCAACCAATGGCATCCAGCGCACCGCACCTCTCAATTACATATGCTATAATGGAGAAACTCCTGCTACCAAAAGAACGCACGATTTAATAACAAAGTTATAGTCACGTTATTTTACTCATCGTAGAGTGAACTCTCGTTGGTCTCCTTGGGCTTGGAATAAGTTACAGAAAAGCTGGAGACATTGCCCTCCTTTCGGTAGTTTAAACATAACACCCAAGAAACTTTTAAGGAAGAATGTAATTGCTTTTAATAGACAAGGCTGCCTTTCCCTGTGTGTTATACTGCAATGTGATTGTATTTTATGCCCTAATTTGTTTTAATGTTACTCTTTGTTATTGTCTTATTTGTATTCTGTTCTATTCTATTCAGAGATTGGTTAAATAAAATTAAATAAAAAATATGGCTGATTAGTAGAACATGTACAATTGATGAATAGCCTATGAGCATGACGGTATGGATTAACTACACAAATGTTACTGAAATTCTGTTAAGTAGCTTCTGTACTGTAGCTAGTTAGCTCAGTAGTTATATTTGGTGAGGATCAGATTTTTCCTCGGTTCTCTGTAATATGTGAGAATATAATCCTTATAAAGCAAAGGGAAATGTATTCTTTGGATCTAACAAGACCTGGGCTGGGCTGGAATGTGAAACCACAGGGATTCACCCATTGCGGCTAACTAGCTAGGCAAATGTTAAATTGTACAATTTTCTTAGATTTCTTAGAAAAGTTTCACAAGAAAGGTTAAATTTTCATAGGGTGAATTCGGGTATGATTGGACACTTTTAGCAAATTTGTCTTTCATAACCGGACTCGCCACCAATGCAGATTATAATATAACATAGTATGCATTTCAGAAATACTCAAGATTTGACTTGTTCTATATTATCCTTAATTTTGTCATCAAAAGTTATAGTGTAGACTATTTATTCATATTTTTGCACTTCTCTATGTTCAAATTAGGACTATTGGCTTGTACCAAGCGGGCCTTTCTTGGCCTGCTATCAAAAATCAAGCAGTACATAATAACCTGCATTTCAATATACGTATTTAGAATACATTAGGATACAAAAGATTGAGGCATTAAGATTGTGTTATTTTATAATCATAGGCAAAATTCTTTAAACATTTCAATAACGTTGGCATATCTAAAGCTGGAGTAGTCTTAATTAAAGCTATTACAGAATCCCCATTCTTATTATGTTAGAATAAAAGACATCATAAAAATTATATGAACTTTTATAATTTTTTCTGCAGCCAACAGAAGCACTCACTTCATGGAGGGTGCAAGGCTAAAAACATTGAACTGACAGAAGTAGGTGTGATGAAATACAAAAAATAACCAATATTTCCCACCTTATATCAGACCACATAAGACCTCATTCATATCATCCTCTGCCTATCCCTTAGAAAAAGGCCATTTTTGTTATTGAATGAGATTACCCTATTCACAGCAAACAACTTATGAAACCATTGGCAGCAGATAAAGCAAGAGATCCAATTTTTGGGGGGAGATCACCCTTGGTCCCCAAACTTTCTATTGGGGGTAGAGCATGGGACTTTGCCTTGTTGAGAGGCAGGCCCCATATCATTCAGATCATTTTGACCCCTGACTTCAAACTTGAAAATAACAAGAACCAGAGCCCTGCATAACTGTAGATGTATTAAGCACAGAGCTGTAGGTATACCTTCTGGTGATGTTGATGTTTTATTTTCTGAAACATTGTGTGGTAGTATGCTAAATATAGCCTACTAACTAACGTTAGCTAACAACAATATATGGAGGATCGATTTTGAGATGTAATTACAACCGTTTCATTATAAGTTTCCTACCTCATTCAACACCCACAGACAAGTAGCCTATAGCGATATTTTAAACAATACACTGCCTACGAAATTGATATTTATAAATGAGTTTCCTGTTTATGAACAATGGAGAGTGCATACACAGCTCGGGGGCCGAATGGACAAACTCACGCTTTTAAACCGCTACCTCTTTTGGATTATTTTATTGTCAATAAAAGCCACAATAAAAGACTTGTATGAAGCCAGAGTTCTGTTTTTTTATTGAAGGGAGAGAAAAGGTATGATACCAATTACAAGACTAACCACTGCTCGCTCCAACTACTTTACGTGCTGCCATAATTACATGTAGTTCAACCTTTTCATAATGGTCTTATGGCTAAGCATCAGCTAGTCATCATCACGTGTTAAATACGACCAACCAGAGTCTAGTATTGACTCTCCGATGAGTAAAACAACACGACTATATCTTTGTTAATAAATGGTGTCAAGTAAAAGCATGCATTGATTCTTATATGTGTTTTGGATATAACTGGATTTAAAATACAACTCTAAACCCCTTAGTTTGGTAGAAAAGGGCAGGGGTTTCTCCATTATAGTTTAAGTGGAAATTGAGAGGTGTGGTGCACTGGACGCCATATTGGTTGCTGTTACTTTAACAACAGAAGCAAGCAGTTGCACGTAAGTCCAGGCGAAATCATAGAGAGTTCAGTGCTTTGCCCACTCACATAGGTGTCTGCATTTCTCTGACTACCATTCTAGTTCATTCACTGTTTTCCCTTTCTTCTGTTTCTTGGTTGAGATGGGACATTACATTCAGTTAGCCAGATGACTGACACAGATTCCTTATCCACACGGACTTCTAGTTCTAGTTTCAGTAAGACATTGTGAAAACAGGATTTCCTTTCTTTGTGTGCAAGTTACACTCTACTTTCCTCTATAAAGGTATTCTTATTGAGAGTAATTGTTTCTGAACAAAAACAACTGCCTGCTAACAACAACATTTAATAGCTTAGTTTCTCCATTCACCCCTCTGTTTCAGGGTTCTGTCCATCTTTAGCCATGCAGACAACAGAACCGACAAAACAGACGAAAGGCATTGTGGGAGGATCTATCACATTTCTGACTCCTGTGTTGAGAACCGGCTCCCTGCTATATAAGGGTCTTGGAGCTGCAGCCATGGTGCTCAATGGCATCAGTGACACAGAGCTTATGGGGAAGTTCAAAGGCAGACTGCAGTGGGACAGTCAGACGGGACTCTTCACCATCACACATCTGAGGACAGAGGATTCTGGGACGTATGCAGTGGATTGTAAAGATGGACAAACTAAACTTGTAACATTCCAGCTGGAAGTCTACAGTAGGTTCTCTTTGTTAGTGTGTGCACATCTTTTTGTGCGTGTTGGTTTTTTTCATTCTTTCATTGTTTTTTCATAAATTATGGGTATGTTGTTCTCCCTCTTTCAGAGAATGTGTCCACACCCACAGTGATGTGGACACAGTTAGGGAGAAAGAACTGCTCAGTGCGCTGCTCTGTGGAGAATGGAAAGGAGGTAAACCTCTCCTGGCGGAGAGATGAGGAGACACTGTCTCACTCCAGCAACCCTGATATCAACACCTCTTTGTCTCTCCTTCTGGGGTTAGACAGAGAAAGACACACCTACTACTGTGAGGCAAACAACCCTGTCAGCTCACAGCGCTACCTGCTGGACATACCACGGAACTGCACTGAGGATTCAGGTATGCTGAAAGGAAGAAATCACCCAAATTTGTTAAATGCATTTGTTGTCATTTCATATCTATTGTGGTAGAAATACAGTTGAAGTCGGAAGTTTACATACACTTACTGTATATTTGTGTCATGCACAAAGTAGATGTCCTAACTGACTTGCCAACATTATAGTTTGCTAACATGAAATCTGTGGAGTGGTTAAAAATGAGTTTTAATGACTTCAACCTAAGTGTCTGTAAACTTCCGACTTCAATTGTATATACACGACAAAGGTTGATTGTTTTACATATACAATATAGCTCATTACCAGTTATGTTTATTTTTTAAAGCCTTTTATGCTAATCTTTATCAAGGGTGCAAATAGTTTTGGAGGGCACTGCATGATTGATAAAGATAAAGATGCAGAAATAATAACTGTCAATTTACGTGTAGAGCAACGGGGAAAAAACTCAGCCAGTAGCCAGATACTGAAATGCAAAAAAGAAAAGGTTTAGGATAATAACTGCCCCCCTATCTTGAGCTGCTGTTCACCATTGTAGGCTATCATGGCTAATGCTTCCATTATGAAAGTATGTAAATGCATAATTTACTTTCATATTGAATGTCTTTCTGGTGAAGAATGCAAGCAAATTAAACAAACCTTTTTATAAAAACAGATGTTTATTTTCGTTTTAAGATAGTTTATTTATGAAATGAATTAGAGAAACCCAAATGCGGGTGATCAGATTTGATGTTCTAAAATCACAAAGTGAATGATGGTCATTTTGTCCTCTTAACTGAGAGCAAGGTCTGTGGTGAATTCCCTTTCAGACCCAACAAAAAAGTAAACAATTTTAGCTGTAACCATCCTGTAGGTAGAGTTTAACAATGTACCTCATCTTTCAGCACAATTTCCTTTTCCATTTGCAGATCAGAAATCGCCAGGTGTCCCAAGGAAATACATTGCCATAGCAGTGTGCTCATTGCTTTTTATCATAGCTGTGATGGGAATTGCATTGTGTTGGAGGAAAAGAAGAAACCATTTTGCACAAGGCAGGTGTTTATCTGTTTGCCTACAACAACAGTCTGTCCTTCAGCATACTTGCTCCATAAATCAACAAAAAAAAATGTCAGTCATCTGACATCAAGTGTGTTCCACTGTACAGACACTGGGACAATGGCACAAGCAAACAAACCAGCATAACCAAAGACACTGTAACAACACATGGCATGTGACAGAAATAAGCGATCATACTTCGCATCTGATGCTCTGACATCATCAAAACTACAGTATACACACCTATATGTTGATTAAATATAATTAGAGGTTTACAGTTGGTGAATGGTCCTCTTTCAGACTGTACCTTTACAGTTGGTATCATCTTGGGATTTTGAACCCGGTATGATTACGGGATTAGTGAGCAGTGAACAGACACCAGACAACTGCACTTTTCCAAGAGAAAACACATTATTCTCCTTCTCATGGCAGTGGGAAGGAGGTGAGATGGAAAGTAGAAATGAGTCATATCGTTTGTGGACCGTCATCATCACACTCTCCATTGTGTCTGTTTTTATAGGTACAAACACTTCGAGACGGTGGGAATCTGATCTTCATTACGCAGAGATTAGTCACAATAACCAGGGAGAGACTCAGGTTAGCAAGCGGCTGATGGACAGACACTTTCTCACACACTGGCATTATACATTCATTATGCATTAAAGGCTGCGACTAGTCGGTTCAAAATGTAGGCGAGCATTCAAGTGTATACTGGGTCATTTCTGATGATAATTCATCTGCCAAATACTGAAACTCCTAAAGATGGAGTACGCAACTTTTTTATAGAAAAATATTGGGGAACGGTAATGCTCAGTTCGTAGCAATCATAGAAATAACTGTTGTGAGAAAAATCCAGCACCATACACTGTGTTTATTCCCTCAAATTCGGCATTCCAAAACCAGCGATTCGGCCCATGGCATAAACCGATAGGCGAACCAATCACAATAAGATTGACCTTGCGAGTTCACTAGGTAAAAAGTTCACCAATAATGGCAGAGAAGCGACCTGTTACACCGGCGCGATTTCACGCAAAGAAAAAGAAAAGGGAATTGGATAAAGGCAAGCTCGCTTGAAAACTAGAGTAGCCTAAACAAAATAGGTGCTCAAGAAAGCAACGTAAAGTTGGTTTTATATTGGATATTCAGTGGATATTCATTTTTCAAATTTCAATACCTAATGACAGAAGCATGTAGGTGCATTTTAATTTACATATTTGTTATCAGTGTAGAACAAAGAGACTTTTACAAGCTTTTTTTTTCATATTTCAGGAAAGAAATGTCAATGTTGAGCCTATAAAAACACTTGAATTTCAATAGTTCCAATGCCATTTGAATTAGAAGTGTCAAACCAACTTTAATCTCTTTGGAGACGTTATTGCTCAAATTTACAACTGATTATTTTTCAAATTTTATTTTTGTAGATTTTAAATTAATTTCTTTTCAAAATAAAACAGCTCAAATTTCAATAGCTTCTGTGACATATGACGAAGACGCCTCAAACCAAGTTTAATGTTGTCACAGACATTATAGCTCAAATTTACAACGAATGATTTTTCAAATGTTTTTTTTTGTAAATTTTTAATGAATTTTTCTTTTTAAAAAAAAACTCTAATATTTCAATAGCTTCTGTGACATGTGACTACGTCTCAAACCAACTTTAATGTTGTCAGAGACATTATTTCTCCAATTTACAAGCAATATTTTTTCCAATTTTCCCTTTGTGAAATTTAAATAAATTTTATTCAAAATAAAAGCACTAAAATTTCAATAGCTTCTGTGATATGTGACTAAGATGCCATAAACCAACTTTAATGTTGTCAGAGACAGTAGCCTATAGCTCAAATTTACAACTGATTATTTTTCAAATGGTCCCTTTGTATATTTTAAAGGAATGTTTCTTCAAAATAAATACAATAAAATGTCAATAGCTTTTGTGACAAGTGACTAAGATGCCTCAAACCAACTTTAATGTTGTCAGAGACAGTATAGCTCAAATCTACAACTGATTATTTTTCAAATTTTCCTTTTGTATATTTTAAAGGAATTTTTCTTCAAAATAAATACACTAAAATGTCAATAGTTTCTGTGTCATGTGACCACGAGACCTCAAACCAAATTGACTGTTGTCAGAGAGAGTATAGCTCAAATCTACAACTGATTATTTTTTAAATTTTCCCTTTGTATATTTTAAAGGAATATTTCTTCAAAATAAATACACTAAAGTGTCAATAGTTTCTGTGTCATGTGACCAAGACACCCCAAAGCAAATTGACTGTTGTCAGAGAGTGTATAGCTCAAATTTACAACTGATTATTTCTCAAATGTTCCTTTTTTAAATGTTTTATAATTTTTCTCCAAAAACAAAATACTAATATTTCAATAGCTTTTGTAACATGTGACTAAGATACCGCAAACCAACTTTAATGTTGTCAAAGACATTATAGCGCAAATATACAGCTGATTATTTAAAAAATTTTCCTTTTGTAAATTTTAAATTAATTTTTCTTCAAATTAAAAATGCTAACATTTCAATAGATTCTGTGACATGTGACTAAGATGCCTGAAACCAACTTGAATGTTGTCAGAGACATTATAGTTCTAATCTACAACTGATTATTTTTCACATTTTCCTTTTGTAAATTTTAATTAATTCTTTCTTCAAAATAAAAGCACTAGAAATTTCAATTGTTCTGTGACGTGTGACTAAGATGCCTCAAACTAACTTTACTGTTGTTAAAGATATTATTGCTCAAATTTAAAACATGATTCTTTGTATTTTCCTTTTGTAAAATTTTAATGAATTTGTATTCACAATGAAAGCACTACAATTTCAATAGCTTCTGTGGCATGGTACCAAGTTGCCTCAAACAAACTTTGCCATCATAGACATGATTGCTCAAATTTACGACTGATGATTTTTCCAATTTTCCTTTGTAATTTTAACAGGAAAATGTGAAAAAGTAATGTAAATGTCAAGAGCTTCTTGTAACCTGAGGCCTGAGACCAATGTCACTATTATCATGCAACGTCCCTCAACTTCGTTAAAATTGCTCATTTTTTTCTGTGCTTACGAAAATGCATTGAGTTATTATAAATAAAACGGTCACACTTCAATAGCTTGTTAAGGGTTGCTTCTCCTGACAATTTTTTAATTAGTATAAAGAATCATGTTTTAAATTTGAGCAATACTATCTTTAACAATAGTAAAGTTAGTTTGAGGCATCTTAGTCACACGTCACAGAACAATTGAAATTGTAGTGCTTTTATTTTGAAGAAAGACTTAATTAAAATTTACAAAAGGAAAATGTGAAAAATAATCAGTTATAGATTGGAGCTATAATGTCTCTGACAACATTAAAGTTGGTTTGAGGCATCTTAGTCACATGTCACAAAAGATATTGAAATATTAGTTGTTGTTTTTTTAGAGAAAAATTAATAAAAAATTTAAAAAAGGAACATAAATTGTCAGTTGTAATCAGTAATCAGTTGTAAATTTGATCTATCCTGTCTCTGACAACAGGCAACTTAGTTTGAGGTGTCTTGGTCACATGTCACAGAAGCTATTGAAATTTTTGTAGTTTTATTTTGAAGAAACATTCCTTTAAAATATACAAAGGGACCATTTGAAAAATAATCAGTTGTAAATTTGAGCTATCCTGTCTCTGACAACAGGCAACTTGGTTTGAGGTGTCTTGGCCACATGTCACAGAAGCTATTGTAATTTTAGCAGTTTTATTTTGAAGAAAAATTTTATAAAAATGTATAAGAGGAAAATTTGAAAAATAATCATTTGTAGATTTCAGCTATACTGTCTCTGACAACATTAAAGTTGCTTTGAGGCATCTTAGTCACATGTTACAAAAGCTATTGCAATTTTAGTAGTTTTATTTAGAAGAAAAATTTTATAAAATTTTATAAGAGGAAGATTTGAGAAATAATCAGTTGTAAATTTGAGATATAATGTCTCTGACAACATTAAAGTTGGTTTGAGGTATCTTAGTCACATGTCACAGAAGCTATTGAAATATTAGCATTTGTTTTTTTCAAGAAAAGTTCATTAAAAATTTACAAAAAAAAAAATTGAAAAATTATTAGTTGTAAATATGAGCTATAATGCTTGTGACAACATTAAACTTGGTTTGAGGTGTCTTCGTCATATGTCACAGAAGCTATTGAAATTTTAGCCATTTTATTTTGAAGAAAAATTCATTTAAAATCTACAAAAATAAAATTTGAAAAATAATCAGTTGTAAATTTCAGCAATAACGTCTCCAAAGAGATTAAAGTTGGTTTGACACTTCTAATTCAAATGGCATTGGAACTATTGAAATTCAAGTGTTTTTATAGGCTCAACATTGACATTTTTTTTCCTGAAATATGAAAAAAAAGCTTGTAAAAGTCTCTTTGTTCTACACTGATAACAAATATGTAAATTAAAATGCACCTACATGCTTCTGTCATTAGCTATTGAAATTTGAAAAAAACGAATATCCACTGAATATCCAATATAAAACCAACTTTACATTACTGCTCAAGCAGGTGACAAGATGTTCGGGAGCAGATTAGTTTAAAGACAGACGTGGAGCTCCCATTGTTTCTACTGGACAAAAGTTTCAGCGGTAATTTACCTGGACTTTCTGCTTGCCAGCTAAATGTAATTACCTATAATAAATGTTAGCTAGGTTGCTATTATTTAACGTTACTTCATTCGGCGACTTGGTTCTTGGAAGAAGGATGTTTGCTGACGTTATCTGTCGTATAGATCGCGTTGCTAGAACCGGCTACTCGGCTATAATCATGCATGCCAGCTGTAGCCAGATAACTACAACTCAGTGTGATGCAACAAATTTATTGTCTTACGTAATGTTCTTCTCTTTCTCTTCTTTTTGTTGTAATTTGGCAGTGTTGTAAATGAGGGGCTCTCCCTCAATGCTTCTCCCATGTAATAATCATTATACTAAATCTAATCTTTAGTTAAGGTAAAGTCAAAGTTATTTTCGGCCAATTCACCACAATGCATTTTGCTATCGGCTCTGTCACGTTAAAATATTGTTTTTACAGGGCATGATGGATCTATTATCTCTCAAAGAGAAAACATATAGACAAAACAATTCACATGACAATAAAGGGGGTTTCCATTACTGGAATTCTCTGGGAATTTGACATTGTGTGAACAATCATGACAACAAAGAAATGACCCTCCTTCCCTCTCTCCACTCTCTCTCTCTCTTACTCTATCACTTACCCCACTCCCTCTTTCTCTCAGCATGACATGAAACTGACCAGTGTGTACGATGAGCTCCATCTGCCCAGAGACCCTCCTGCTGCTGTAGATTGCTGACAGACTGACAGACATGGATGAGGAGGGGTGCTGTGTGTGCGTGCGTGCGTGCGTGCGTGCTTATGTGTGTGCGTGTCCTGTTTTGCAGAGATCGGTGACGGATTTTTAGATTTCTTTGTCCGCCCACACTGGCTTTGCCCTGCCGCCCTACCTTAACACAGTGTGGTTGTCCCTAAAAGAGGAACTGAAGCTATTTAAAGTTGTATCTGATAAACTGCTTCTCGGGAATGGCGCTGTCCAGGAGGGTGGCATTTCCAGCTACATCACCGGCCATCAGTGACACCCTCCACATGGAGTCCAGGGAGGAGGTGTGTGCACCAGGTCGTTCAGTTGCCTGAAGCCTACCTGTGCTAGCCTGTGCTCTCCAGGATTGCCTGAGGCCTGCCTGTGCTAGCTAAAGCCTGTGCTAGCCTGTGCTCTCCAAGTTTGCCTGAGGCCTGGCTGTGCTAGCTACAGCCTGTGCTCTCCAAGCTTGACGTAGGAGGCTGCAGAGGGCGGACGGGCCCACAATTCATAGGGCAAAGATGAATTTGAAATAAACACATTCCTCAAAACAAATAAAAAATGACGCATTTCAAGCACGTTTCTTATTAAACAAGTAAATGTTGTGTCTGTGTGTCATGTGTTCTTCCTTTGTTACAAAAAGTGAGAAATCAAGACAGGAAACATAGACTGCGTGAGGGAGAACAGGTGTTTAACTAATGGGATATTGTTTGTGCGTTGATGGTTGCCAGCCACCTGCTCTTTTTATGGCAGGTAAGCCAATTTAATGGGA
Organism: Synaphobranchus kaupii; assembly: GCA_029718625.1. NCBI lineage: Eukaryota > Metazoa > Chordata > Actinopteri > Anguilliformes > Synaphobranchidae > Synaphobranchus > Synaphobranchus kaupii. The sequence goes on along the minus strand of CM056395.1, from coordinate 20,220,735 downwards.
CAATGTTTGTGGGCTGATTGCTGCCAGCCATCTGCTCTTTTTTATGGCACGTATAAATGTGATGAATTCTGCAATGAAACTGAAACCCTATTTTTATTTTAATTCACATCTTTACCCCATGCTTTGTCACTTCCTGAAAAGGCATATAAATGTCCAAAAAGAAGAAAAAAAAACATTTAAAATGGAGAGAGAAGAGATTTTTTTTTTTTTCTGGTCACAGTGATGCCTTTTTCTGCTAGAGGTGGTAAATACTGCTATTAACCAAGGTTCATTTGGTAGAGGTGTAAATACAGCAATTATATCCCTTTTACTGAAAAAAGATAAAGATCCAACACAGTGCTCAAGTTACCGTCCGCTTTCTTTAATTAACTCTGATATTAAATTATTTGCAAAAGTTCTGGCACGTCGTCTGGAGAACATTTTACCTAGATTAGTTAATTATGGCCAAACAGGATTTATTAAAAACAGAATGTCTTCTAATAACTTACGATGTCTATTGTATATTCTACATGCTTCTCAAGACTGTAAATCTGAATGGGCTATTCGGTTGGTGGATGCGGAGAAATCATTTGACCGTCTAGAATGGTCCTATCTGTGGTCGGTACTCGAGCATATGGGTTTAGGCTATAATCGTATTGATATGGTCAAAACATTATATTCAAATCCCTCAGCAATCCTTTTGATGGGCAATATCTGTTCCACTCAATTCAAAATTGCTGTCAAGGGTGCCCTCCCCATATGATTCATGCTTTCAATTGAACCCTTGGCCCAGATGATCCGCCAGTGTAAAGTCTTGAAACCAATTTCAGTTAAGTCCATAATATTTCTCTTTATGCAGATGATGTGCCTTTAAATTTTTAATATTTGGTCGCATATCCTTTGCATGCCATGACTTCCTGATGTCTGTGACCCAACAACATCAAAATACTCTTGATATCTTATTTTCTGCATATCTGGCAGCAGAGTGATGATTTAAGGCTTGTTTGATATGTCAGACCCTCCCCAGGCAATGTATGTAAACTTCTGATCTACTGGAATTGTGATATAGTGAATTAAAAGTGAAATAATCTGTCTGTAAACAATTATTGGAAAAATTACTTGTGTCATGCATAAAGTAGATGTCCTAACTGACTTGCCAACACTATAGATTGCTAACATGAAATCTGTGGAGTGGTTAAAAATGAGTTTTAATAACTTCAACCTAAGTGTAAACTTCTGACTTCAACTGTACAGTATATATTATATGTGTGTGTGTGTGTGTGTGTGTGTGTATATATAATTATTATTATTTTTTTGCTATCATTATCATATTAATATTATGTGCATATGAGTGTATATGTATTTTTATGAGTGTGTATAAATATATATGTATGAGTAGGTGTATGCATGTGTATGTGCATGTATGGGTATACTTATATGTTTGTGCATACATTGTTTTTATTTCTTATATAACTTATGTTATTATTGTTATTCTATGAATTTTCTTGTATTAACAGACTTTACTATTTTGTCTCAATGTGTGTGCCTGCTAAAGGAAGTTATTAATTAATAATTAATAAAAAATTGTTCACAAAAAAAGAAGGAAAGAGATAAAGACAGATTACGAGTTTAAAGTGAAGCTCACATCCTCAATTATTTCATAAGCCTACTAGTGTTCCACATTAAAAATAAATAGTCAGTTTTCACACATGCACATACTAGTTTCAGTGTTTAATTGTCATTTTTGCTTGACTAAGTGATTTATTTTTCCTGGGTCAGGTAAAACCTTTTAATGTCGTTCTTTTGTAAATGTAAAGAGCACATGGACAGGTGTGCTATAGAGTTTCCTGGGAACTTCCCTCCCCCAGAGCTAGTTCCGTGTTTGCCAGATGTCTTTTCAACTGCCTGTTTGTAGATTAGATAATACTTTTATTTGTTTAACAAAGCTGCTTACCGTTAACAGAAATCAATAGGCCTTTTTTTTTTTGAGGGACAAGCCAGACAGTAGAACTCTTTCAGTCCATTTGTTAGCTGCAGATCCAGGACTTTGATGAAAAGTAGATACAGGATGCAGTGCCTCCATGCTAGGTGGGCTGAACACTCACAGCTCTGTTATTTTAATAGTCAGAAATATTCCCTCCCGCAGTCTGGCCTCCAAGCCGCTAGGCCGGGGTTCCCAAACCGGTCCTGGGGCCCGCCTGTGTATGCTGGTTGTCGTTCCAACCACAGTTGCAATCCCAGAATTTTAACAAGCTGTTAATTTTTCTTAATTAGGTGCCTTTCATGTTTATAGTAATTATTTACCCTCTTAAACCACATTATATCAGAAATAGCTGCGGATGCCATGTAGAATAAACACCCCATGTTCACATTGTGCTATATTATTTAAAACAGATTCAATTATTAAACAGATCCATTGAAAGACTGATTTGAATCAATAGGCTCCTAATTGGTGAAAGTGTGGACACGTGGCCACTAAAACGAACAATTTGGTAGATAATGAATAATTCAAACACAAAGCAAATGATAACAAACCAAACCTACATTGTGTTAATAAGCTTAAGGAAAAAATTATGAAAGTTTAGCACGTGTTTAACAAGCTAATTAGGAAACTATTGATTCACTTCACTCTTTAATTTGATCAGTTAAAATACATAATTTTGTAACCTCTTTTTATATAATTGTTGCCATATAGCACAATAAGCACAATGTGAACTGAACATGGGGAGTTCAGTCTACATGGCATGCATTGCTATTTCTGACATAATGTGGCTTAAGAGGTTGAATAATTCCTCTAAACATGAAAAGCACCCAATTAAGAAAAATTAACAGCTTGTTAAAATTCTGGGATTGAAACTGCGGTTGCAACGAAAACCAGCATACACCGGGGGGCCCCAGGACCGGTTTGGGAACCCCTGTGCTAGGGTTATGAGCAGGTTGGGGAATGGTGATTTGTAATGCTGGGGTGACTGAATGAACAACCTGGGGAATGTTGGTTCTGGTGTTAGCTCTGCCAGGTGGTTGGTGCAGCCATCACGTCACCTTCTTGCTCTCCGCCCCCATCCCTGATAGCTGCAGTATGCTTGCTGCAGTATGCTTACAGTGTTTGGGTCCAGCGTGAGGTGGCAGGCGTCTGCACAGACATGGAATCATATATAATATCATTATTTTTACAGTTACTTTACAGGACTACACCTTATGAAAATATACAGGAAGCCACATAAAATTAGCGTTGATATCATGTATTATGGCTAGACTGCTATGATCGCTCACCTTTCTTCTGACTGGAATTCTGTTGATCTCTGGGACAGCAGCTAATTTACGAATTTAAGACAATTACCGATTCAGGTGTTTAAAAAGAGTATGCTGTATATGGCGTGATCACTGTCCCTTCCTAACTTAATTAAAATACTCTTTGTTCTTAAATACTTGCTGTCTTTTTTGCAATATTGTTCGGAAATGAATAAGGTCATTTGCCAAATAATTAGGCTGCGGCACACCCTGGTGATAAAGGAGGGGTACTGCAGTAGATTTGACAAAAGGAATCAGGGAGTTAATGTGCAAGTGAGTCAGTGATTCATTGAGAGAGGGTGTGTGTTAGTTTGCGTGTCTCAGTGACTGGACACTCTTGTTGTCCCTCCTCTTATATTGGGGGATTCATGGGGCCAGATAGAACCCACAGGCCAATGGCAACTATTGTCAGAGAGACCCTGTAATTTTACCCTGTTGGCAGGACTCCAAAGGTCACTACTAAGATTGCTATACAAAACAGATGGGATTACACGTATATTAATGAATGTCGTAGACAATTATCTAGTTATCTAGAATCTGGCTTTTTAAGTGTGTAGTTTCCCAAGATCTCTACTTTTTACACACTGCTAAAAATTCATAAACAAGTGTCTCCACCACTTGGCCGACCTATAGTGGCAGCTATTACATGTAATATTTCAAAGTTTGTTGATCATTATATCAAACCAGTTGTTGAAACTCTGCCCTCTTATGGACACTTAAAATATACTAGTCAGATGATCTCATTTATGGACTGTGACCAGATGCCATTTTATTAGTCACATTTGATGTTGAAAGCCTCTATAGCAACATACACATGTTGGTGGTTTACAGTCATTTTCTACAACAGGACTCTGAACTTTAACCATCAGAGAAGTGTGTGACAGTTAGCAGAACTTGTTTGTGTTTGAGTCTGATTATTTCTTTCAAATAAAGGGGACTGCAATGGAATGGCACCTAATTATACGAATATATTTGTTGGACAATTCGAGGAGATATAATTTTGAATCCAGACGTCCTTCCCTTTGTCTCTAAGATGCTACAATGAAAACAATATATTGATGACATCATAGTCCTGTGGGTGGGGATGAGTGATAAACTTCTTGAATTTCATAGGATGCTAAATGATAGATCTGAGCACCTTAAGTTCACCTTGGGAGTTGACGACACCCCAAAATAAATTTATTGGATTTGTGGATCATCAAAAAGAACAGTGTTGTATACACAGATCTGTAAAACGTCAACAGACCACAATACTCTGTTACATGCAGATAGTATGCACCCTCTTTCATTGAAAAAAGGTTTGCCATAAAGTCATACCTATTTTTCCATAATAGAAAAATGAGTCTACTGCATATCTGGCAGCAGAGTAATGGTTTCGGGCTTGTTTGATGCCTCAGACTCTTGAGGAGTTACAGCCATTTAGTCAACCATCTGTTCCATACATCGAGATATAAGAAGAGCTGGAGACTATGGATTCCTATGGGAGCTGCTGGCTCATGAAGCCAATTCATGGAGCTGCCATGTTAGACTTTGGGGCTTTTTGGAACCAGAGCATGCGCACTGGGTACCTAAACATGCTGACCCAATTGAAATTTTGAAAAAATCTTATAACTTCTTCTGTGGGGCTAAGAAAATAAATTGGTCCCAGGGGAGTAATTAGTTATATGTGAATACATTTTAGAATTGAAAGAACTGTCCAAAATAGTATAATTTGGCCTGGGTAATTTCATACTTGATACCTTAGAGTTGCGCTAGCATTAGCAACGTGTGTATGTCCAAAAGAAGGGACAGCATGGAATTATCTGAAAATGGTTTCCATCAATCAACTACATCATGGGTAAGTCGTAATTGAGACATTATGTCCAAAATTCCGAACTATCCCTTTAATGGACTTCAATGGGGAAATTTGCTTTTTGGCACCAGAGGCTGCAATACCTCCGGTGACCACTGGAGTTTGCGAGCTTCAAGGAGAATTTCAATGCCTGGTCCCCTGCAGGCCGGTTCTAGTCATGGACACGGGCCGAGGGGCAATGCAATGACACCCCCCCCCCCCCAAATGCTCCGCTTGTCCCCCCAAAGCCAAGTCCAGAAAAAATAAAATCCGATAATATGATGTCGGACATTGACGCCCATAGCGCCATCAATATTAGAGCTACAGAAAAATCATATACATATACTATAAAACTCGAGACACAGGGCAACAGTGGGTTATTCTTGCTCATGAGAAGGCCATTACATCGGCTCTTGATATGGATTAAAGTATGTGTTTTTTGCAGAATTTCCTTATTCCACTTCGTGAAATAGCTACCTTCCTGAAGTCCAGATGTGGCTCATGTTGCAGTGTAGGCACGTCACGGGGTAGGCTACAGCCAAGTAGCGAACTACAGCGAGTAATGTAATAGGTAATCGTACATTACCTTCATTAGGCAAGAGAGTGAAACCGATATCGCGTCTTAACCCCCTTCCACTGCATCATGTTGCATGGTGAAAAAAAACCCTGGTTATTCTTGCTCATGAAAAGGCCATTACTTTGGCTCTTGATATGGATGAATTTGTAAAAGAAATTTTCAGAAAGAAACATGATCTCATGTAGCATGCAGGAATGTGTATAAAATGCATAGATTGTGAGTCACAGAACAAAAAAAAAAGTTATATGTTGAAAAAATATATATTTAAAATGCAAACCCCCAATTCCAAAAAAGTTGGGACAGTATGTAAAATGCACATAAAAGCAGAAAGCAGTGATTTGTAAATTCTATTTTTTTTGCATAATAAATTTGCATAATATTAATTATAAACAGTACAAAGAAAAGATATTTAATGTTTTACCTTATCAACTTTATTGATTTTTGGAAATATATGCTAATTCTGAATTTGATGCCTGCAGCACGTTCCAAAAAAGTTGGAAAAGGGCCAAAAAAAGACTGGGAAGTTCAAAAAACCCTTTTTTGGAACATTCCACAGGTAAACAGGTGATGCTATCATGACTGGGTATAAAATGATATCAATATGTTGATATCTTATTTTCAGGTGCTCTTACAAGCGATACTATAACCTCTCTGCATTTGCATGGATCTCTATGGGAACTGGAGGGTGGGACTAGATTAAGCTGTAAATTACACGGGAATAGTATGGAACCCATGGTTGGCAAAATGGCTGTAAGTCATCAAGGGTCTGAGGTATCAAACGAGCCTCAAACCATCACTCTGCTACCCGATATGCAGTAGATATGGATGGATAAAATAGAATAACCTTTATTTTCCAGATAGGGAACTTGAGTTGTAGCCACCAGCAACAACAAAAAAAGACATAGACAGTGGGGCAGACCCACAAGACACAAACAAACATATCAAATAATACAGACAAACGTCATAGCCCTCGCTGTCGAATGTCATCAACCAGTCCAACACACAAACTCCTCCACGACTTTCCTCCAGAGGCTATACGCAGTGTCGCGGTCTCTGTCCACTGTCGAAACGGAGTTCAGCCTTTCCAGTCGCCGCCTCACTCCTCCCCCGCATTATCTTCTCCTTCCCTGGTGGCCTTTAGAAGATGGCCTGCAGTCCTGGGTCAGTCCCGACATCTTCAACTCCAGTGAGTTTGTGGCTGCAGATGCAACGGACATTCCCGAGCATAATGCAAATGCGTCTTCATGGTGACGACCACAAACAAGCCCGGTGATAATCAAAGTGATAATTTTAAGGGTTGTTTCTTCTGACTTATTTTTCCATAGAGTTCAATAGGAAAATATATTATAAAATATACCTTGTGTGAGGTTGTGTAGAAATGCAGAAAAACTTTCTGGGGGAGAACCCCCAGATCCCCCGCTACTTCATGAAAATAACATATCAAGAGTTGTTTGATGTTTTCGGGTCACAGACATCAGGAAGTCGTGGCATGGCCAAGGATATGCAACCAAATATTAAATATGATGACTTTATTTAAGTTAACGTTAATTTGTCCAATTACTTTTGGTACCCTAAAATTATGTATAAAAATGGCTACAATTGCTACACGGTTCTCCAGATATGGATGTAAAAACCCTCAAATTAAAGCTGAAAGTCTGCGCTTTAACCTCATAGTCAGTGTTCCATTTCTTTTGACTAGGTCACCAATTGGCCCACCCACTTATTCCTTCTCCTGTGATGTTTTAGTAGATTGTTTTATCTCTAATGTTTTAAAAAGTATTGACAGTGTTGCTCCAATAAAAACCAAGATTCTTTCTGGTAAACAAAAAGCTCCATGGAGAAATGGAAATGAAATAAGACAGCTAAAAAGGGACTGCCATAAAGCAGAGAGAAAATGGAGAAAAACAAAGCTTCAAGTTCACTTTGATATCTATAGAGAGGGCCTTAATAGGTATAATAGGAAATTGAAGTATACCAGACAAACATTTATTTCTAACATTACTAACAACCACAAAAATAATTCAAAAACCATTTTTTCTACCATTGATAGTCTATTTATCTACGATCCTCTATAACATCTTGTGAACTTCTTTCGACTGCCAAATGTAATGAAGATTGCAGACATTAGAGTAAACATCTCTAAAACAACACAAACGAATGTTGAGTTCTCATCATCATTATGTGGGGGTATTTCTGATAGCCATATGACACATTTTGCCATAGTTGACTCAAAAATGATTAGCAACTTTTTATCCCTTTTGAGGTCTTCAACCTGTCCCCTTGATCCTATTCCCACTGCCTTATTTAAAACTGTTTTTAACTGTCTCTCTGAGGATGTGTTCACCATAGTAAATTGCTCTTTACAAACTGGTACTTTTCCTAGCTCACTCAAAACCGCCATTGTTAGGCCATTATTGAAAAGTAATCTTGTAATTCTTCAGTAATTGGTAATTATAGACCCATTATTTCCAATCTCCCTTTTCTTGGAAAAATACTTGAAAAAGTGGCGTTCTCGCAATTAAATGACATTTTGAATACGCACTGTATTTATGACAAATTCCAATCTGGGTTTCGTGCTCACCATAGCACAGAAACTGCATTGGTTAGAGTGGTCAATGACTTAAGAATAAACATAGACTCAAATAAGCTTTCTATCTTGGTGCTGTTGGATCTGAGTGCTACTTTTGATACGGTTGACCACCACATTCTTCTTGACAGACTTGAGAAGTGGGTTGGCCTCTCAGGCCCGGTTCTAAACTGGTTTAGGTCATATCTGACTGGGAGAAGTTTTTATGTTGCCCTGGGCAATCATATGTCAAACCAATTTGAAATATCATGTAGGGTCCCCCAGGGGTCCATTCTTGGGCCTCTATTGTTTAATTTGTATATGCTTCCTCTAGGGGATGTTATTAGGAAGCATAACATAAATATTCACAAGTACGCTGATGATACTCAACTGTAGGTATATTTCTTTATCACTCGATGACTTCGGTCCTCTGAGTTTTTTAATCCATTGGCTGGAAGATATAAGTTTATGGATGTCCCACAGCTTTTTAAAACTAAATGGAGATAAAACTGACATTTTAGTCCTTGGTGCAAATGCTCAGAGAGTAAAACTCTGCAGCTATCTAGACTCTTTGTCCCTTAATAGCAAGGTGCAAGTAAGAAATTTAGGAATAATCCTAGACTCTGACCTTAACTTTGAGGCTCATATTGTCATGGTTTTGGACCCTGTTGTCCCATGCGGTCGTTTTCCTTGGTGGCCACGCGAGGGCGCTGCCCTGTTGGTAGATGCTTGCTCCGCCCTGCTGAGTTGGGGGAGTTTCTGGTTAAGCTTTTACACCTGTTGCGTGGTCACCTGAGAGTTATATAAGCCTACCGTTCCCTTCGTTCGGGGCTTCGACATTAATTGTTATTGTTTTGTATTGTGGTGTATGTTTGGCTGTGAGTGCTCGTACCATTTTGGCTACTCGCCCATTTTTAACGTCTCTTGGTGAGGCAGGGCTTATTTCTTGCTGGCTTACTAGTGGATTATCTCGTAGAAGTTTGGGACTGTAAAATCTCTGCTCTAGTTCGCCTGTGTGCGTTTTCCTCCGTGGATGGAGATTTGGGCGATGGTCGGAACTGTGTTCTGTTCGCCTCTCGGTGCATGTCGTCTCATGGGAGATCTGGCGTTTCGCTTCGGCTGGGTTGCTTAGCTTGTAGAAGTGTAAAGTAGCTGTTCTTTGTCCCTTTTCGCCGGTTAATGGTTTTCTTATAGAGAGACCTGGCGTGTTAGCTTCCACTGATTTCCGGGTTACAGTAAGCCAGTTAGTAGCTTGGTACGTTTATTCCTGTTTTGTCTCCTTCTCATAGACTGCGTTCTCCTTTGTTGTGAGTCGGGGTTTTGTTACTTATTCCTTTACTGTGAGGCTAGGGTATGTGTTTATTTTAGTTCGCGGAGTCTTTTGGTTAGTAAGTTTTGGGACGACGGTGCTCGTCGGCTCACCTGTAAAATGTTTCTCATGTGAGATCGGGTGTTTACCCAGGTATGTTTGCTGCATTAGACTGCAAACTTATTTAAGTAGCCATGGAACGTTAAGTCTCTGTTCCTGTTTGCCTCGTTACCTTTCTCCTTATTAAGAGGCTAGGGCGCTTGTGTGATTAAGTGTGCGTGAGTCTTGTGGATTAGACTGCATACTTATTTAAGTAGCCATGGAACGTTAAGTCTCTGTTCCTGTTTGCCTCGTTATCTGTCTCCTTATTAAGAGGCTAGGGCGCGTTTGAGCTAGTTTGCGTGAGTCTCTGGTTAGTAAGTTATGGGACGACGGTGCTCCGTCGGCTCGCCTGTAAATGTCTCTCCCTCTTGGGAGATCGGGTGTTTGCCCAGGTACGTTTGCTGCATTGGACTGCGCACATATCTAACTAGTCATTGAACGTTAAATCTCTGTTCTTGTTCGCCTAGTTTCATTTTCTCCTGTCTGAGAGGCAGGGTTTATGCTTGTGTTAGTCAGGTTAGCCTTTGGTTAAGGTGCAGCTGTCCTTCATCGTTTGTGCTTTCCTTCTCCGTGGATAGGAGATGTGGGCGATGGTTCGGAACTGTAGTTCTGTTCGTCCTTCGGTGCAATTCGTCTCAGGGATTCCTGTTGATGATGTTGGACATGTTTGCGTGTGACTGCAAGCTTTTAAGCCACGGAACGTTGGATCTGTTCCTCTCGCCTTCTCATACTATCGTTTTATTTTTGCTGTGTTTGTTTGTGTTTTATGTTGTTTTTACGCTCCCGCCCGTTATGTGTCTCGTTTCCGAGACAGGGCGCGTGTATTTCCGGCTGTTCAGATCCCTGTCTTTGTGCTCTACTGGGCGATTGGCAGTTAGCCGGTTAGTAGCGTTTTGTGTTCGTTGTCTTGTCTCCTTCCCTTATCTGCGGGGTATCCCGCCTTAGTGGCCTAAGGGCTTAATGATTCCCCTTGCTGCGTTTGGCTCCTCCCACCTCACACGTCACGCCCCATTACACATATAAGAAATGTGATGAAGTGCCTTCTACCATTTAAAAAACATTGCTAAAATGCGGAGCTTCGTTTCACAGGCCGATGCAGAGAAACTTGTGCATGCTTTTATTTCAAGCAGATTAGATCATTGTAATGCCCTTTTATCAGGTCTTTCAAAGAAAATGATTGGTCGTCTGCAGCTAATTCAAAATGCAGCAGCACGAGTTTTAACAAAGACAAGAAAGAATGAACATATTAAACCTGTCCTAAAGTAATTACACTGGCTACCTGTTAGGTCCAGAATTGATTTTAAAATAATTTTATTGGCTTACAAATCTCTTAATGGCCTAGCACCACAGTACATACGTGATATGCTCTTAGATTATGAGCCTGTTAGATCCCTTAGATCATCTGGCACCGGTCTTTTAATTATTCCAAGAGTTAGAACCAAAACTGTAGGGCAAGCAGCTTTTAGTTTTTGCACACCCTCTCGTTGGAATAACCTGCCAGTCAACGTTAGAAATACGGAATCAGTACAGAGTTTTAAGAAAAAACTGAAAACATATCTTTTGAGTGCAGCTTTTGATTCAGAACATTTTTTTATTATTTTACTTTGATTTTATGGTACTTATGTTACTTTTATTTTCTTTGTTGTATGGTTTCTGTGTAATTTGCTTGTGTAAAGCACATTGAGTTGCTTTCTGCCTGAAATGTGCTCTATAAATAAAATTTGATTTGATGATTTGATTCAAAACTGTGGTTTCTAACCAATGAAGTTTGTTATTGTTTGTTCAGCTGCACTGGTTCAGTCAAACAGTTTACCTATGGAGCTCAATAACTGACAAAAGTATTTGAATTTGAATTTAGTATATTTGAATTATATACATGTGACTTTTCATAAACTTGAATTTTTTTGTGCTGTATTTCATAAATTTGCATTTAAACAAAGATTGAAATTCAGATTTTCTAAATTCAGATCCATAAATACAAATCTCTCTGATTCAAATTTCTGTAATTCAGATTTTTTAAATTCAGATCCATAAATACAAATCTCTCAGATTCAAATTTCTGAAATTCAGATTTTAAAAATTCAGATCCATAAATACAAATCTCTGATTCACATTTCTGAAATTCAGGTTTTAAAAATTCAGATCCATAAATACAAAGCTCTCTAATTCAAAATTCTAAAATTCAGATTGAAATTCAGATTTTATGTTAACTAGGCCAAAGGTGAAGCATCCGGGCTTCCCAGGAAAAATAGAAGCGTTCGGAACTGTCGAACTCGCATTTAGCCAATCACAGAGCTGCTAGACTTCAGCTAGCGGCGGCAAGTGCAGCAACGCTGTTATTCACGCCGTGGTGGTGGTGCAGATGACGAGCCATAACGTTAACGAGGTAGGCTAATTATATAGTTATATAGCCTACGTTAGTTATATACAGGGTTGATAAACACTCAAAGCGCTGTATTGCTACTAGTGTGATATATTTTGCGTTAGCTAATAGTGGTCGAATTGTAAAATGTTTTCCGCAGGCAGGTACATCCAATCTTACATTTACATTTTAGACATTTGGCAGACGCTCTTATCCAGAGCGACGTACATTAGTGCATTTTCCAACCTGAAACAAGTGCGTTAAAACCACCCTAAAAGGTAAATACGAATTCAAACACAGGCGCAGTCAGTATGATTTTTTTTTTTTTTTGGGGGGTGGGGGGGGGGGGGGGTTACCACACGATATCAATCATTGGCATGCACAACAGTAAGCCAATAAGTAACCTTACAAGTACTAAACTAGAAGCTTGAAACACTTAAACAAGGATTTATAAAACACAATCAAGGGAGGTCACAAGGAGGTAGGGAGGGGTGGAGAGAGGTGCAGCTTAAAGAGGTGAGTCTTCAATCTGCGCTTGAAGGCGGTCAGACTTTCTGTTGTTCTGACCTCCACGGGGAGCTCATTCCACCACCGTGGGGCCAGGACAGACAGACGTCGAGACCGGGTGCTAGTATGAAGTGGGGGGGGGTACCAGTCGTCCTGAGGAGGCGGAACGCAGGGATCTGGTAGGTGTGTAGGGTCTGATGAGCTTTTGGAGGTATGGAGGGGCTGATCCTCGGACTGCCTGGAAGGCGAGCACCAATGTTTTGAATTTGATGCGAGCCATCACAGGTAGCCAGTGGAGGTCAATGAGCAGGGGGGTGACATGGGAGTGTCGGGGGAGGTTGAAGACCAGGCGGGCTGCTGCGTTCTGGATGAGCTGAAGGGGTCTGATGGCCGATGCTGGCAGGCCAGCCAGGAGAGAGTTGCAGTAGTCTAGGCGGGACAGCACCATCGCTTGGACCAGGAGCTGGGTTGAGTGGGTGGTGAGGAAAGGGCGGATTCTCCTGATGTTGTACAGGAAGAACCTGCACGCCCGGGTTACCACTGCGATGTTCTCGGAGAGGGACAGCCTGTTGTCCATCACCACTCCGAGGTTCCTGGCACAGGGCGTTGGGGTCAGTGGAATGTCCCCTAGGGAAATGGAGAGATTGAGAGGGGGAGAGGTTAGAGCAGGAATGTAGATGAGCTCAGTCTTATCTGGATTGAGCTTCAGATAGTGGTTGTCCATCCAGGTCTGGATGTCTCTCAGGCAAGCGGAGATGCGGGCTGACACCTGAGTGTCAGAGGGTGAGAAGGAGAGAAAGAGTTGAGTATCGTCAGCGTAGCAGTGGTAAGAAAGACCATGAGCAGTGATAACAGGGCCAAGGGATTTGGTGTAGGTGGAGAAAAGGAGGGGACCAAGGACTGAGCCCTGGGGGACTCCTGTGGTAAGTGGACGGGGTGCCGATACTTTACCAGCCCAGGCAACCTGGGAGGAGCGCTCCGAGAGGTAGGACTCAATCCAGGCCAGGGCCGAGCCGCCGATCCCCGCTGCAGACAGGGACGACAGGAGGATGGAGTGATCTACAGTGTCGAAGGCGGCAGAGAGGTCTAGGAGTATTAGCACAGAGGAGAGGGAGGCTGTCTGAGCTGCGTGAAGCATCTCGCTGACGGAGAGGAGTGCGGTCTCCGTTGAGTGGCCAGGTCTGAAGCCGGACTGGTGGGGGTCTAGTAGGTTGTTCTGGGTAAGGAAAGAAGACAGTTGGTTAGAAACAGCACGTTCAATAGTTTTGGAAAGAAAAGGAAGAAGAGATACCGGTCTGTAGTTTTGGATGTTGGAGGGGTCCAGCGTGGGTTTTTTAAGGATCGGGGTGATGTGGGCTCTCTTGAAGGATGAGGGGAAGCAGCCAGAGGTCAGGGAGGAGTTCACCAGAGAGGTCACAAATGGGAGGATATCTGGGGTGATTGCCTGGAGGAGAGATGAAGGGATAGGGTCGAGGGCACAGGTAGTGGGGCGATGGGAGAGTAGGAGGTGGGATACATCAGTATCAGACAGGGGAGAAAAGGTGGAGAAGCAGGGGGGGGACACAGAAGGGGTAGGGAGAGGAGGAGAGTGGAAAACAGTGAGGGGAGGGGGAGGAGGAGAGTGGAAAACAGTGAGGGGAGGGGGAGTGCGGGAACAGGGGGGGGGGGCATAGAGAGAGGGGCTGAGGGGCTGAAGGAACTGCGGATGTCTGCGATCTTCTCATCAAAGAAGTCTGCGAAGTCGTCTGCAGTGAACGAGGATTGAGGAGCAGGAGGGGATTTGCTGAGGAGGGAGGAGAAGATGGAGAACAATTGACGGGGGTTAGAACTGTATTTGTGAATTTTAGTGTGATAGTACGTTACCTTAGCAGCGGTGACTGCTGTAGAGAACGCTGCTAGGAGAGACTGGTAGGAGGAGAGGTCTGATGCATCTCTGGATTTCCTCCACATCCTCTCTGCTGCGCGAAGACCGGCCCTGGAGGTGCGCAGGGCATCGGACATCCACGGGCAGGGAGGAGATGACCGTGTGGGCCTAGAGACAAGAGGGCAGAGAGAGTTAAGTGATGTGGAGAGAGCTGTGAGCAGGGTGTCGGATGCAGAGTCGGTCGGGAGTTGAGAGAAGGATTTGAGAGGGGGGAGGGAAGCAGTGACACAGGGAGCAAGAGAGGAGGGTGAGAGGGAGCAGAGGTTACGGCGGACAGAGACAGTGGGGGTGGGGGGAGGGGGGGGGGGGCGGTGTGGAACAAGAGGAAGAGAGAAAGAAATGAAGTGGTGATCAGAGGTATGGAGAGGGGTAACAGTGAGATCAGAGCAGGGGCTGTTCCTCTGGAAGACCAGGTCTAGGAGGTTGCCAGCCTTGTGGGTTGGGGGGGAGGGTTGGAGGGCGAGGTCAAAGGAGCGGAGAAGTGGTAGGAAGGCTGCAGACTGGGAGGCATCTAGATGGATGTTGAAGTCTCCCAGGAGGATCAGCGGGGTGCCGTCCTCTGGGAAGGAGCTGAGCAGGGTGTCAAGCTCGTCGAGGAAGCACCCCAGGGGACCTGGAGGGCGATAAACAACTATAATGTACAGGTTAATAGGGTGGTTGATTAACACAGAGTGGTATTCAAAACTAGTAGTAGATATATCAGAGAGGGGGAGAACAGAGAATGACCATGAGGGGGAGAGTAGCAAACCAGTACCACCTCCGCGACCAGACGGCCGGGGGGTGTGAGAGAAGGAGAAGGAGGAGGAGAGGGCAGCGGGAGTTGCCGTGTTGTCCGGTGTGATCCAGGTTTCGGTGAGGGCAATCTTGCCGTTCCTTTTAATTTATTTCAAAAAATATATTAATTTCACCGTAGCCTATGTAATATGTCACGTTTAGCCTAAACAAAAATGTCAGCAATATTATGCTTACCTGCAAAACTATAATGTTTTAGCCTATTTTTTCCATGAATAAACGTGGCTTTTGTTCGTCCTAATGAATGGGTGTTATGGATTAAAGCGCTTTATAATAAATGAAAAGGAACGGAAGATCGGATGTAGCTACCTGCCTGCGGGAAACATTTTACAGTTCGACCACTGTACCTAACCATTGACAGCAAGCTAACGTAAGCCTGGTGTAGGTAGAGAACATTAGCTAACGCAAAATAGTCACACTAGTAGCAATACAGCGCTTTGAGTGTTTATCAACCCTGTATATAACTAACGTACCTATATAACTATATACTTACCTGGTCCGTGTAACATTTATCAAAGTGATTTCCTGATGCATCTCAAATTGACAATTGGATTAAATATTTCAATTTCCATTTTTTTTATCCCTGAAATAAAAGGAAAATGAACCATTCAAATTCGTTTTTCTAATTTTTTGATTCACCGTTTGTCTTTTGAAAGTTGAAAATTGCATTATTGGCGTGGGTGGGTAAACCGGGGTAGTTTCTAATATCAACGATCAATGGACGGACTCAACCATGACCGTAGAGGAGCGATAACAAAGACTTGTTTCTTATTAGTCGCTGGCTTAGCCTTTTACCTTGACGTTCAGGGTGCAGGATAAGTGCCAAAAATAAGACTACTGAGAGGAGCATATCTTACTCGAAGCTGGCAAATGATCTAGCAGCTGATAAGCCGAATTGAAGAAGAGGCCTATAGCCTACCATCAGACATTTGCAGCAGAATAAATTTGTCACAAGCCTATATGTAGCCTAGGCATAAAAATACGTAGCTTATTGTGTGTGGGCTATAGGCTCTATAGCATTTGAATAGGTCTACGTTAAAAGGTAGGCTATGTTTTTACATCCACAGCAATGTAAGCTATTACAGCCACAGTGCGATAGGTGGTCACTGTGGAAATGTCAACTTCATTGGACATTGGCGAACTATAACCGAAAGTTTGTTTATAGCCTACAACTTAAACCTACAATAATATCAGGTAGGCCTAGCCTATTATTGTTCCTATATGGGACAATTATTTTTGATGTAGACTACAAACGGTGGGTTTTATGCATTTTATTGTCTGTGGCTGTGCCAAGATGAAGGTTACAGAACTTTGGGGGTTTAATCTGTAATTTATAATTTCAGAGAAATATGAATAGGCCTACTGTGGGATGTCGACGACTACCACTAGGGGGCCACCGTGGATAAGAGATCCACAACTGGCTTGTCAAAGTAAAATATTTAGCCTACCTACATGTCATTTTACCCCGTTAAAAATAAAAACCATAGCTCCTAATTGATTAATTACAGTCCACTGGTTTTATTGCCACGTTAAAAATATTTGAATGATGAAGCAAAACCGTTCGAGCATTAAACTTTATGATATCTAGGTAGCCCAGTGGAATTCATACTTAGGCTATACCCTGCGATCTCGGTCGGAATCCAACATGGGGCAGAACTATTTAACTTTTGGACAGGAACAATCCTACTATTAAGTGCTGAGAATGTAGGCAGTAGCCTTTTAGACATTGTGTCATTGGATGAGCTTTCAGATTTATCCAATTCATCGACTGCTGTAGGCTAGCCGATACATTTGGGCTAAACACTGATGCTGTTAGTGTTGCTGTTGACTGAGATCTGCACAATTACTCGCATAGCCTATCGTTTATTTACTATCATTACATTTGCCATTTTTAGACAAATGTTTTGTGAGTTGGTTGGTGTTTGTTTTTTATTGTGTTTGCACGTGAGTGACCAGCCTAGGAATGCCAGTGACCAGCCAAGTGAGTTGCAAATCCAGTGGGTTGCTAAGCCAGGCACACGAGTTACCTTGGCGAATCAATTTGAGATAGCCTATATGCATCAGGTAATCAAATTGAAAAACGTTACACGGACCAGGTAAGTATATAGTTATATACGTTAGTTAGCTATATACCGGGTTGATAAACACTCAAAACGCTGTATTTTACTAGTGTGACTATTTTGCGTTAGATAATGTTCTCTACCTACGACAGCCTTAGGCTACGTTTGCTTGCTGTCAATGGTTAGCTATAGCTAGTGGTCGAATTGTAAAATGTTTTCCGCAGGCAGGTAGCTACATACGATCTTTAGCTAACGCAAAATATATCACACTAGTAGCAATACAGCGCTTTGAGTGTTTATCAACCCTGTATATAACTAACGTAGGCTAGGCTATATAACTATATAATTACCTCGTTAACGTTACGGCTCGTCATCTGCAGTTCTGGACGAAGCAGTTCTAGACGACGCATGCGCACTTTAGACAAAGCAGTTCTGGACGACGCAGTTTTAACTCGAACATGGCATCGAGAAAGACTGTAAATTATCGTTACAACAATTATGAACATCATTATTATGGAGTGTAATGTTGTAATATAGCAAGTTGTAAATGTTTTTTTAAAACTATAAAATGCCTAAATTGTAATATATCACAGTGGCGTATTGCTTAGTGTGCGCTCGTAAAGTTATATTTGTAGGATGATGGACTAATTCATACTTTAATTGATGATTCATGTTACCAACACAGCCATTCATAAATAAGGGTGCGTATGTGCACCCGACTACAGTGAGCAGTGTTAATTTGACTAAAGTTCTGATGATGATGGACTAATTTTATTGCCGATTAATGTTACCAACACAGCCATTCAGTCTTATCATAAAGGGTGCGTGCACCCGACTACAGTGAGCAGTGTTAATTTAGCTAAAGTTCCGATGATGATGGACTATTTCATACTTTTATTGCCGATTAATACCAACACAGCCATTCAGTCTTATAAAGGGTGCGTGCACCCGACTACAGTGAGTAGGGTAGTGTTCATTTGGCTAAAGTTCGCTAGTTAGTTAGCTAACGTTAACACCTGCGCTCTTAATGGATACATATTACTCAAGCCATGTCCAACTTACTCTCATTCACAGACCCAAAACCCCTCCAAGTAAAAACAAATAATGAGTCACAAATCAAAATAATGAACATTTATTAGAACAAAATAGTAAACAGTCACTCACTCATTCCATCACTCACTTACTCCTTCCATCTCACTCATTCCTTCCATCTCTCACTCACTCATTCTCTCCCTCCATCACTCATTCCCTCCCTCCCTCACTCACTCCCCCAGCCCTCCCGGATGACTGTTTTCGGAATAAAAGGCCAATTTGTCTTGCCTCGTCGGTTTAAAAAAATGCGGAGTGAAAAAGACTGCAGCAGCTTTTGCAGACTGTAGCATGATGGATCTAAAACAAATAGGGCCTAATAAATAAAATAAAAACATAATTTGTGATAGTAAACATTAATGTGACATGTTCAGTACTATCATATGCCTTGTCAGGTAAATAGGACAAAAAGAACATTTCAGTGGACCTTTGCTACTGCAACCTATCATATAATCCCGCAAAGACTAGGAATAAGATATAAAACGACCTTTACGTTCAAAATTGAAGTACCACTAGCCCACGGACTGGCCAGGGAGAAGAGAGAGGACGCTGTGCCATCTTGGCTTTTGTTAGATCTCCCAGCCTCGCAGGTGGCATTCATCTAACAATTAAGCACCTAGGCTGCACTACGCTGACGTCGCTGGCATTCATTACAGTAGGCATACCTTGCAAGCTAACCCAAGATAGTCCATCATCATCGCAGTCTAAAACTATAACTTTACGAGCGCACACTAAGCAATACGCCATTGTGATATATTACGATTTAGGCATTTTATAGTTTTAAAAACATTTACTGGCTTGTTATATTATAACATTACACTCCATAATAATGATGTTCATAATTGTTGTAACGTTACTCCATAATTTACAGTCTTTCTCGATGCCATGTTCGAGTCGTCCAGAACTGCTTTGTCTAAATTGCGCATGCGTCGTCCAGCACTGCTTTGTCTAAAGTGCGCATGCGTCGTCCAGAACTGCTTCGTCCAGAACTGCTTTCTCCAAGCCTGCAGCCAGCTGATATAGGAGAGGGGAGGCTTGCCGCCGCTAGCTGAAGTCTAGCAGCTCTGTGATTAAATGCGAGTTCGACAGTTCCGAACGCTTCTACTTTTCCTGGGAAGCCCGGATGCTTCACCTTTGGCCTAGTTAACATAAAATCTGAATTTCAATCTGAATTTTAGAACTTTGTATTAGAGAGCTTTGTATTTATGGATCTGAATTCTTAAAACCTGAATTTCAGAAATGTGAATCAGAGATTTGTATTTATGGATTAGAATTTTTAAAATCTGAATTTCAGAAATTTGAATCAGAGAGATTTGTATTTATGGATCAGAATTTTTAAAATCTGAATTTCAGAAATTTGAATAAGAGAGATTTGTATTTATGGATCAGAATTTTTAAAATCAGAATTTCAGAAATTTGAATAAGAGAGATTTGTATTCATGGATTAGAATTTTTAAAATCTGAATTTCAATCTTTGTTTAAATGCAAATTTATGAAATACAGCACAAAAAAAAGTTTATGAAAAGTCACACGTATATAATTAAAATATACTAAATTCAAATTCAAATACTTTTGTCAGTTATTGAGCTCCATAGTTTACCTTTCAAAGGCCTCCATTTTTTATTTTTTTTTATTCCGTGTTCTGTGCACTAAATTCCCTCTGCTTTCTCAAACTCCTGATGTTTCCAAGCGGTTTGATTTCCATACGGAAGCAGACTTTGAATGGTATGTATGCTTCTTGTACACATGCTCACAAGATCCACCACGGGTGGGTTACAATGAAACGGTTCTGTGCAAACTGACCAAAAGAAAGAACAGTTTATTTATTTCGCACACATACCTCCACCTTCAGTTCATTGCCTCTTTCCCCATCTTTCCCGGCAGGAGGAATATGTGAGTTCACAGTGGGCGAGCTCGTTTACAGCCACCCGGCACCCTCCTGGCCATGTGACAGGACCGTGAAGGATGTGAAATCACCAATTGTCAGCATTGCATCAGAGCAGGCCGGTCGGCAGCCTCCCGCTAGGAGGGCTCGGTTTAAGTGGAGTCAGAACTCCACCCGGCCGTGACGCCACCTACCTCCCGGGAGCCCCTAATCGAGCACGCCCAGTCAGAGGCGCAACAGTCCACGGTGGAGAGGGATGGGTTCAGCTGCACTCTGACAGGCCCTGGATCACGGTGGAGAAAGGGGCTCGGTTCCAAAATGTTACAAGATCAATTCTGGTGGCAGTGGCTTACAAGCTGCCTGGGTTGGCGAGGGGGGAGTGGGGCATGTTCGAATGCCATTGGGACAACTTTAAATCCTGACTTGGTCATCAGTCTTTATTGGCCTGTAAACAACGACGAAAAGGAGCCATCTACTGTAGACATCCACAACTGTATCAAGCTTGAAAGGCTTACACTAGAGTCTGATCCCTACCCTAGTTTCCTTATTAACACAAAACACACTGTTCTAATCCCATAATATCCTGCTCTACTCAGTAATGCATTCTCTTAAAATGAGAGTATGCCCTGCTCCACTCTGTGCACTTATGTAATAACACCACAAAAAGGTCTGCTGGTACGTAACAGCTGAAAGATAAATATTACATGAATAGTTGTCATTTTTCTGAGTTTTTTTATCAACTGTATGTTGCACGCACGCACACACTCACACAGACACACACACACACAGTGTGAGTCCACAGTCCACAGAGTTGGACTGCGCCAGTGTGGGCGGAGTAAGCTCGCAGCCACAAAGCACAGCCAGAAAGGGGAGGAAACGAGAGAAAAGCAGAGAAGAGGAAATACAAGCAGAAGGGAGAAGAGCGGGATTAAAAAATGGAGAGGAAAACAGAGGAGAGGAGACCTGCCGTAAGTACAGGGAAGATAACAGCCGGACACTGAGTAGGGATTAGTGTAACAGCAGTGGGTAATAACTAAATCAGTCCCTGAACAAAATAACACTTAGCAGCGGAGAACTGTGGGTAGCACATGCAAGAGTTCACCTAGAGTGCATTGTGGGCTTCAAAGTGCAAAATGACTAATGATAACCGTCAACATTCCTAAACAAAACAAAAAAGGAAAATAGTGGAGGTTCCTTTGCAAGAATTTGTGGAAGAAATGTTCAGCAATATCCAAATGAAGAGCTCACTCACATTCACAAGAGCGCCACACTGCGTGGGGAGGGGTAAGCTTCCTGTTAGAGGGGAGCAGACTCTGGTATTTGAGAGGGGGGGAAATATACAAGCTCAAAACATCCTATTTATTCACAAACACAAAGAAAATACTCTATACATCTGCAAAAAGTGATGTACATACAAAGAAATGTAAGTGACAACTAAACTTTCACTGATATGTTTCACATAGAACAAATGGAAGCAATATTCTACAAATAAAATGGCACCCATGTTTTTCTACATGCATTCAAATAACTTTACCTAACTTGGTTTTTGTTAATCTTGGTGCTTGCCATTTAAAAAAAATGTTTTCATGAAATCATTTTATATCCATGTGAACAATGTGTACAATGGGGATGTTATCCACTACTTGTTTAGCAAAAACAGATCTTTTGAATTGTGTACTCATAACACATTTAGAGTATGTCTGCGTTTAATTGAAAGTAAGTGCATTTTCTAAATGTGCTATGTTTGCATAGCTCCATTCAGTATAGCCTAATTAGTGTCAATACTTGTAGCGCTAAAAACTAATTACAATAGGACTATGTTTTATTTCAGCAATTGTTCTTAGTCAAAAATTGTGGTCCTGGATGCACAAATAAATACTCTTCTGCATTATTATACCATGTGTAGCAGAGCATTCTGTACTTTAGAGCAGTGGTTCCCAAACTCGGTCCTCGGGGACCACTGTGTATGCTGGTTTTCGTTCCAACCACAATTTCAATCCCAAAATTCTAACAAGCTGTTAATTTTTCTTAATTAGCTGCTTTTCATGTTTAGAGGGATTAGCCTATTTACCCTCTTAAGCCACATCATGTCAGAAATAGCTAAGCATGCCATGAAGAATACAATTCCTGTGTTCCTACTGTGCTTATTGGGCTATATTGCAAATAGGTAACATTTTTTTTTAACCCGATCAAATTAAAGACTGGGGTGAATCAATTGGCTCCTAATTAGGTAGTTGAACGCATGTGTTTTTAAGTTCCCTCATCATTTGTTTCTTAAATGTATTAACACAATGCAGGTTTGGCTCGTTATCATTCTCTTTATCTTTTCTTCATTATTTATCAAATGGTTAGTTTTAGCGGCCATGTGTCCACAATTTCACCAATTAGGAGCATATTGATTCACCTCAGTCTTTAGTTTTAATCAGTTAAAAAATGTTTTCTTTTTGTAATTACTTGCAATATAGCACAATAAACAATGAGAATATTGGACTTTTATTATTCATGACATGCACAGCTATTGCTAACATAATGTGGCTTAAGAAGGTAAATAATCCCTCTAAATATGACAAACACCTAATTAAGAACAATTGACAGCTTGTTAAAATTCCGGGATTGCAATTGTGGTTGGAATGAAAACCAGCATACACAGTGATCCCAGAGGAGCGAGTTTGGGAACCACTGCTCTAGAGTAAAGAAAATATGAATTATTTTAGCTAGAAAAAAATGGACCCAACTCCAAATAGTATTTGGTTCCTTTGATTTCAATGCATGCAATGGTATAGGGTATCCTTAAGTGCCAAAGATGTTCGCAACAAATTAATTATGTATTGCTGGCTAGAGGTAACATTTTATGTACCTAAAGGGACCCACCCCAGTGACAAGCATTTGCACATTTTTAGGTACTTTCCATACTTTTCATACTTTTTTTTCTGAAAGTGAAAGTGAAAAGAAATATCTCCTTGCTCTGGTGTAAGGCTGAAGTTCACTTCCTAGTCTCGCGCCTCACTCGTGACAGTGCAGTTGGTTCCAGTATAGGTCTTTCAGCCCCACTCTTCAGTGTTTTAACTCATTTAATAAACTCATTTAATTTAATATACTCATTTAATTTCAACATGGCCTCAAACTACACTGTGCTGTCATGAAACATAATTAACATTCAGTCCCCACACATCCATCTGAAATGGGAGAGCATGTCTCTATTCACGGTGGGTGCTATGGACTCTACCCTTACAGATACAGCACACACCCCCATTGAATCTGCCCAATAAAGGGAACGACTGGGCCTTGATGTGGCCACATGTGGTGCATCTCCCTCTCCACTGAGCTTCAGGCTCTTTTAACAATAGAACCATGAAAAAATGTGTGATACAATTTACACCACAACCCAATGTACACAATGAGCTACCTACATTTTCTAATACTATCAATATTTTACAATCAGGGCTCATTTCACAAGTTGCAGGGTCCTTCTATCAACCCACATCAGATAATGAAAAAGAGGGGGCATAACTGACAAGTGGAAACATCCAAACTGCCTGTAGATCACTCGCAGCTTTCAGTTGTACTCTTGCCGTACCCTACTTTATAAAAGCCAATGAATACAGCTAAGTTTATCAGACGCAGGTGGGACATGGAAAACTTAACTTGCATAACTGAAATTTAGTGATGTCAATCCTTTCTGAAACATTCAGCACCTGTTATAACCCTCTGCACTATGGTTCAAGATGCTGCTTACTGCAGGGCATCGTGGACTACAGCAAGAGAGGGGCTATTATGAAGCACATTGAATCACATTGAGGCACATGAAAATTACTTTTTATCTGCTAAAGTCCACAACAGCCAATAACAGAAACACAATTTCATACTTCACTTCTTCAAGGGTTAATATGAGTAAATATGAAAGCGAATGCTCATTGGCCAAAGGAGCTGTTCTAGCACTGTGACATCACATTGTTTTTTAGGTTCCCCAGGATATTCCGTCTCTGCTCCTGACATGTCTGGATGACCTTGAGATGAGCGACCTAGAGAGGTTTAATTTCCACCTGAATCACGGACCGCCACCGGGATACAATCCCATTCCAAAGAGTCGCCTAGAGGAGCTGAAGAGCATGAAGTCTGTGAACGAAATGTTGGAGTACTACGGCAGAGAGGGCGCTGTGAAGGTCACGCTGTACATCCTGGAGAAGGCGGACCTGAACGAGCAGGCTAAGTCACTGCGGACGGAAATGGACAGCAGTAAGACCTTCTATTTGTCTTCTTTGTCTGAGTGACAGAGAGAGAGTGAGAGCAAAATAGTATGTTACGAACCCCTTTTATATACAGCACATTGCCTATTGTGAGAGTCAAGACATTCTCCTATTCAATTACCATCCAAGTGCAAAGCAGTCATTTGGCAGGAGTTGAGTACATGGTAGTATGGATGCTTTTAATGCGTGCATTTGCATTTGCTGGTGTGTTTTTGTTTGTGTGTGTGTGTGTGTGTGTGTGTGCCCTGACACTCTTTCTCTCCCCTATTTCAGTGGACAGTCAGCCACAACCCCCACCTGCAGTCATTCAGCATGGTAAATTAACCGTTTAATGCATCAAATGTCTTAACTGTACATCTGCACAACAAAGTTGACTGTGATGAAGAAAAGCCTGAAATCTTCATGCCCATTACTAACATTACACTCAGTCTCACTTCCAATAGTCCAGCAGCGGAGGTGGAAATCCATGGGTCAGAAAGGAAAAGTCTGGACATGTTTTTCTACCATCCAAAAACTCAGCCAGGTGATTTCACTAATTAATTCCACCTCCTGGCTGAAAAATTGTGCTTATCAGCAAATCCAAGCGATTGGAACAAAATATTGGGGAGTACTTTTACTTTCTGAACCTGGATTTTACACCTCTGACCAGCAGAGAGAGATACAGGAATCATATTTGGCAGAGATAGCTATCCAGGAAGCGTTGCAGCATATTACAAAACCGTCTACTACAAACATACTATAACCACACAATGCCCAACAGAA
The DNA here is from genome assembly GCA_029718625.1 of Synaphobranchus kaupii. Taxonomy (NCBI): domain Eukaryota; kingdom Metazoa; phylum Chordata; class Actinopteri; order Anguilliformes; family Synaphobranchidae; genus Synaphobranchus; species Synaphobranchus kaupii. The sequence goes on along the minus strand of CM056395.1, from coordinate 20,195,452 downwards.
GACTGTGTTTAATCACAAGACAATGCATGTTGTGTCCTGTATCAATCAGAACAATCAGCTCTGCCACACATCAGAGCAGATTAAAATAGGAACTGGCCTGAAGGTTCTGGCCTGCTGTACACTAGACCAGCTGCTTCAGTCATTTACAGGATTTCACTGTTTTTTTGTTTTTTTTTCTAAATTCTGTCAGTCACATAGAATAAATCCAATAAATGATTATGTAACAGCCACCCCATGAAATAACCCTTCATTAAATTACATTTCTTTTCACAGTTTTTTTTTTTTTTACGGGATATTATTTACAGTGCACTCAACTAACCCTGAATCTGTCCTTATTTTAGACCCAACTTTGAGAGCAGTCCAAGAGACGCTGAAAGCTAAGCTGAGGCAAAAATATGAACGTATTTCTGAAGGGGTGGCCAAGCAAGGACAATCAGCCATGCTCATCAAAGTCTACACTGAAGTCTTCATAACCAAGGGTGAATGTAGACAGGTTAATAACGAACATGAGGTTTGGAACATTGAGGCCGTGTCCAAAAACACACTTGCAGAAGAGGTGCAGATTGAATGCAACAGAATATTTCAGCCGTTACCCGGAGATGAAAACCATGTCAGATCTGTGCTGACCAAAGGGATAGCTGGCATCGGCAAAACGGTCCATGTGCAGAAGTTCATTCTGGACTGGGTGGAAGGCAAGGCAAACAGAGACATTCATTTGATATTTCCTCTCCCTTTTCGAGAGCTGAATCTGATGAAGGACCAAACTTTCAGTCTGCTGGGACTCATTCAGCGCTATCACCCAGAGATGAAAGAGAGCAATACAATGGACCTGAACAGCAGTAGTGTGCTGTTCATCTTTGATGGCCTGGATGAGTGTCGGCTCCCCTTAAATTTCGATGACAATGAGACATGGTATGATGAAACAGAGGCACTGTCATTGGATGTGCTGCTGACTAACCTCATTCAGGGAAATCTTCTTCCCTTTTCTCTCCTCTGGATCACCTCCCGACCAGCAGCAGCCAATCTGATCCCTCATGACTGCATCCAGAGATTAACCAAGGTGCGAGGCTTCAATGACTCACAGAAGGAGGAGTACTTCCGGAAGAGATTCCCTAATCAGGAACTGGCTAGCAAAATTATCTCACACATAAAGTCATCACGAAGCCTCCACATCATGTGTCATATTCCAGTCTTCTGCTGGATTTCAGCGACTGTTCTCGAGAGACTACTGGACAAATCGGAGGGTGGGCAAATCCCCAAGACTCTCACTGAAATGTACACACGATTCCTGGGCATTCAAATTATGAGGAAGAACCAGAAGTATAAAATTAAGGAAACAAAAGAAATGCAAGAGAAAGATAGAGAAATCACTGTTAACCTGGGAAAGCTGGCCTTTAAAAATCTGGAAAAGACCATATTTACTGAACAAGACCTGAAAGAGTCTGGCATTGATGTCACTAAAACTGCAGAGTACTCTGGGTTGTACACTGAAATTTCCAAAGAGGAATCATGGCTATATGAGGACAAAACATTCAGCTTTGTACATCGGAGCATTCAGGAGTATCTTGCCGCTTTCTCTGTACACGTCCTGTATGACACCAATAAAGAAAACCCATTAAATCTGGACATGTCAAAGCATACCAATCCAGATGGTGGGATAAACTTATCTGCGGTACACAGGAGTGCTGTGGACAAAGCCTTACAGAGTCCAAATGGACACATGGACCTATTCCTCCGCTTCCTCTTGGGAATCTCGCTGGACAATCATGCTCTTTCAGGACTGCTGCCACTTACAGGAAGCAGCTCACAGAATGTCATGGAAACTGTCAAATACATCAAGGAAAACATCCCCAAGAGCCAATCTCCAGAGAGGACCATCAATCTCTTCCACTGCCTGAACGAACTCAAAGACAATTCTCTCACAAAGGAAATCCAGAGTTACCTGTATTCAAACAGTCTCTCCAGTCAAAAGCTTACCCCAGATCTTTGCTCAGCACTGGCCTTTATGCTGGTGATGTCAGAGAAGCAGGTGGATGTGTTTGATTTGAAGACCTGCAACACGACACAGGCTGGATGTCGTAGACTGCTGCCTGTTCTCAAGCACACCAGGGCAGCATTGTGAGTACCGTTGTCCTCTCTTTCTGGATGTGTGTGCCTAGATGACATATTTCACTGTTATCTTCAGTTGAAGTTGCATGGATGTATACAGGTAAATAGCTCCATGTGCTAGGGTAACAAACAAGAACCTGCATACACACCATAGACTGTAGAAAAAATAAGGACAAAGTGACTACACCTTCATCCATTGACTTTCCAGGGGTTTGTGAAAGGTGTTTTGAAGCCACGGAAATGCAGTTCTGTGCTGCCATGTTGTACAAAAATAGAAGACTGTGGCTGCATTCGGATTGTCAAAAAAATTGTTCCTTTTAACATTCCTTGCAACTTTTCCTTGACCTAACTAGAAAAGGTCATGGGGGTCAAGAAAAGGATGGAAGGGGCGTCGCGTGGTACAACGGTAAGAGCGCCGACTTTCAGTCGGTGCAGTTGTGCTCCGAGGATCGGGGTTCGCACCCCGGTCCTGCCAGATCCGAGCATGGCCGGCGCCCTGTGGGAGCAGCAATTTGCGGCTGCTTCCGGGTGGGGGGAGGGGCTCGGAGAGAATCGCTGCACGCATAGCGGCCCTGGGCGAGCTGGATTCACGGTCAGGAGCTCGAGGAGTCGCGCCCTGTAGACTACTACCGGCTGACAGGGTTGTGTAGCGGTGGTTCTCTAGCGGTTGCTACACAGGGGGGGAAATTGAATTAGAATAGGGGTTCAATTGGCTACTAAATTGGGAGAAAATGGGGAAAAATCTGGCTGTTACTAACATCAATCATATTTTTCATAAAGCAGCAACTAAAGCTAATCTAAAAATTCAACATAAAAGGAAGTTGAACCAAAATGAAAAATGGTTTGATATTGAATGCAAAAATCTTCGAAAAAAACTAAGAAACTTATCAAATCAAAAACATAACCACCCATACAGCTCAGATTTACGCCTCAAGTATTGTCAAGCTCTTAAAGAATATAAAAACACCCTAAAACAGAAAAAACTAAAATACATGCATAAAACTGTGCATGATATTGAAGAATCAATTAATCAAAACCAATTCTGGGATCTGTGGAACAATTTAAGCACAGCAAAACGACAAGAATTAGCCATTAATGATGGAGCTATTTGGAAACAATACTTTGAAAATCTATACTGTGAAATCAATCAAAAAACACACCATACTGTGATTAAAGAAAACCTAAATAAATTGGAATCGACAATAAAGGATAACCAAAACCCACTCGATAAACCAATCTCCTACGAAGAACTGATCGAAAAGCTCCAGTCTCTAAAATCTAAAAAATCTTGTGGCCTTGATGGAATTAGAAATGAAATGCTCAAAAACAGCACCCCTAAGATGTATGAAGCTCTGCTTAAATTATTCAACTTGATACTAAGTTCGGGATGCTTTGCTGACACCTGGAACCGGGGGCTTATATCCCCAATTCATAAAAGTGGAGACAAATTAGACCCCAATAATTACAGAGGCATTTGTGTAAGCAGTAATCTGGGGAAGGTATTCTGTAGTATCCTAAACTCAAGAATTGTAACCTTCCTTAACGAGCACAATGTCCTGAGTAAAAGTCAAATTGGATTTCTTCCAAATCATCGTATCACCGATCATATTTACACCCTACACACCCTAATTAACAAACATGTCCACCAAACAAAAAACAAAAAAATCTTTGCTTGCTTCATTGATTTCAAGAAAGCATTCGACTCGATTTGGCATGAGGGACTATACTACAAAATTATTCAAAGTGGTGTAGGGGGTAAAGTGTATGATATAATTAAATCGATGTATTCTGAAAATAAATGCGGAGTGAAAATTGGCAACCAAAGAACAGAGTTCTTCACACAAAAACGGGGAGTGAGGCAGGGCTGCAGCCTGAGTCCAACACTGTTCAACATTTACATTAATGAGTTAGCGGTGCAGCTGGAACAGTCTGCAGCCCCGGGCCTCCTCCTACATGACACGGAAGTAAAATTCTTACTCTACGCAGATGACCTGGTTCTGCTGTCACCCACTGAAGAAGGGCTACAGCAGAACCTGGGTCTGGTGGAGGATTTCTGTCAGAACTGGGCACTGACAGTAAACTTAAAAAAGACAAAAATAATGATCTTCCAAAAAAAGGCCAGATGTCAGGAAAACAGGTTCCAGTTTTTTCTAGGCAACACCGCCCTAGAACACACCCTAAATTACACCTACCTTGGTCTGACAATCACGGCATCAGGGAGCTTTAGCATGGCAGTGAATGCATTAAAAGAAAAAGCTCGAAGAGCACTTTATGCTATAAAAAGAAAACTTCAAAAAATTGTTATTCCAATAAAAATCTGGTTAAAAATCTTTGATAGTGTTATCCAGCCCATTGCGCTATATGGAAGTGAGGTATGGGGTCCACTCAGCCAGCAGAACTATTCTAAATGGGACAAACATCCAATAGAAACCCTGCATGTAGAATTTTGTAGAAATGTTCTACAAGTACAAAGGAAAACACCAAATAATGCATGCAGGGCAGAATTAGGCCATTATCCGTTAATGATTCATATCCAAAAAAGAGCATTAAAATTCTGGATGCACCTCAACTCAAGCCCCCAAGATACATTGCAATTTAAGGCAATGAAAGCCCAAGAGCTCAGTCATGAAAAGAGTCCCCTCAGTCAGCTGGTATTGAAGCTGACTAACCCATTAACTCCACTAACACGAAGCACAGACCAGCTTCATACTAGCACTGCTTACCAGCAAATCAGAGTAAACCAAATTATGAAACAAACCAAAATCTCTTATCTGGAATATTGGGATGGTGTAACCAAAACACAAAACAAACTTGATTGCTATCGGACCCTAAAAAGAGACTATACATTAGCTGAGTATCTCTTCTCTGTCAGAGATACAAAGCAGAGACGGATCCTGACCAAGTACAGGCTCAGTGACCACACCTTAGCAATTGAGAAAGGCAGACACCGGAATACATGGTTACCAAAAGAAGAACGTGTATGTGGTCACTGTAAGACAGGAGAGGTGGAAACAGAGATGCACTTTCTCCTACGTTGTGAAAAATATATAGAAATTCGAAAACATTACTTCAACAAATTATCTTTAACTATAAAAGACTTTGATTCCCTAACAAAAGAAAATAGACTGCAAATCCTACTAGGAGAAGGGCCAACGGCGCCAATAGTTGCAAAGTACATCTTTGCCTGCCATGAACTGAGGGACACTGGCTGACAACCAAAAACATATTCATTTTATTAATTAATTGATTTATTGATTTATTTATTTTTTCGGCATTATTCTGATTTATTTACATCCATGTTTAGTGTATTTCTTCATTTCTGTATGTACGCTTTGGCAATATTTACAGGTGTATTTCATGCCAATAAAGCATTTTTGAATTTGAATTTGAATTTGAATTTGAGAGAGAGAGAGAGAGAGAGAGAGAGAGAGAGAGAGAGAGAGAGAGAGAGAGAGAGAGAGAGAAAATATTGAGGGACATACTATCTTCTTCCCTCCACAGGTTAGGAGACTGTAGCCTCACAAAGGGCTGCTGTAATGATCTGGCCTCAGTCCTGCGCTCACGCCACTCAGAGCTGAGAGAGCTGGATCTGAGAAGCAATGACCTGCTGGACTCTGGAGTGACAGCGCTCTCTGCTGGACTGGAGGTTCCCCTCTGTAAACTGCAGAAACTGGGGTGAGGCATGACCAACTGAGAAACAGTTACCCTTTTCCATTTATTACAAAATGATATCAGGCTGATTTATGTTGGTCTTGTGAACACAATCAAATCAAATCAAATCAATATTTATTTATATAGCACATTTCACAACTAGTTGTCACAATACGCTTCACAGAAAAACCCAGCCTAAACCCCCACAAGAGCAAACAGTGGCAAGGAAAAACTCCCTGGTATAAATAGGAAGAAACTTTGGGAGGAACCAGACTCAAGGGGGGAATCCATCCTCCTCTGGTCGGCTCAGGGTCTAGGTCTTAATGGCCAGCATGGTCAAAACAGCCAATGTCCATGTTAATAGAATTAGCAGCAGCTAGATGACAGTCCAGGTGTGGCGGCAATGATGGTGGGGAACCGGGCACCGATGACGGTGGGAGTAGGGGGCAGTGGTGGTGGGGGGGGGGGGGGGGGGGGTTGGGGGGACGTGTGCGGCGACGGAGAGGAAGCCGGACAGCAGCAGTGAGGGAGTCCTATGACAGCAACTCTCGAGATGCGGGGCATAAGCCCCGCCGGCAGAATGTAGAAAAAAGATAGAGAAAACAGTTTAAGTGTAATAAAGCAGCAGGAGCACCAATTAGGGGGGAGGGGGGGGTTGGACAAGTGCCCCCGCCAGGAGTAATTTAAGACAGAGTTTGAGAACCCAGGCGTGAGAGGGAAAACAATCCTACCCACTAAGGATGCCACCCCACATTACTCTATGGCTAAAGGCTTCTCTGGTCCTGTCTCCAGACTACAACTCATTATAAGCCTGATCATATAGGTGCATTTTTAATCTAGACTTGAATATTGAGACTGTGTCTGATTCCCTTATAAATTTTGGCAGGGTGTTCCACAGTAGTGGTGCTCTGTAGGAGAAAGCTCTACCACCCGTCAAGCTTTTAGATATTCTAGGGACTACTAAGTAGCCTGCATCTTGGGAACGAAGTGATCTTTTCAGTTTATATGGGAACAGGAGATTACATACAGTGGCGCAAGTCCATTTAAAGCTTTAAAGGTCAGAAACAAAACCTTAAAGTCTATCCTATACTTAATTGGTAGCTAAGGAAGTGATGTTAGCACTGGGGTAATATGCTCATACTTATTAGTTCTAGTCAAAATGCGAGCGGCTGCATTCTGCACAAACTGGAAATTATTTAGCAAGGATTTAGGGCAGCCAGATAGCAGGGCATTACAGTAATCTAGCCTAGACGTAACAAAAGCATGGATCAATTTCTCTGCATCCCCTTCTGATAGGAAGTGCCTAATTTTAGCTATGTTCCACACTAAAGGTTAGATCTGGGTCTATAGTAACACCTTGGTCTTTCACAGCTGAATTTGGAACAACTAAACAACCATCAAAATTTAGAATAAATGTACACAATTTCTCCCTTTGTTTTTTTGGACCTAAAACCAGCATTTCAGTCTAGGAGTTTTGGAGCAGGAAATTAGAAAGCATCCAAGCTTTAATATCCGCAATACAAACCTCTAATCGAGAAAGTGGTAGTGCCTTGCCGGGTTTCATGGAAATGTATATCTGCCTATCGTCCGCATAGCAGTGAAAATCTACCCCATGTGCCCGAATAATATCACCAAGGGGTAGCATATATAATGAAGAGTACTAGACCTAGCACTGATCCTTGTGGAATACCATATTTCATTCCTGAGTAACTGGATACTTCATTTAATTTAACAAACTGCTTCCTATTGTATAAGTATGATCTGAACCATGCAAGTGCTTGACCATTAAGTCCAACACAGCCCTGGAGTCTGTTCAGTAGAATCTCATGATCTATTGTATCGAAAGCTGCACTTAGGTCAAGGTGTACAAAAACAGAGTTTTGGTCGGCTGATAATAGTAAATCGTTGATAACTTTAACAAGTGCCGTTTCAGTGCTATGGTAGGGCCTTAATCCTGACTGGAATATTTCATGGATATGGGTTGAGCTAAGGTATGCACCAAGTTGCTTCGCAACAGCTTTCTCTAATATTTTTGATAGAAATGGAAGATTTGAAATGGGTCTATAGTTTTCCAGTTTGTCAGGTTCAAGGTTTGGTTTCTTCAGTAATGGCTTAATAACCGCCATTTTTAGGCCAATCACATTCTTTGCCGCCTGCCTGATGCCTGCCTGTCAGGGATGTGTGGTCAGGTTAGATATGGTGGACACTGCTTACCTTATGAATATACAACTACAATAAAATTATTCAATTGTGTGTTATTTTCATTAAGCTGTATTTTCATAATAGGTTTCTACATACTGTAAATGGTTTTTGTTCATATAAGTAAATAGTGACATGTAGGTAAGTGGCTTGAAAAAACTGGGTAGGATATGCCCTTTTCAGAAGAGAAGTTCATACCTATGTCCATTACATTTTCTGTGGATTTAAATTATTGAATTCAGGTGACACAGTGAATGTGGCAGTGCCCTGAGATACTGGTATTCCTTGTCTCCTCTCTGCAGGCTGTCAGGCTGTGGAGTCACAGAGAGAGGTTGTCATCCCCTGGCTTCAGCTCTGCAATCAAACCCCTCACATCTGATAGAGCTGGATCTGAGCTACAACCACCCAGGGGACTTAGGAGTGAAGGCACTGTCTGCTAGACTGGAGGACCCCGGCTGTACTCTTGAGAAGCTGAGGTAAGCATACTGGGTGTGAATGTTTAGGTGTGATTGTGTGTTACACTTCTGTCTCTTATTTCTCTCTCTTCCTGTCACCATGTCGGCCGGTGTCTGCCAGGGGGAGCCAGCTAACCAGTCTCCTGATTGCTTGTTTAGTGTTAATTGTCTGTCTTAATTGGATTATTGTTTCTAGTTAGATTCTTGCGTGTGTCTTGAGTTGTCTGTTTACCTGTTTGTGTCCCTATTTAAGTTCTAGGTGAGTGTATTATGAAGCGAGATCAACGGGTTAGCCAGCTAATTTAAGCTTCAACCCTGGATTTTCTGTGCCACGAAGCAGACTCACTTTTAATAGGGGTATATTGCCATGGCAACTTACTCTGCACGGCTAACCTGCTCCGGGGCAGGTTAAGGCTGTGTCCGAATCAGCACCCTTCCATAATATTGAGTAGGCTTGTTGACTAGCCAGGACCAGAAAGTCATTGAGTAGGCAAAATTGTCTTTAAATGTCATGTACTTCAAAGCCCCATATATATACTTACTGAGTATGAGTTTCGCTGAGTTTATTCGGGAGCACACTTTTCAAGAAGTATGCAAACATTTTGGTCATATAAATATGATTTTTTTAAAATGAGCCACAGCTTCACTGACGTTTTTCTTCAATAACAACAAAAACAACACGTGACATGGCCGCGCAATGGTGGGACGTCTTATGACACCACAGTAAAAAAAAAAAGGAAAATCAATGGAGGATATTTTTTTGCGTACTGCTGCGTATATGCTGCAGTATATTGTAAAAATATCAAAATTATCTTCACAATATATTTAAAATATACTGCAGTATATTACATTTCCATAGGGGGACACTGCCCTTTTTATGGGAGCCTGCACAGACTCTGGCCGTGACAGAATACGATCCCTGTTCCCTGCCCCCTGTCCACTCAGACCCCTGTCTACTACAGTATGTGCCCTGTCCCTTCAATTTGCAAGCAGTGTGCAAAAGAAATCCTGCAAACTCTTTCCAAACTAGTGAGGAAGTAGTTTGTAATATATATATATATATATATAATTTTTATTGAGAATATCAATCAGTTTACATATGACGATGGTTACAAAGTGTAGATTAAGAATGAATATAGAATTAACAAAAATAAAAAGAGAGTAGTTCGTAATATGTCTTGCTCTTTTACTACAAGTTTTAGTTTTTACTTCCGGTTTACTTCCCAAAATTGTCGGATGAGTGCCCAGTTCTGTGGATGAGTGTGCTCCTGAAACCCTGGAAATAAGGGTTTAATCCTGGTATTTTAAGTGCCTCCATTTGTGAGAAAAAGTCGCCCATTCAAAAGCTTTTTGAAGAAGTTGACTCAAATATGCGCCCTCAGAGGGGTTAAGGGATCGTATTCGGTCACGGCCCTTGATTAAGAAAGCCTGTGTTCACTTAGCCAGTTGTTAGCTAGTGATTAGGTTTTGTCAAGCAAGCTAATGCAAAGAAACCCTGGCTTCCTTCGAAGTATACCCCCCTGCTGTCTCTTGTTGCCAGTTTATGTTTTGCCTTGTGGGTTTCTAGCCTAGCCTCTCTTGCTCAGTGTTAATTGTCGTTATAGTTCCTGTATTCAAGTTCACTCCCTGTTTGTTGTTTGGTCTTTTTTGCTGGTTGTCTCAGTAAAGATCTTTGTTCGTTGGTCACTACTCCTCGCCTCCTGTGTTTCTCTGCGCTTGGGTCCCAAACTCCTGAACTCGCACGTGACACTTCCTTCTTGGGCTGGATATCATTGGAAATTCCAAAACCGATACCTGGGATTCGATACTGATACCAAAACAATACCTTTTTCGATATCTTTCTTTGCTGAGTGTAAACACATTTTTCTCTAATATCCCAAAATAATTATCATTTAAAGGGTAACAAAACACTAAAACCACTTATTTTAGATGAGAACTGATACATTTGGTTTTGTTACTGATTGATCCTGGTGCAAATCTTGACATTTTACTGCAGCCAGCGCAAAACAGTGTAAACCCAAAGGATCCGGCTCAAGTGTCTCTAGTGGTAAAACCACTTAGGTACAGCACGTCCAGTCTGTCATTGGCCAGAAACTTCATCCAGCTGACGTATGACACCCGGTGACGAAATTGAAACCTGTAGCTATGCCCTGAAGCGAGGGCGAGCTACGCCCCAGCTATAAAAGCGAATCTCAGCAGTTGATCTCACCGTTTTCTATATAGTTCGGTGGTTGATCTGCGTGGACGGAAAGGAGATGAGAGAAGAGAAGATGAGATGAGAGAGAGAGAGAGAGAGAGAGAGCTTACAGTTTAGCTTTTTTGAATATTCTAATTTATAGTAACCTATTTTTGGTATATTTCTTTATAGTTAGCTTGATCGTCACTTGTTTCGTTTTTCAGTCTAGCTTAGCAAGTAGCTAGCTATTTTTTTTATTTTTTTTAAATATATATATATATATATATATATATATATATATATAAAGCATAGTTGAGCCAGGAGTTGTATTATATGGATGCTACACGTTTAACTTTGTAACGTCCATACAACAGACAACACAAACCAATATTGTTGATATCTTGCAGGTAACATTAGTGTGATTGCCTACAGCCTGCGTAAAATGAGTAGCCTAAATGGCATGGGTAACTATTTATACAGTGTGTGATTTGTAGTTTGCTGGCCGTATCATTATAAGCTCATACGAGGCTATGCGTGCCACCGCCTACCACTCCAAAACATTGCCTATCTTCTCATTCTCCGCCATTGCTTCTGCCTCGGCTACTTGGGGCTCGGCAGCAGCTGGAGCTAGCGTGTTTGTTTCTGTTTGTATGAGTGAGAGAGGTAGCGAGAGAGAGTGGAACAAAGCAGCCGCTGTGAGTGCTGTCCAGAGTAGAAATGAGCTTTTGGCTACTAGTGAAAAAAAATAGCTGGGGTGTGGCTTCATACCTGCAGCTCAGCCCCTATATTATTACCTTATCGTGTCCAGATTTTGGCATTTTTAAAATTTCAAAAGGGGGCGGGGTCTAGCCAAATCAACGTGTTTTGTTACCCTTCAACAAAATAAGCCGAAACTTCACGATTAATGTTGTCTACTCAAACAGCTGTATAAAATACAGTTTAAAATGAACAAAATTATGATTTAAATCAAGAAATATTAAAAAAAAGAGTATGAAAGCCCTGGTGGCGCTAAGAATTTGGTACAAATCATTTAAGAATTTGTTTTACCAAAACTTAGCACTAAATGCTTGGACAGATTTCGATACTTGGTGCTACGGACATGATTCGGTCGGTGCTCAAAAAGTACAGAGGTTCGATTCCCTGGCCTTCTTCCTTCACTATTTTTTTTTTTGTCCCTGCAGTTTGGACCATGATGGAGAGTGGAGGATCAAATCAGGGATGCACAAATGTAAGTTTAAGTACCATTCAACTTGAGTTGGAAAGTTGTGTAGAATCAAGGTAGTCAGGGTAACCGTGCCTCTCAATACTCCAATACTCCCAATACTCAATTCTCCATGGTCTAGTGATCAGTTATTGTCTATGGGCCCTATCTTACACCTGGCGCAAAGCGGCGCTAACCCAAACGCAAGTGTCTTTGCTATCTTACACCCGGCGGTAGGTTCATAATAACGCCTAACGCTCACGCCGTTTAACTAGCGTGTACTCTTGCGCCGTTTGGGCGTGTTGGTCTTAAGATGAGGAGTGGCCAGGATTTTTTTTGGCCTATTGCTATCTTGAGCCAGCAGAAAGCGCTTGCGCTAGAACCACCACTAACCTGGTCTAAAGTCATGTCGCAGTTGTATACATGTTGGGCCCTATCTTACACCCAGCGCAAAGCGGCGCTAACCCAAACGCAAGTGTCTTTGCTATCTTACACCCGGCGCTAGGTCCATAATAACGCCTAACGCTTACGTCCTTTAACTAGCATGTATTCTTGCGCCATCACAAGTGAACTGGGCGTGTTGGTCTTAAGATGAGGAGTGGCCAGGATTCTTTTTGGCGTATTGCTATCTTGAGCCAGCAGAAAGCGCTTGCGCTAGAACCACCACAAACCTGGTCTAAAGTCATGTCGCAGTTGTTTACATGTTATTTTAACGGCGCATATAAGTGCGTCTACATAGGCGTGTGCACAACGCGCATACCCTCCTGTCTGTTACACACAGGGGCGTGCACAAGCATGACTAAAATATCTAGATCACAATGTGAAATATTATTTTTGTGTAGGCTATATCAAAAATGCATAATAATAAAAGATTCAATAGGTCCACATACCTTTCCCTCAGCGAAGGGAAACGATGCCACATTACATTGCTCTCAGCCCACTCCATCAACATCCAGGCGATGTGCAATGGTATGGGACAATGGCTATCCATTAAAAAGGAGCTGATAACACCTATAGCTATCAAGCCTAATGCGCGAATTGTCTTTGCACCTAATGCGTGAATTGTCATTCAATGGAAAACTCGCGTACTGCAATAGACGGACATTTGCGTTCTGAAAATGCGCTTCAGATGTCATTACAATACAGCTCTGTTTATCTAGGAATACAGCCTGTGAGTAGGCTAAATAGAATGGTTTGTGACTGAAAAAAGTTCAAAACCTTGTCCAGTGAATATTGCTTTTATTGTTTTTCAAATAGCCTAGGCTACAGCGGACTCGCTGTGCATAATGTTTTTTCGATAGACTATGGTTAAAAAACGGAGATAAATGTCATCATGTTAAATTAATTGTAGCCTAACCTTAGCTATTCTTCGTCCTTCATATTTTTTAAATTACATCGACAAGGTTTCCATACCCTCAGCTTATTAAAACCCCGCTGATTTCACCTGTTATTCCATAACTGAAAAAAAGATTTTAAAGAGATTTTAAACTAAGTGTCTAATTAGAAACGAATTGTTACACAATTAATTTACAATTAATTTTTATTCCATTATCTGCATGTTCGCTTTACAAGAGCAGGTCTGTTTCCCCTGCGTACATCGCACTTTTCACAGTCTTCCTGGGAAAGTGAATCGTTTTAAAGTATTACACTACCAGTAAAACAGGTTGGTCACATTTCCATAAGCAGGACATTATAAAACATTATAAAACATGCACATTAACAAACAGGAAAATATGCTGAACCTATGGGTTGCCAACCTGACAGATTTGTTGTATTTAGTGTCATCATTAAGGCAAAATAACGTTAGTTATGTTATTAACCTAAATTAGAATGCAGGTAGCCTAATGAACTTCGGATGAAGCTTGAACATGAGTTAATTGCATAATCAAACGAAATTCGTTAAACAAGCAGGCTTATTTGGCGTTTTCTAAGGTGAGAAGGAAGCAATTGGTCGCTTATTCTCAGCTGTTGCAGGTGCTTTTAACGAAATTTAACAGCATATATTTTGTAAACAGCACTGTCAGGAATTACCGGGAACTCATAATACTACTACTGCTACTGATCCATATAGCCTATTCCTTGATCGCACTAAACACGCACGAGCATGTCTGTTTCGTCGCCATCATAAGCAATCCACCAACGTGGAAAAGCAGGCTTTTAAAGGGAATGGGATATGACATTTTGATTGGTTTATTGCATGTCACGCCCAAGACACACCTATAATTAATGAAGAGACTAGGTTCAGCCCAGTTGCACCTTGTGCCGTGCTTAGCGCCCAATAAACACGCCGTTAAAATAGCAAAAGTGGATTGGACACGCCCTAAATGGACTTAGCGCCATGCGCTTAGACTAAGCGCCAAGATCGCCAAGATAGGGCCCTATGTCTCTTCCTTCATGCTATTTCCCCATCCTTTCTCTCTGCCATTTACATTCAATATGCTTTTTTGCATGAAACACATCGTGTAAATATTGGCAGAGAATGTATTTAATAGTGTAAAAAGTTTACAATTAAACCAATGAGCACAGGAGATTACAACTTTAAACATTAAAAGGAAAACTGTTACATAGAAATAATAAACATTGTCAAAAATTGTGCATTTCTCTAACATACGTATATCATGATAAACATATATCTAACATATATCATTGTAAATAGTCAGCACTGAGGTGTATATTCTGTTGTGAGTGGGATTCTTAACCATTTCCCTCCTAAACCCCTCCCCCTCACTCTCTCTCTCCCAATCTCCCTCCCCCCTTCACATCATGTAGATGGCTGCCACCTCACACTGGACCCCAACACTGCCGCTCCGAATGTGGTCCTATCCGAGGGGAACAGGAATGCGGTGCGTGAAAAGAGAGATGGAGATAGACAGTACACCCCTCCAGTGCTGTGCAAGGAGGCGCTGACTGACCGCCACTACTGGGAAGTGGAGTGGGGGCCAGGAAGCTTGGATGTGGGCGTGACCTACCAAATCCCAATCGGACTTGGAGAAGATGACCAGTCCTGGGCCATAACCAGTGACCCCCAGGTGATCATGGCCATTCATAATATAAATAAAAAAGAAAATAAGGCCATAACCTTAATGAAGCATAAACCCCAGTTGAAATACAGAGTGGGAGTGTACCTGGACTGGCCAACTGGTATCCTGGCCTTCTATAAGATCTCCTCCAAAGGACCCATCCACCTGCACACCTTCCATGCCACCTTCACCAAGCCCCTCTACCCAGCTTTTGCTCTCTCTATGAATGTACCTATGACTCTGTGCTAGTTATTCGCTAACTCATATTGTTATAATATAAAGAGATTCATATGTCAACCAAAGTGTTTGCTTGTACATGCAAATGAATAAAACATAAATCAAATAAAGATGGAATGGCTGTGATGTGCAAACAAAAGTCTGTCGAATCATTAGGGTTTTTTGTGTTTGAAATAACCTATTTCATCGGTTTTATCTTTGATAAAAGATCCCGATAAGATCCCACCGGCGCTAGTGACGTTCACCATCATCAGGTCCATACAGGAGAAGTACTGATCATCCACTGCAGTCAAAGCCATGTCCAGCATCTCTGAATCATGACAAAAAACTTAACATAAGAAAAAATTCCAAGTTACTCACACATAGCCTACAAAGCACTGTCTGTCAGTCATTAATTCAAACTTGCAAAAACTAGGCCTGCCCTTGAAAGTATTGATATCAAAATCAGGCAAAAATTACAAATAACAATATTGAATATCGTAGCTCACTAATTAAGCTAGCTCTATTCCAAAACAATGCTACCCAATCCTTCCACAATTATTTAATGTAACTTGACCCTGTGGTTCTTCCTATTACCATCTCAAGAGAATGTGGTCAATGAAACTTTATGTGCCACATCAAACTGTCAAATGACTGTGAAATGACAAACTGTCAAATTAATCATTTATGGTGGAAATAATTTGTGATTCAGATCTGTTACTCTTAGACTATAGGCTATGTTTGAACAATTGTCTGCATCCAGTGCTGTGGGTGTATGAAAAGAACAGCATGAATAAAGATATTATTTATGTATACAGTATATGTTTTTATTTATGTGGAATACTTGAATTGGAATAGAAACCTCTGTGGTCCTACAGAGCATAGACATTCTTGTGTTCACAAAATTCTGTTCACAAATATCATTTATTACTATTTGACATGTTAAAATAATTACTACTATTTTACTTATTTGGCATCATCGGACCCACAACATACAGTCGGGAACATTAATGGTGCAAACATAAGTATGGATAGGTTGGCAAAAATGCAATATGAACAATTTACTAGGTCAAAATATTTCTCCTTTTTATCTGTATGTATTTATTCATCCCCCCTTTCTCAACCAGCAAATGATGCTGGAGAAAATTCTAATTTTAAAAGCTATATATTTTCTAAAGTTAACTTGACAACAAAGTATAAACATAGGCTATACTTTCTGGAGTGTAATTATTTGCTGCTCGCTGTATCCTGTTTAAAACATTAATTGAAGTGTTCTTCCATGAGGCAATTTGAGTTTTTTTAGACATGTAATGTTGGAATGACCACATTCTCTTGAGATGGTAAGATGAAAAAACACAGGGCCATGTTACATTAAATAGTTTCAGAAAGATTGGGTAGCATTGCTTTGGAATAGAGCTAGTTGTGAGCTACGATAGGCAATTGTTAGTTGTAACTTGGCCTAATTTTGATTTCAATCCTTTTAAAGGCAGTCCTAGTTTTTTCAAGTTGGAATGAATTACTTACAGACAGTGCTTTGTAGGCTGCCTATGCGTGAGCAACATGGCATTTATTTTACGTTGAAAACGTTCTTTGTTGAGATTTAATGATACATATACAAGTGCATTTTAACAATCATTGTATATTGCACGCCTTCATTGAAGTGACTTCCAGACGTCTTATAAACCAAATGTTTGCTGTTAATTTTGACACTGGCGCACGCATAGCATGATTGAGGCCCTCTGACCTAAGATGAAATTGAGAGGTACGGTGCACTAGAAGGTATATTGTTTGCTGCAACATATTGCAACTCCCCCATACCATCTGTATGTGTACTTTGTGATTGTGAGACGGCTGCAACACAAAATTAATATTTACCAGGGCTGGAATATGGAAATGATAGCTAAAAGGCTATTTTTATCTTATTTTCACTGCTTAGAGCTTAGAGAGAGAGAGAGAATGCATTTATTAAGAATGCATTTATTGTCATACCTCAAACACCCCTCTCTGACCACAGCCAGGTAACGCTATACCTGAAGAAAACAGAACGGGCCCTGAAAGATCATCGCCCGACGGCAAAACTGTTCAACTTAGAGCCCACATACAGGTGGGGCCAGACCAGTACTGCAGAATACCAGGCAGCACTGAGCAGTACTGAATTAGGTGACATGCTGAATGCCTTTCAGCAAACACAGTACCCAAGCAACAATGAGGGCTTAAACCTGGCAACAAAACATTTAAATCATATATTTGTTAAAATGGCAATAAAATCAAACCTAAAACTTGCAAACATGAAAATAACATCAAAAAATAAGAATCAGCCAAAAGAAAAATGGTTTGATACGGAATGTTTCATGGCTAGGAAGCAGCTGAGACAGCTGTCTAACCATAAACATAGGGAGCCAAGTGACATCGAAGGACGCCGCAGATACCACCAGGCCCTGAAACTATACAAACAACTCCTCAGAAAGAAAAAAAACAATATATGTCCAAAGAAATCGACAAAATTGAAAACGCAATTAATCAAAACACTTTTTGGGATTTCTGGAAAAAACTAAATTCATCAAACACTAAGGAAAATTTGACAATACAGAATGGCATTATCTGGAAAAAAACACTTTAAAGAGCTTCATCAAAAACTTGAAAGAGAAACAGTTAATTCCAATCAGACCTCAATATACGAACAACTAAAAGACTTAGAAATAACTATTAAAAACAATCAAAACATTTTAGACACCTTAATTACTCTGCAGGAGTTGAAAAGCAAACTACAGATCCTGAATGCCAGAAAAGCATGTGGGCCTGATGGTATCTGCACTGAGATGTTAAAACATGGCAGCTCTAAACTACATGAGGCCATTCTCAAAATGTTTAATTTAACACTTACTACTGGGTATTTCCCTGAGATCTGGAATCAAGGCTTGATTACCCCTATATTTAAAAGTGGAGATAAATTTGACCCAAACAATTATCGAGGCATCTGTGTGAGCAGTAATCTGGGGAAGGTTTTCTGCAGTATAATTAATGCCCGGATACTGGCCTTCCTTAATATAAGGAACACAATGTCTTGAGTAAGAGTCAGATTGGCTTTTTACCAAATCATCGCACCTCTGACCATACTTACACCCTACACACTCATAAACAGAAAATGTCCACCAAAAGAACAAAGGAAAAATATTTAATGTGTTGTTGATTTCAAAAAAGCATTTGATTCAATTTGGCACGATGGACTATTTTTAAAAATCTTACAAAGTGGTGTAGGGGGTAAAGTCTATGACATCATAAAATCGATGTACACAGAGAATAAGTGCAGTACCACAATTGGAAATAAAATAACTGAATTCTTCACTCAGGGGCGTGGAGTGAGACAGGGCTGCAGTCTGAGCCCAACACTCTTCAACATTTACATTAATGAATTGGCTTTACAGTTGGAACAGTCTGCTGCTCCTGGACTCACTACATGATAAAGAAATTAAATTCTTACTCTATGCGGGTGACCTGGTTCTGCTGTCACCCACAGAACAGGGGTTACAGCAGAGCCTGTCATCCCTAGAGAAATTTTGTCAGAACTGGGCACTGACAGTAAATCTGGAAAAAACCAGTCTTCCAGAAAAAATTCAGATCACAGGGAAACAGGTACCAATTTACCCTAGGAGCCCACACCCTGGAGCACACCACCAGCTACACTTACCTGGGTCTGGTGATTAGTGGTTCAGGGAATTTCAAAATGGCAATAAATGCATTACGGGACAAAGCACGCAGGGCCTACTATGCAATTAAACAAAATATTTCCAAATTCAATCCCCCTATAAAGATCAGGCTAAAAATATTTGGCTGCATTAGCCAGCCCATTCTCCTTTATGGGAGTGAAATAATAAATAATAATAATAATAATAATAATAATAATAATAATAATAATAATAATAATAAGCCCTATATTGCGCAACAAAAACAAAAAATGGGATGAAAATCAAATTGAAAAATTTCACCTGGAGTTCTGCAAAACTGCATTAAATGTCCACAGTCATGCCCCAAATAATATGTGCAGGGTCGAATTAGGTCGCTTCTCCCTCCTGCTGCCAATTGAAAAAAGAGCACTCAAATTCTGGGGGTGGGGGTGGGGGGGGGGGGGGGTGTTTATTGTTTATTGTTTGTCATTTATGTATTAATGCTTGTACAACACAAGTTTACTTGTCATGCAAATAAAGCACTGTAGGATATCTAATATCCCCCGCACGCTGTGCAGAATTGGTAGCGACACTGTGGAATTAGGCGGCCTTTCACTCACACAGTTACAACATTAAGGGGAATAAGCACTGCATGTTATCCAAGGAAGTCCAGGGAGCCTCTTCCCTTGCCAGTCCAGATACCCTGACACCGGAGAAGGAATTGACTGAACCAAGGTGCCATGACAGCAGTGACAAAAAAAAAAAAAAAAATGAAGTGCAACCGGTCCCACACCCTGCCGCGGGAAGCTAGCCTAAGCAACTGCCGTCAGCAGTCCACCCAATTGGATCCAGGCTAAAGGAGCCAAAATGGATTCCGACAGGGAAAGAGGAGCTTCCCCGCCCGTCAGAAGAGAGGCCCTGACTGCACTTTGCCACCTGTGGATCGTCCAGCTTCCTGTCACAGGAGACAGAGCCCCCGCACGCCGTGCAGAACTGGTAGAGACACTGTAGAGTAGGTTGCATTTCACTCACGCAATTGCAACACTAATGGAAAAAGCACTGCATGTTACCCAAGTCCAGGGAACTTCTGGTCCCTTGCCAGTCTAGATACCCGGACACTGGAGAAGGAAGAGACTGAACCAGGGTGTCATAACAGCAGCGACACAAAAGAGTGTCTAATAGAGATATGACTCTAGATCACAAAGGGACTATTAAACCGGGCATGGACTAAATGTTTTAAAAATGGTTGGTGAACCATTTGGACAGTTGTTTTTGTTGTTAGCAGGTAACTGCATCTTCAATGTCCAAATGTGTAATGTGATTTCTATTTGGTGATGTAAGGATAGGTTTTTAGCAGGTGCATGCACCTATTCTTACAAGAGAGGGATGTAGGATATCTAATATTTCCCCCCTTCTCTCTATCTCATTCTCAACCCCCCATCAAAGATAAGCCAGTCTTTGTCATAAATGACCCCTCCCCCACACCTTAACCCAATCAGGACAGGGATGGTCTTCCTGTGGAGGTATTTTATGAGTGTACCGCAGAAAAAGAAGTTAGTCAATTGTGGAGTTTGTTTGGAGAAGTCATTATTTTTGGTTCCTCGTGCGTTTCCTTTTGTTCCTGTTCAGCTGGAGGGTAAATAATTTGGCAATTTTTGGCTTATCTCTCTCTTTACTGGTATTTCCTAATTAATGTCTGGTTTAATGCCTTCACTTTTGTAAATTATAAGTAGTCAGCCTACATTCCTTAGTGAATGTATGATTTCAATTCATTATTCCAATTGACTGTTTTCGCTTAATAAAATTACTTAATCTCAAGACCTGATTTAGATTTTGTTTTGGCTTGTTGGTTGATCCACCAGGTTACTGTTCGACTTACCTATCAAAGAATTCGGCGATTTAATTGATGATTGTCATTTTTAATAATAATTATTAAATTAAATCACGTAAAGCTTATTTTGAATGTAGGTTAAGTGAGGGGTTCTAGCACGCAATATCGCTTGTGTTCAGTATTCAGAGTGCTGAACATTTTAACAAGGGCATTGACTGTTGGAACCGCTGGATTCAGAAAATACACATTTTACCTAGTCCTCACTTACCCGACAGCACATTTGAATTTTAATTTGAGAGAGAGAGAGAGATAAACAGAATGTACAGGCAGAACACTGGTTAGCCCAGATGTGCATCCTTGTGATAGATTAGCTACATGAATATTTGGTTTCAATTTAATTTAATTCAATATTCATATTTCAAATGGGTTCAACTGACTCTCATATTTCAGTTTCTCTCCCTAATCAAAATGTAGCTAAAATTATATAATCTACATATCACCAATGCACACAGAGAATTAAATGATTAGAAGAGACAAAACTCTTTATAGTTCTTTAAAAAAAGACAGGACCCTATCAGTCTCTATGGTTATTATCTCAGGGGAAACTTCACTTCCTCTCTCAGGGAGTATAATTCACATATGTTGGAAGGCAATAGTAGAAGTATATTCCAGTAACACACAGTTCCTGTTTCTGCATAACACTGTGTCATTTGTCAAGATGGATGACTTCTAATGTGAGTCAACAATCTTGCCAGAGACAGGAAATTGGACAGAGAATATGTACGGTGTGCTGTGCTGTAGTGTCAGACTGATGTTGTGCCGAACTTGTGTGCTGTGCCAGTCAGACCCAAGGCCAAGATTCTCTGTAATGTTCCACAGTAAACAGCAAATGCCTACTGCGGTCAAGCCAGCCTCCACTTCGAAAAAGATGGTCAAGCTAGCCGCCGCAATTTTTTTGGTTCGCAATATACTAGGCATTCTACGGTAAGAGCGTGTAAGAATTGATTTCAAAATAAAAATGAAGTTCCGGTAAACAATTAATGACTTACACACAGTCTGAATTAATGACTTACACACAGTTCTTTGTAGGCTAAGCGTGAGTGACAAGTTACTGGCATAGGCTATACATGCTTGTGTCGCATAGTAGGCTAAATGTAATCATTATTATAGTTATAAATATATTACTGTATGACTTATACTAGCCGTCCAGCTAACATGATGATTGATCCCACATATGGCAGTGAAGTAGTTTAATTTTTCAAATTAACTGAACAGAGCTGAATGAAATGCCAGGCAGGTATAGCCCACCAGTTGTATGTGAAATGTGGCTTCATAGCAGGCTACACCATGCATGTTTTCGTTAAAGAGTAATGCTACCAGTGCCAAAATTTGTCTGAGGATTTCACATTCTTACGTGTGAAAAGCATAACAAAAACAATAAATAAAAAAATGTAATAAAAATTTCCAAGGGCGAGCCTTGAACCAAGGATCTCCAGCATCAAAGTCAGGCAAGCTAAGCACAGGGCCATAATATAGCTGCACACATACGGACGTCTTTTTCCGGTACTGTTATTATTAGAATTTCTTTTCTTTTTTTGACAGTATGAAAAAGCCATTAAATATTGGCAAAGAAATCTGTCCAAAAAATATTGGTATCAGTATCCGCCTTAAAAACCCATGCCCTACCCCCACTATGCAATGTACCCTTATGCGATAAAATCTCTGCTGGTACATGCTGTAACCGCTGAAAGATGAATATCTGGAGCAGAGAGCTTCTTATCAACTGCATGTTGCACAAACACACACACAACAGTTGGTGGAGCCTATAAATAGCACACACACACAACATAATTCATATGAGTTCCTTCACATAACATCCATGCTGGAGAGTGAGTGTGAATGCGCAAACTCTGCCAGTGTGGGCGGAGTAAGCTGGGGGCCCTGGACGGGAGAAGACGAGAGAAAAGAGGAAATACAAGCAGAAGGGAGAAGGGCGGGATTAAAAAATGGAGAGGAAAAGAGAGGAGAGGAGACCTGCCGTAAGTACAGGAAGAAGCCGGACACTGAGTAGGGATTAGTGTAACAGCAGTGGGTAATAATTCAATCAGTCGCTGAACAAAATAACACTCAGCAGCGGAGAACTGTGGGTAGCAAATGCAAGAGATCAGCCAGAGTGCATTGTGGGTTTCAAAATGACTAGAACAACCTCAAAACAAAAATAAAAATTCTAGTTATTCACATACACAAAGCAAATACTCTTTATACATATGCAAAAACAAACAAAAAAACTTGTAAGTTACAACTAAACTTTCACTGATATGTTTCACATGGGACAAATAGACATAGTACTAAAGCATTGGCACCCATGTTTTTCTACATGCATTCAAATAACTTTGCCTAACTTGGTGCTTGTTAATCTGAAAGATAAAGTATTTTGTATCTGTGTGAACAATGTGTAAAATGGGGATGTTATCCACTACTTAAATTCTCAACAAATCTTTTGCATTTTTCATCATAAAACAGTACATAAAACATCATTTACAGTATGTCTGCATTACATGGAAAGTGAAAGCAAGTGCATTTTCTAAATATGCTATGTTTGTGTAGTAAGGCTATTGGTAATAATAATGGCAGTTTGCATAGCTCCATACAGTATAGCCTAATTAGTGTCAATACTTGTGGTGCTAAGAACTAATTATATATTTTTTATTCTTAGACATGAACTGTGGTCCTTGGTGCACATTGTGTAAATGTGATAATAATGTTATTGTTAATTTGTACAGAGTAAAGTATCTAGGAATTATGCATACAATTATCTGTAATTCTTCAAATTTAGATGACATATGCATTAATATTTGTTGTTTATTTCTGCATTGTATGTAATACTTTGGGGCATTTACAGTTTTTCCTCAATTGTTTAGACACATTTTCTGAAATTAAAACTAATTTCTCAAAATTATAAACACAAAACCCACACGGTCAACTCTTTCTGCAAAACTTCATATATGCCTTGTCAAAATCAAGCCAAACCACACACTCTCATCCCAAAATGATATTTTTCCTTCAAATAATAAACACTACACTACAAATTATGAATGCCAATTACACACTGGTGTAAAAAATGAAAGACACTATTACCATTATATTAGTTAGGTCAGTATTGTTTGAGTGTACTGGCCAACTCAAATATTGTTATGTTTTCTTTTTCCAAATTACAAAAATGTAGTAGAGAGTAAAATGAAAACAAAACAAAAAAAACTAGTGTACTCGGAGTAAACAAAGAAATGTAAAAGTAATACCAAAAATAAATTATTCTGGTCTCTGCTTGATCAGTCCACATATTCTCATGTACATCACACATAAAATTTTCTCTGGCCAAGCAGTGGGAGAAGTTTCTTTTGGAATGACACAGCCACCCTTGGCATGACTTTGCATGTTCTCCCCGTGTCTGCGTGGGTTTCCTCCGGGTACTCCGGTTTCCTCCCGCAATTCAAAGACATGCAGGTTAGGCTAATTGGGGGGCAATTATATAAAGAGAATGTGTGCTCAGTCAACCTACCTTGTATAAATAAAGGTAAATAAAATAAATTAAATGAAAAAGCAATGGCTTCATTGAACCAACTTCAAAACAGAGCATCACGGTGGAAACTCACATTGTCCCATATGACATAACACATGTGAGCTGCTCTGGTCTATCTTGTGTGTGTGTGTGTGTGTGTGTGTGTGTGCGTGTGTGTACATGTGAGTGTTGCTATCTGTGTGTGTGTCTGTGTGGAGCTCATTTCTGCAGCACTGCGAAAGGCATTTTTCCCCCGTGTTTCAGGTCCTCTTTACAGTAAGGCCGATACGATGCTAAGACTGTGCTTAGCTACTCTGACTTGCAGAGGGGACAGGCTCTCCGGTATTTGCTCCTTGTAGGGGTGGTTCGGTACGTACATGAGGGATACTGCCAGCTTAGCTTGTGCACACTATGTTGCCTGTACTGTGGTCCCCTTGTAGTAAATATGAAAGTGTAGACTCATTGGCCAAAAGACCTGTTCTAGCACTATAATCTCACATTGCTTTTTTCCCCAGACTGTTCACTCTCTGCTCCTGGAATGTCTGGATGATCTTGTGATTGATCAGCTAGAGAGATTTCATTTCTATCTGAGTCATGAACCACCACAGGAATATAATCCCATTCCAAGGAGTTACCTAGAGAAGCTGAACAGGACCACGACTGTGAAGGAAATGTTGGAGCGCTATGACAGAGAGGGCGCTGTGAAGGTCACGCTGTACATCCTGGAGAAGATGGGCCTGAATGAGGAGGCTGCATCACTGCGGGGGGGAATGGAGAGCAGTAAGACTTTCTGTTTTTTATCTTTGTTTGAATGAAACAGACAGTGAGAGCAAAATTGAATGTTATGTATCCGTTTTATATATATATATATATATATATATATATATATATATATATATATAGTGCCCTCCACTATTATTGGCACCCCTGGTAAAGATGAGTAAAAAGGTAATAAAAAATACCGTTTGGTGAATTAGCTTAATCTCACAGTGAAAAAATGAGAAACATCCAACCTTTAATTGAAGTAAATTTATTATGAGAAAAGAAATCCCTCATCAAGAAATAATTATTGTTTGTGTGTGTGTGTGTGTGTGTGTGTGTGTGTGTGTGTGTGTGTGTGTGTGTGTGTGTGTGTGTGTGTGTGTGTGTGTGTGTGTGTGTGTGTGTGTGTACGTGTACGTGTACGTGTACGTGTACAGGGAGCCGAATGCAACATTAAACGCTATGATTTTATCTTGGATTTTTTTCTCACTATTTTTACCTTGGATTTTTTCAGTGGCCATTACTGACAGCCAGCCTTGCCCCCCACTTGCAGTCATTCATGGTAAGTTGAAAATGTCTTTACTGTACATTTGCACAACATAGTTGACTGTGATGAATAAAGCCTGCCCAGAAATCTTTATGTCCATTACTAAAATTACGCACACACTCACTCACACTCACACACACACACACACACACACACACACTCAATTTTCCAGCACTGAGGGAGACAAATAAATCTTATTTGTCAGACACGGCTATCCAGGGAACGTTGCGGCATATTACAAAACAGTCTACTACTATAACCACACAGAAGACTTTGTTCAATCACAAGACAAAGCATGTAGTGTCCTGTATCAACAATAATAATCTGCTCTGCTGCATATCTAAATAATTATAAACTGGCTAAATGTCATGGCCTGCTATACACTAGTCCAGCTGCTTCAGTCACAACGTCACAGGGTCATGACCTAAAAATGTATAGGATTTCACGTTTTTTTTTTTTTTTTTTTTTTTAAATAACAGTCAAATTCACATTTAATAACAGCATTAGATGATTATGTATTGGCCACCCCATAGAAAAACAAGATTTATAAAGTTCTTTCCCTTCATTAAATGGGTTTGACCAGCAACACGGCTGCCAGTCTTTTCACCGTTTTTTTACGGGATATTATTTACAGTGGACTAAACTGACCCTGATTCTATCCTTATTTTAGATGCATCTTTGAGAGCAGTCCAAGACAAGCTGAAAGCTAAGCTAAGGAAAAGGTATGAACACATTTTTGAAGGTGTGGCCAAGAAGGGACGGTCAGCCCTGCTCATCAAAGTCTACACTGAAGTCTTCATAACCAAGGGTGAATGTGGACAGGTTAATAACGAACATGAGGTTTGGAACATTGAGGCAGTGTCCAAAAACACACTTGCAGAAGAGGTGCAGATTGAATGCAACAGAATATTTCAGCCGTTACCTGGAGAAGAAGACCATTTCAGATCTGTGCTGACCAAAGGGATAGCTGGCATCGGCAAAACGGTCTCTGTGCACAAGTTCATTCTGGACTGGGTGGAAGGCAAGGCAAACAGAGACATTAATTTGATATTTCCTCTCCCTTTTCGAGAGCTGAATCTGATGAAGGACAGAAAGATCAGTCTGCTGGAACTCATTCAGCACTATCACCCAGAGATGAAACTGTGCAAAACAGTGGACCTGAACAGCAGTAGCGTGCTGTTCATCTTTGATGGCCTGGATGAGTGTCGGCTCCCCTTAAATTTCGATGACAATGAGACATGGTATGATGAAACAGAGGCACTATCAGTGGACATGCTGCTGACCAACCTCATTCAGGGAAATCTTCTTCCCTCCTCTCTCCTCTGGATCACCTCCCGACCAGCAGCAGCCAATCTGATCCCTCATGAATGCATCCAGAGATTAACCGAGGTGCGAGGCTTCAATGACCCACAGAAGGAGGAGTACTTCCGGAAGAGATTCCCTAATCAGGAACTGGCTAGCAAAATTATCTCACACATAACGTCATCAATGAGCCTCCACATCATGTGTCATATTCCAGTCTTCTGCTGGATTTCAGCGACTGTTCTCGAGAGACTACTGGACAAATCGGAGGGTGGGCAAATCCCCAAGACTCTCACTGAAATGTACACACGATTCCTGGGCATTCAAATTATGATGAAGAACCAGAAGTATAAAATTAAGGAAACAAAAGAAATGCAAGAGAAAGATAGAGAAATCACTGTTAACCTGGGAAAGCTGGCCTTTCAAAATCTGGCAAAGAGCAATCTCATATTTTATGAGCAAGACCTGAAAGATTCGGGCATTGATGTCACTAAAACTGCAGAGTACTCTGGGTTGTACACTGAAATTTTCAAAGAGGAATCAGGGCCATATGAGGACAAAACATTCTGCTTTGTACATCTGAGCATTCAGGAGTATCTTGCCGCTTTGTCTGTACACTTCCTGTATGCCACCAATAAAGAAAACCCATTAAATCTGGACATGTCAAAGCATACCAATCCAGATGGTGGGATAAACTTATCTGCGGTACACAGGAGTGCTGTGGACAAAGCCTTACAGAGTCCAAATGGACACCTGGACCTATTCCTCCGCTTCCTCTTGGGAATCTCGCTGGACAGTCATGCTCTTTCAGGACTGCTGCCACTTACAGGAAGCAGCTCAGAGATTGTCATGGAAACTGTCAAATACATCAAGGAAAACATCCGTAAGAGCCAATCTCCAGAGAGGACCATCAATCTCTTCCACTGCCTGAACGAACTCAAAGACAATTCTCTCACAAAGGAAATCCAGAGTTACCTGTATTCAAACAGTCTCTCCAGTAAAAAGCTTACCCCAGATCTTTGCTCAGCACTGGCCTTTATGCTGGTGATGTCAGAGAAGCAGGTGGATGTGTTTGATTTGAAGACGTGCAACACGACACAGGCTGGATGTCGTAGACTGCTGCCTGTTCTCAAGCACACCAGGGCAGCATTGTGAGTACCGTTGCCCTCTCTTTCTGGATGAGTGTGCCTAGATGACATATTTCACTGTTATCTTCAGTTGAAGTTGCATGGATGTATACAGGTAAATAGCTCCATGTGCTAGGGTAACAAACAAGAACCTGCATACACACCATAGACTGTAGAAAAAATAAGGACAAAGTGACTACACCTTCATCCATTGACTTTCCAGGGGTTTGTGAAAGGTGTTTTTAAGTCACGGAAGTGCAGTTATGTGCTGCCATGTTGTACAAAAATAGAAGACTGTGGCTGCATTCGGATTGTCAAAAAAATTCCTTGCAACTTTTCCTTGACCTAACTAGAAAAGGTCATGGGGGTCAAGAAAAGGATGGAAGGAGAGGAATCTAGCGTAACTGGAATTCAAACCTCCTTCTCTACCTTGAGTCATGGTGCGACGTTGGATTGCCTTTTAATAATTTTGGTGTATTGTCTGATTGTGTCATTGTTTTTTTACTTCCTATTATAAGCTAATGCTAACCAACAATACTAGCAATAACAATAATTTAGATATCTGGCATTTCTGGCACGATTTGCACTCATCCATTGTTGTTTTAATTCAGTAGGTCCCGGAAAACTCTGATGCTTATGTAAACATTGGCGGCATTGCATTGTGGGACGCAAATACTACCTTCCTTCTGAAAAGGATAGTGAAAGGGGGGTTAAAAGGAATCATGAAGCTCCTTTCCTTCTCAATATATGGAATTCGAACAGTCCTTAGCATGGCTGCCCGGGAAATATTTCCAGGTCATGCGATCTAAAGGATCCTTCCTTGCTGAAATTTGACTATTGGAATGCAGCCAGGGACTACACAGTAGGGAGCAGGGGGATCCATATACAGTGCCCTCCACTATTATTGGCACCCCTGGTAAAGATGAGTAAAAAGAGTTATAAAAAATTAACCGTTTAGTGAATTAGCTTAATCTCACACTGACAAAATGAGAAAAATCTAATCTTTAATTGAAGTAAATTTATTATGAGAAAAAAAAATCAAGAAATAATAATTTTTAACAAAACCACATGTGCCACAATTATTGGCACCCCTGAATTTATATATAGAATAAAGTAATAATTTTAAATATTTGGTTGCATATCCTTTGCATGCCATGACTTCCTTATGTCTGTGACCCAACAACATCAAAAGACTCTTGATATCTTATTTTCTGGTACTCTTACATGTGATACTATAACGTATCTGCATTTGAATGGATCTCTATGGGAATTGGGGGGTGGGTCTATATTTAGCTGTAAATTACTCTGGAACAGTATGGTACACATGCTTGGCTAAATGGCTCTAAGTCATCAAGGGTGTGACATATCAAACAAGCCTTAAACCATCACTCTGCTGCCAGAAATACAGTAGATATGGATGGATAACCTGAAGGGTTTCTTCTCCTGACTTATTTTTCCATTGCGTTCAATAGGAAATTTTGTCAGGAGAAACAACCCTTAAAGTGATCCATCCATATCTACTGCATATCTGGCAGCAGAGTGATGGTTTGAGGCTCGTTTGATACCTCAGACCCTTGCTGACTTACAGCCATTTTACTAACCATGTATTCCATACTGTTCCAGCATAATTTACAGCTAAATCTAGTCCCACCCCCCAATTCCCATAGAGATCCATTCAAATGCAGAGACGTTATATTATCGCTTGTAAGAGTACCAGAAAATAAGATATCAAGAGTCTTTTGATGTTGTTGGGTCACAGACATCAGAAAGCCATGGCATGCAAAGGATATGAGACCAAATATAAATAATGATTACTTTATTCTATATATAACAGGGCTGCCAATGCAGTGGCACACGTGGTTTTGTTAAAAATAATTATTTCTTGATGAGGGATTTTATTTTCTCATAATAAATTTACATCAATTAAAGGTAGGATTTCTCTAATTTTCTCAGTGTGAGATTAAGCTAATTCACCAAATGGTGAATTTTTTATAACCCTTTTTACTCATCTTTACCATGGGTGCCAATAATAGTGGAGGGCACTGTATGGTCATTAAGTCCGGGCTGGGTCCGGGTTCTCCACTAAGGACGTGAGATACGCACTGATTTGAAATGCCACAAACTGTCCCGGATTGGTCCACAAAATATTAAAATATTGTCCAAATGACACAATGACTTAACAAGTCAACAGATGGAGAGAAATTGGACCAAGAAAAAGCACCCATTGCGACTACAGGTTCTTTACTTATTTTGACCACATCGCCAAAAACGATTAATAATCAGGAGTGTTTTAAATACGCAGACAATGGAAAATTGAGAGTTCATTAAGGTGCTGATTTTTTGACAGGTGGGATTGTCTCTTGTCTGCAGGTTGCAGTTCTGTGATCTCACCCCAGCCCTGTGTTCCCTGGTGAACTTGGTCTTGAAGTCCCCCACCTCACTCCTGAGAGAGCTGGACCTCGGATACAATAGAACACTGGGGGACAAAGGTGTCGAGCTGCTTTGTACTGGACTGCTGACTCCCCACTGCAGACTGCAAACTCTGGGGTACCAAACATAAAAACTATCAAACCATAAAAGCTTCAGGAGAAACACAGTTTAGTTATCATCTGTTTCACATGCAGCTGTGTTTCACTGTTTTGGATATCAAGGTATGTGGGTCAGTCATAAGTCATACTTAGGGCCCATAGACCTTTTGTAACCTTTAGTTCCCCCCCTCCGCCTTGCACGGCAAAGCTACTGACTCTTCTGAAGCCTCTTTTCAAATATTCCAGTGATCGCAAACAACAAAATCATTACATGGACGCATGTTAATAATATCAGTTAATCATCTAAAAGCCACATGGATTGACCTTGAAATAAATGTGTCTGTTACATTTATGCAAAACAAATTGTATTCATTGATGTGCAGCTGGGTAATGTTACACTCTGTAATATTTTCTCCTGATATCATTGGTGTATCAGTGTTTCACAATGTAAACACTTGTCTTTAACCACACAATGATAGTGATATGCGCTGTAAAGCCTTTCTAATTAAAGGGGCTCAGAAAATTCTTCACATTACTGACAACGGTGGCCTTAAGTGAACTACAGCCAGTTCTGTGACTTCTGCAGCATAGAGAGGTGCTTAGACGTCACATCCTTCATTCACAAAATGATTTTCCCGGCAAACCCGACCAGAATCCTTTACATAAAAATCAACCGATAGGCTCTTATACGCAACGGAGAAAGTCTCATTTTTTAAAGTTCTATTATAGTCGGTTCATACATTGGCAATTGAAAGCGATTCATGCATGTAATAAATCTTACATATAGCCCCTTTAATCATTGATAGTATAGATGGTCACACTGGTTCTGATATTATAAAATAAAACATTAGACCACCTGCAGTGTTGCCTTGAGGATAGGAGTGGAAACGGCAGACATACCTCCCAATTCAAATTATGAAAAATGTCCTTCTTTAGGCCCTAACTCATGCCCACAAAGCTAGGAGTCCATAGCACTGAGTGAAATCTGAGGGAGTGTAATTTCACAGTGCCAGTGTGTGTGTGTGTGTGTGTGTGTGTGTGTGAGAGAGAGAGAGAGAGAGAGAGAGAGAAAGAAAGAAAATATTGAGGGACATACTATCTTCTTCCCTCCACAGGTTAGGAGACTGTAGCCTCACAAAGGGCTGCTGTAATGATCTGGCCTCAGTCCTGCGCTCACGCCACTCAGAGCTGAGAGAGCTGGATCTGAGAAGCAATGACCTGCTGGATTCTGGAGTGACAGCGCTCTCTGCTGGACTGGAGGTTCCCCTCTGCAAACTGCAGAAACTGGGGTGAGGCATGACCAACTGAGAAACAGTTACCCTTTTCCATTCATTACAAAATGATATCAGGCTGATTTATGTTGGTCTTGTGAACACAATCAAATCAAATCAAATCAATATTTATTTATATAGCACATTTCACAACTAGTTGTCACAATACGCTTCACAGAAAAACCCAGCCTAAACCCCCACAAGAGCAAACAGTGGCAAGGAAAAACTCCCTGGTATAAATAGGAAGAAACCTTGGGAGGAACCAGACTCAAGGGGGGAATCCATCCTCCTCTGGTCGGCTCAGGGTCTAGGTCTTAATGACCAGCATGATTAAAACAGACACTGTCCATGTTATTAGAATTAGCAGCAGCTAGATGACAGTCCAGGTGTGGCGGCAATGATGGTGGGGAACCGGGCTCCGATGACGGTTGGAGTAGCGGGCAGTGGTGGAGGGGGAGGGGGGAGGGGGGGGGGGGGGGGTGTGCGGCGATGGAGATGAAGCCGGACAGCAGCAGTGAGGGAGTCCTATGACAGCAACTCTCGAGATGCGGGGCATAAGCCCCGCTGGCAGAATGTAGAAAAAAGATAGAGAAAACAGTTAGGGACAGTGTATTAAAGCAGCAGGAGCACCAATTAGGGGGGAGGGGGGGGGGGGGAGGGGGGTTGGACAAGTGCCCCCGCCAGGAGTAATCTACAGCTGCATAGCTATTTAAGACAGAGTTTGAGAACCCAGGCGTGAGAGGGAAAACAATCCTACCCACCTATCAAGAGCCAGCCCAGGAAGATGGGGTCATAGCTGGTGACAGTAAGGAAAGGATGCCACCCCACATTACTCTATGGCTAAAGGCTTCTCTGGTCCTGTCTCCAGACTACAACTCATTATAAGCCTGATCATATAGGTGCATTTTTAATCTAGACTTCAATATTGAGACTGTGTCTGATTCCCTTATACATTTTGGCAGGGTGTTCCACAGTAGTGGTGCTCTGTAGGAGAAAGCTCTACCACCCGTCAAGCTTTTAGATATTCTCGGGACTACTAAGTAGCCTGCATCTTGGGAACTAAGTGATCTTTTCAGTTTATATGGGAAAAGGAGATTACATACAGTGGCGCAAGTCCATTTAAAGCTTTAAAGGACAGAAACAAAACCTTAAAGTCTATCCTATACTTAATTGGTAGCTAATGAAGTGATGTTAGCACTGGGGTAATATGCTCATACTTATTAGTTCTAGTCAAAATGCGAGCGGCTGCATTCTGCACAAGCTGGAGATTATTTAGCAAGGATTTAGGGCAGCCAGATAGCAGGGCATTACAGTAATCTAGCCTAGACGTAACAAAAGCATGGATCAATTTCTCTGCATCCCCTTCTGATAGGAAGTGCCTAATTTTAGCTATGTTACATTACATTACATTATAGGCATTTAGCAGACGCTCTTATCCAGAGCGACTTACACAACTTCTTATTACATTTATCCATTTATACAGCTGGATATATACTGAAGCAATTCAGGTTAAGCACCTTGCTCAAGGGTACAACGGCAGTGTCCTACCTGGGAATCGAACCTGCAACCTTTCGGTTACAAGTCCAGTTCCTTAACCATTATACTACACTGCCGCCCACGCTAAAGGTTAGATCTGGGTCTATAGTAACACCTTGGTCTTTCACAGCTGAATTTGGAACAACTAAACAACCATCAAAATTTAGAATAAATGTACACAACTTCTCCCTTTGTTTTTTTGGACCTAAAACCAGCATTTCAGTCTAGGAGTTTAGGAGCAGGAAATTAGAAAGCATCCAAGCTTTAATATCTGCAATACAAACCTCTAATCGAGAAAGTGGTAGTGCCTTGCCGGGTTTCATGGAAATGTATATCTGCCTATCGTCCGCATAGCAGTGAAAATCTACCCCATGTACCCGAATAATATCACCAAGGGGTAGCATATATAATGAAGAGTACTGGACCTAGCACTGATCCTTGTGGAATACCATATTTCATTACTGAGTAACTGGATACTTCATTTAATTTAACAAACTGCTTCCTATTGTATAAGTATGATCTGAACCATGCAAGTGCTTGACCATTAAGTACAACACAGCCCTGGAGTCTGTTCAGTAGAATCTCATGATCTATTGTATCGAAAGCTGCACTTAGGTCATGGTGTACAAGAACAGACACAGAGTTTTGGTCGGCTGATAATAGTAAATTGTTGATAACTTTAACAAGTGCCGTTTCAGGGCTATGGTAGGGCCTTAATCCTGACTGGAATATTTCATGGATATGGGTTGAGCTAAGGTATACTTCGCAACAGTTTTCTCTAATATTTTTGATAGAAATGGAAGATTTGAAATGGGTCTATAGTTTTCCAGTTTGTCAGGTTCAAGGTTTGGTTTCTTCAGTAATGGCTTAATAACCGCCATTTTTAGGCCAATCACATTCTTTGCCGCCTGCCTGATGCCTGCCTGTCAGGGATGTGTGGTCAGGTTAGATATGGTGGACACTGCTTACCTTATGAATATACAACTACAATAAAATTATTCAATTGTGTGTTATTTTCATTAAGCTTTATTTTCATAATAGGTTTCTACATACTGTAAATGTTTTTTTTTAATATAAGTAAATAGTGACGTGTAGGTAAGTGGCTTGAAAAAACTGGGTAGGATATGCCCTTTTCAGAAGAGAAGTTCATACCTATGTACATTACATTTTCTGTGGATTTAAATTATTGAATTCAGGTGACACAGTGAATGTGGCAGTGCCCTGAGATACTGGTATTCCTTGTCTCCTCTCTGCAGGCTGTCAGGCTGTGGAGTCACAGAGGAAGGTTGTCATCCCCTGGCTTCAGCTCTGCAATCAAACCCCTCACATCTGATAGAGCTGGATCTGAGCTACAACCACCCAGGGGACTTAGGAGTGAAGGCACTGTCTGCTAGACTGGAGGACCCCGGCTGTACACTGAAGAAGCTGATGTAAGCACACTGGGAGTGAATGTTTAGTCACGTGTTACACTCAAGGGGCCAGCTTTTTGGCTCTCAACCTCAGCACCGGATATAATGTCACCCTCTGCTGATATCTATAATTGCACTCAAAAAGCCAGTTTCCCCATTGGGCTCCATTCATTTTTGATTGCAAAAAAAAAAAAAATCAACTTCCAGTCATAGCTATTGATGTTAACTCTGTACGTAAAAATTTCTTTAAATATTGCTTATAATTTTTCCATGGTCAAATATTATTTTCTTACCACACAGACAAAGATATATATATATATTTTTTATATATTCTAGTCTACGGCATATTTTTGTGCGCTAGCTGGCCCATCCCTGCTCTAAGGTTACACTTCTGTCTCTTCCTTCTCTCTCTTCCTGCCGCCATGTTGGCTGGGGTCCACCAGGGGGAGCCAGCTAACCAGTCCAGAGTCTCCCGATTGCTTGCTCAGTGTTAATTGTCTGTCTTTATTGGATTATCTTATCTTTATTACTCAATTATTGTTTCTAGTTCGATTCCCCCATGTGTCTTGATTGTTCACCTGTTTGTTTCCCAATATTCCTCACCTGCTTTCCTCCACTCGTCTCCGACAAGGAACTATGCAACACAGCCTGTACGTTTCAAATACAAGTAGTTGCATGTACAGTATACAATGTACCTGACATTGCGGTTTGCGTCGAGATATTAATTTATATGTAACCATTAATATGTAATCAGCAACATTAGATTAGGACACAAAGATTGGTTTCCGGGGCACAGAGGAGAGGAGGAGGTGGTAGTGGAGAAAAGGACTATGCGTTTTTAGAGAACTGGGACGCACCACTAGGCTGCGATAGGATCCAAAATGTATGCTTTCTTCCTGTCATTCCCTTCACTTGCTTCAAGTTTCCAACAAGAAGGGAATCCCACAATGCAATGCTTCACACGGAAAAAATGGGCAGTCACGTTTCAAATCTGTGGGGTTGCACTTCCTATATTGGTTCCGTTTTGGTTAGTTTCTCATCAATCCTCCCTCGCAGAGCACCCGTTAAGTTTGCTTGATGCACGTCGCAAATGTTGTCACAAGATAGCTCACTCGAGGGAAGAGAGCAAGGGAAGGGAACGTGTTAAATTGGATCATGAATGCAGGCCTAGTCCTGCTGTTTCTTGTTTTTTTCTTGCAAGTTCTTTGTGTTTTTCCTTTTTTGTGTGTTTCTAGTTTAGTCTCTTGCATAGTGGCAACTGTAGTTAGTTCCTGTATTCAAGTTAACTCGGTATTTGTTTTTTTTTGTTTTTTTACTGGGCGTCTCAGTAAAGATCTTGGTTCGTTGCTCACTATTCCTCGCCCCCTGTGTTTCTCTGTGCTTGGGTCCAGAACTCTAAAAGTAATGCAACACCATGTAACACTTCCTTCACTCTTTTTTTTGTTGTTGTTTGTTCCTGCAGTTTGGACCACAGTGGGGAGTGCAGGATCAAATCAGGGATGCAGAAATGTAAGTTTAAGTACCATTCAACATTTCAGTTGGAAATACAGTATGCACAGAACAAGATGGATAGTCAGGTTAACCTTGCCTCTTAATACTCCTTATGGTCTGTCCATCTCTTCCCCCAGCCTTTCTCACAGGTGATTAAAACTTTAACCATTACCAGGATAACTAACTGTTCCATACAAATAATAAACTGCATTTGTCTAGCATATATCATTCTCATTGGATTTGCAAATACTCAGCACTGAGGTGTATATTCTATTGTGAGTGGGATTGTTGGCCATTTCCCTCCTAATTCTCTCTCTCACACACACACACACACACACACACACACACACACACACACACACACACACACACACACACACACACACACACGCTCCCCACCACATTATGTGATTGGACTATAATGATATTTTTCTTTAATTGGCTGTTACTCTGTAGATGACTGCCACCTCACACTGGACCCCAGCACTGCCGCTCCGAATGTGGTCCTATCCGAGGGGAACAGGAGGGCGTTGCTTAAAAAGAACGATAGCGAGTACACCTCTCTAGTGCTGTGCAAGGAGGTGCTGACTGAACGCCACTACTGGGAAGTGGAATGGGGGCCAGGAAGCTTGCAGGTGGGCATGGCCTACCAAATGCCCGCAAAAGAGCTTGGAGAGGATGACCATTCCTGGGCAATAAGCAGTGACCGCCAGGGGATCATGGCATTTCATAAGAATAAGGGCATAAGCGTGATGACCCATCACCCCCAGGACAAATACAGAGTGGGAGTGTACCTGGACTGGCCAACTGGTATCCTGGCCTTCTATAAGATCTCCTCCAAAGGACCCATCCACCTGCACACCTTCCATGCCACCTTCACCAAGCCCCTCTACCCAGCTTTTGCTCTCTCTATGGATATCCCTATGGCTCTGTGCTAGTTATTCACTCATATTTTTATAATATAAAGGGATTAATATGTCAACCAAAGTGTTTGCTTTTGCATGCAAATGAACAAAGCATAAATCAAATAAAAATGACATTGCTGTGATGTGCAAACAAAAGTCGAATAATTAGGGTTTTATGTGTTTGAAATAGGGGCGGCATGGTGCAGTGGTTAGCACTGGTGCCTCACAGCAAGAAGGCACCACGTTCAAATCCCTGCCAAGGGCCTCTCTGTGTGGAGTTTGCATGTTCTCCCTGTGTCCGTGTGGGTTTCCTCCCACAGTCCAAAGACATGCAGGTGAGGCTAATTGGAGACTCTAAATTGCCCATAGGTATGAGTGTGTGACTGAATGGTGTGTGTGCCCTGTGATGGATTGGCGGTCTGACCAGGGGGTATTCCTGCCTCTCGCCCAATGCATGATGGGATAGGCTCCAGCACCCCCCGCGACCTAGATAATGGATGGATGGATGTGTTTGAAATAAGCCATTTTATCTGTTTTACCTTTGAAATATATTTTAATTCCAGACTCTGGTTCAATGCAACAGAGTTCACGGTTGGGGGTCCATAGATTGCCTGCAGGGGGTTTGGGGGGTAAAGGAGAGAGAGAGATCATTTTTGTGTGAACACAATTAAAACAATTATCATAGATAAAATATGATATGAAATATTTACAACCGTGAAATAATTATTACAACAATTCCGTTGCAATACTGTAACTGTACAATAGCAGCCTTTCAGCATGGAAAAAGGAAAATGTCGGAAAGGTTATGCTCAAGCCTCCAAGCTGAGGTGCTACATTTAAAATGACACTGTACAAGGGTAAAACGGCAGGGCTTTTGATTTGGGGAAAGGGCACAGTAACATGCTTAGGCAGTGTGATTATTGTTTAGGGAGCCTAGTCTAGGGTGTCTCTTGGGTGGTTTGTTTGAGGTATTGGAGCATGCCTGGGAGTGATGTTTGAGGAATTAGGGTGTGTTGGGGGGCTGGGGGTTTGGGACTTCGGTATGATAGCGGCATGATGTCGGGTGGACTTGCCGGTAGAAGGCGCAATTCAGATAACTGCGGGTGCCAGTGGACTCCAGGTAAAATAGCTTTCTCTTCACTGCCACTACCTTGAACTGCTCGAAGGGTGGCACCAGGACTTTCCTCCACCCCAAGCTGCAGGAGGAGGGTGGGAGCTCTACCCCATGGCAGGTCCTGACGGTCATATCAAACATGGATAGAAACTTGGTCGAGGCCACGGAAAAATAGCCGAGCCGGACCTCCGAACCTCGAATCGCCCGTGGCCGTCCCACCCTGCTCAGGCTGTACACGGTGCGACAGCGCCCCCTCTGTCCGGACCCCAGGATTCGCAGGGCATCGGTCAGCAGGAAATGCAGGGACTTGTAGGGGAAGTACCGCATGTAAACAGAGGCGTCAGGCCCCAGGGCCTGTGTGTCCGTGTCAAACATTCCGCGGAAGGTGTCGTTCCAGGTCATGTAGAAGGCCAATGCAGTCTTGTGGTACGCACTGAGGCCTGGGGCTGTAACGTTGCACCTCTCTGCCTGACGCCAGCTCTCCCGAAAGGACCCGTCGGCCATCAGCTCAGCCGATAAGATCCCCCCAGCGCTAGTGACATTCTCCATCATCCAGTCCGCACAGGAGAAGTACTGATCATCAACTGCAGTCAAAGCCTCGTCCAGCACATCTAAATCATACAGATGCTGCCAGAGACGGCAGCTGTCAATAATTATATTCTCTCAGACAGTGTGAAAGACTGCTATAATCTCACAGGTGCTGCCAAATCATTCATTGGCGGTTGGGCTGAAAATAGCGGGGGTGGAAACCTTCCCTTTAAACTGATCATTGGTGTAACCAGTTTTCATGCGTTTTCCTTGATTAACAATTGTGTCAAATGTAGAATTCAACATAGAAAAATCTGTTTTAATCAAGTTGTCACGGTTCCTGGCAGACGCCACCAGAGGGCACTATGGTTGTTTCTGTGTTTGTGTTCCCCGGTGTTTGTGTTTTGTGTTCACTGTTTAGTAGCATGCAGTATGCAAAAAATATCCTCCGTACTGTTATCAGCGAAAACCCGGAAATAAGCATATCATCCGGGGATATTAAGAACACTCAATTTTCAGAACCGTCGCGTACTTAACAGTTTTTTAAAAAGTATACTCAACTGGTATATTCGGCAGCAGTGTAGTATAATGGGTAAGGACCTGGACTTGTAACCGAAAGGTTGCAGGTTCGATTCCCAGGTAGGACACTGCCGTTGTACCCTTGAGCAAGGCACTTAACCTGAATTGCTTCAGTATATATCCAGCTGTATGAATGGATAAATGTAATAAGAAGTTATGTAAGTCGCTCTGGATAAGAGCGTCTGCTAAATGCCTGTAATGTAATGGTATACTCAATAGTAGGCAAGTACGCTGATTCGGAAACTGCCCATCTCTGCTCACGTCTCCCTGTTCTCTCTGTGCTTGGGTTCACCCTGCACACCTGTGATACAAGTGTACACTTAATGGAAAAAAGATACATCACCCTGTTAACTACCGCATTAGCTTTCCGCACAAACCACAATAAAGACTATCTAACAAATTCTGCGCTTCAAGATCATTACACAAATTACACAATTTGTGAATGGCAGATCTTCACCATGAACAATCTCTGAGTGGGGGTGTGGAGAACGAAGAGTGTATATATAAGAGTCCGACACCCTTTTGAGGGCACATATTTGAGTTCACTTCATCAAAAAGCTTTTGAGTGGGCGACTTTTTCTCACAAATGGGGGCATTTAAAATACCAGGATGAACCCCTTATTTCTGGTGTTTTGTTGAGGGAATTCAGGAGCACATCTGCAGAACTGTGCACTCACCCTCACAATTTCAGTAAGTAACTCGGAATTAAAAACGAAAAAGACGTAGAGCGTATATGCATATCTATGGTACAAGAGTACGAAATACTCTTTTTTTTAATTTTTGTTAATTCTATCTTCATTCATAGTCTACACTTTGTAACAATTGTCATATGTTAACTAATTGATATTCTCAATAAAAATTAAAAAATTAAAAAAGATATTACGAACTACTTCCTCACTAGTTTGGAAAGAGTTTTGCAGGATTTATTTCGCACACTGCTTGCAATGTGAAGGGACAGGGCACATAGTAGACAGGGGTCTGAGTGGACAGGGGACAGTGGACAGGGAACAGGGCTCTGATTCGGACACAGCCCATGTATCAGGGATGTCGAACTCCGCTCCTGGAGGGCCTCAGTGTCTGCAGGTATTTGTGGTTTCCTTTTAATCAGCAGCCAAATAAGGGCTTGAGAACAAGGTGTGTGGACTCTTTAGCTAATAAATGAGTTTAATTAATCAATCGTGCAGAAACACACCAAAAACCAGCAGAAACTGCGGCCCTGTAGGGCTGGAGTTTGACACCCCTGACATGTATCCATAATTTTAAATAATTTTTAAAAATGTGCTATTTTGTGATGCAACTAAAATTAATTTTATTACTCCCCTAAATAGGCTAATTGAGGACACCTGGCTATATAGATGGTATTGAGCGTTTGGTGAACTAATCGCTGCATTGATACTCAAGGAAAATTCATGAAAACGGGTCGAGACCAATGATCCGCCCCACCTATTTTCAGCTCAACAACTGCCACAGCAATTATTACAGTCTGGCAGGTAGTGCGAAAGGCTGCTATCAATCTTTGACAGTCTCGGAAGTACTGCCAAAGATTACCATCAATCGTTATATTCTCACAGCCAATTGAAAAATAATGCTAAAATCATAATCTCATAAGCACTGCAAGAAAGATATCGAACGTCATAATCTCACTGGCACAGGAAATGACAGCTTTCAGTCATTCAAATTTAAAATTTATGTTTAAAAATTGGTCCCAATAGAGATTTGATATTGGGGTTAGCACTTCAGAATATAGATCTCACACATTCTTTCTTTGAGGTCTACTATGTCTATTAAATGAGGAAATGGTTCTCAGGTCTCATGAGAAAATAATTTGACTAAATAATAAAAAACAAGAGAAAAACATAAAAGTTAATGAAATGCAGATATCAATGAAACTCACAGTGTCTGTATAGACTCCGCTCGCAATGGCAGCCACGAGTAACAATCCTGTGGTTAAGTGCCTGATCATAACAGCAAGAGTGCAGAGTTATCTCAACACAGATACAATATCTTAAGACAGCCAACTGGTCAACACAGTCCAACAGTTAAATAGTGCCACACAGGCATCAGCTCATGGCCAGCGTTTATTTCAGCATACGCCCGCTGCCAAAAACAATGATTAACTTGTCATTCCTTATGAACTGTGAACAGTGTGGGAGTTGACAAAAATCTATATTTTTAAAAAAAATATTAAAAAAAATTCTGCAACATAGAGGATTGAATCATTGCCCATTTCCTTCCAAGTGCCCCTCGATAGGGGAGGAAGGTACACTCAAATGGTTGCACGCATTATTATTATTATTATTATTATTATTATTATTGAGTACGCTCAAAAATAAATTGTTGGATTTACTTAATAAAATAAAATAAATCAGATTTACTTATGGGCAGTGGTTGTACACAATATTATTAAGTATATGTGATGTCTTAAACTTCATCAGTTGTGATATCCAGCCTATCCAGCCAACAATTTATTTTTTTGAGTGAAGACAGTCAAAATGGTGATGGTGCATTAAGTGAGCAATCTTTGCATGAGTAGTCAGCTACTGACCCGGCAAACGGCAACATCCAGGTCCCTCCCCTGACTTGTCATGTGTTGACACTGGTATCCTATCATTAATCTAAAATCAATGTGACTCCCTCTGTAATGCAAGTCATTGACCTCAATTTTAGTAATTCAGTAACAGTATCTAAAAAAAAAAACTGTGAATCTCCTGCACTCCACCCATTTCTCAATGGTGTTAGCCATGCTGTTGAAAAAGAAAATGTATGGACATACTAAGACTTTTTATATTGAATCATTCTTCCATCTAGGAAGTCACATTTATTTACTTACATTGCTGCCTCAGTCAAGATGCTTAAAGACACAATTGTGTAACCTTCATTGAGAATACAGAGAACATACTAAATAGAAATGCGGAAAAGCTGATAGCCAGAGCGCATTAGATTGTGCACAATTTGCTGTTAATACATGCTCAGGAGTCAGGAGAACATGGAGGATGTTCATGATTAATAAAGGGATAGTTCTGAATTTTGGACATAATGTCTCAATTACAACTTACCCATGATGTAGTTCATTGATGGAAACCATTTTCAGCTAATTCCATGCTGTCCCTTTTGGACACACACACATTGCTAATGCTAACGCACCTCTACGTTTGCTCCGCCGCTGTACTTCCACAAAGAATATAGGTCAGCACAAAGTAAAGGATTCAACGATAGTTTGACTTAAAAAATGATGGTATAAACACTCAAAATAACCCAGATAGACTGTCGTCGTATTTTATTTGCTTTGGGTGCACTGTGGAGTATTTAAGTGCGTTTGGTAGTGGATGCTACTGGTTACCATAGAGTTGCATAAGCATCAGCAACGTGTGTATGTCCAAAAGAAGGGACAGCATGGAATTAGCTGAAAATGGTTTCCATCAATGAACTACATCATGGGTAAGTCGTAATTGAGACATTATGTACAAAATTCCGAACTATCTCTTTAAGCAATTATTCGCGATTGGAGCTCTTCCCACACTGTCCCAAGCCACTTGATTTATGTCAGGGGTCCCCATCCCTCGTCCTAGAGAGCCACAGGGTTTTTGTTTTCACTCATAACCTTACCTCACTTGTTTTCTTGGGTCTGTTCTGGATGCTTGCAGGCTCTGAAGGGCCAGGGATGGACCGCTGGTGTAAATCAAGTGGCTTCGGGTAAATTTTTATTGTATTACGCGTTCAGTGTATGTTTGCGTTGGTCAGCTCTCCAAAGTAAAACAGCAATTTATAAACCTCGATATCTCCACCATTTCATAACCAATCTCAATGCCATTTCAAGGACTACTATCACCATGGGCTCGCAAATACTGTTTTTGGTATAGCTACAGTACCAGTCAAAAGTTTGGACACACCTACTCATAGAAGGGGTTTTCTTTATTTTTACAATTTCTTTTACAGTTTATAATAATAGTAAAGACATAAAAACTATGAAATAACATAAATGTAATTATGCAGTGATGGCGTGTCACTGCAGAATGCTGTGGTAGGCATGCTGGTTAAGTGTGTCTTCAATTCTAGATAACTCGTCCAACAGTGTCACCAGCAAAGCAACCCCACACCATCATCCCCCCCTTTCAAAAATCACCCCTATTTCAAAAACACATTTTTTTTAATTTAAATTTTTGTTTTTGAAAGAAATGCATCAACTTCACTATTTATATTTGTCTAAGAAAAGAAATTCAAGCATTTAAGCATAAGCCTTTAGATCAAAATGTCTCTAAAATAATGAGAAAGATACATTGAATGAACTGTGTCCAAACTTTTGACTGGTACCGTACTTTAAGGCATTACAAAGTTACAGGT
This sequence comes from Synaphobranchus kaupii, assembly GCA_029718625.1. Lineage (NCBI taxonomy): Eukaryota > Metazoa > Chordata > Actinopteri > Anguilliformes > Synaphobranchidae > Synaphobranchus > Synaphobranchus kaupii. The sequence goes on along the minus strand of CM056395.1, from coordinate 20,151,930 downwards.
ACCCCCCTAAAAATTATAACATATAAAACATTATGACTTTTTTTGCGCGAACATTCTACATTTAAATCCAACGATCTAATGCTTGATTTAGGATGATGTTTTGAATTTAATATGGTCATAATTCCCAGTGAGTGTTACGTGTATGACAATACCAAGTATTAATTAAACCCCCCGGTGTAAAAACTAAGGAAATTAAGTGAAATGTTTACGTTTGCCAAAATCCTCAAAAGATGGACATTAAATTGATCAGCCCTAACGCTAACATCACGCTAACATCAGCCTGCTCTCCATAACCTTCTCTTTTCCTCCCTCACCCTGAGCTGCAGATTACTCCAGCCTGGCCCCTTTCGCCCTGATCTGCCGACCGCTCCAGTCCTGCCCCTCGCCCTGAGTTTGCAGACTGCTCCAGTCCTGTCCCTCCCCTGGTTTATGCCCCCTATGTATGATGTAAAACGTTCAATTCAAAGGGGCGGGGTGGTGCATCTGGACTCTGGTTGCGTCAAGACGCAACCAGAGTCCAGATGCACCACCCCGCCCCTTTGAATTGAACGTTTTACATCATACATAGACTTTTGATATCTTATTTTCTGCATATCTGGCAGCAGAGTGATGATTTAAGGCTTGTTTGATATGTCAGACCCTCGATGACTTAGAGCCATTTAGCCAACCATGTGTTTCCATACTGTTCCAGTGTAATTTACAGCTAAATCTAGTCCCACCCCCCAATTCCCAGAGATCCATTCAAATGCAGAGACGTTATAGTATCGCTTGTAAGAGTACCAGAAAATAAAATATCAAGAGTCTTTTCATGTTGTTGGGTCACAGACATCAGGAACTCATGGCATGCAAAGAATATGCAACCAAATATAAAAAATGTAAAGGCACAGTCAACTTAGTGTATGTAAACTTGTGACCCATTGGAATTGTGATATAGTGAATTAAAAGTGAAATAATCTGTCTGTAAACAATTATTGGAACAATTACTTGTGTCATGCACAAAGTAGATGTCCTAACTGACTTGCCAACACTATAGTTTGCTAACATGAAATCTGTGGAGTGGTTAAAAATGAGTTTTAATAACTTCAACCTAAGTGTATGTAAACTTCCGACTTCAACTCTATATATTATATATGTGTGTGTATATATAATTATTATTATTTTTATTTTTTTGCTATCATTATCATTATATTAATATTATGTGCATATGAGCACATGGACAGGTGTGCTATAGAGTTCCCTGGGACCTTCCCTCCCCCAGAGCTAGTTCCGTGTTTGCCAGATGTCTTTTCAACTGCCTGTTTGTAGATTAGACGATACTTTTATTTGTTTAACAAAGCTGCTTACCGTTAACAGAAATCAATACGCCTTTTTTTTTTGAGGGACAAGCCAGACAGTCAAACTCTTTCAGTCCATTTGGCAGCTGCAGATCCAGAACTTTGATGAAAGGTAGATACAGGATGCAGTGCCTCCATGCTAGGTGGGCTGAACACTCACAGCTCTGTTATTTTAAGTCAGAAATATTCCCTCCCACAGTCCGGCCTCCAAGCCGCTAGCCCGGGGTTCCCAAACCAGTCCTGGGGCCCCCCTGTGTATGCTGGTTGTCGTTGCAACCACAGTTGCAATCCCAGAGTTTTAACAAGCTGTTAATTTTTCTTAATTAGGTGCCTTTCATGTTTATAGTAATTATTTACCTTCTTAAGCCACATTATATCAGAAATAGCTGCGGATGCCATGTAGAATAAACACCCCATGTTCACATTGTGCTTATTGTGCTATATTATTTAAAACAGATTAAATTATTAAACAGATCCATTGAAAGACTGATTTGAATCAATTGGCTCCTAATTGGTGAAAGTGTGGACACGTGGCCACTAAAACTAACCATTTGGTAGATAATGAAGAATTCAAACACAAAGCAAATGATAACAAACCATACATTGTGTTAATAAGCTTAAGGAAAAAATTATGAAAGTTTAACACGTGTTTAACAAGCTAATTAGGAAACTATTGATTCACTTCACTCTTTAATTTGATCAGTTAAAATACATAATTTTGTAACCTCTTTTTATATAATTGTTGCCATATAGCACAATAAGCACAATGTGAACTGAACATGGGGAGTTCAGTCTACATGGCATGCATTGCTATTTCTGACATAATGTGGCTTAAGAGGTTGAATAATTCCTCTAAACATGAAAAGCACCCAATTAAGAAAAATTAACAGCTTGTTAAAATTCTGGGATTGAAACTGTGGTTGCAACGAAAACCAGCATACATCGGGGGGCCCCAGGACCGGTTTGGGAACCCCTGCGCTAGGGTTATGAGCAGGTTGGGGAACGGTGATTTGTAATGCTGGGGTGACTGAATGAACAACCTGGGGAATGTTGGTTCTGGTGTTAGCTCTGCCAGGTGGTTGGTGCAGCCATCACGTCACCTTCTTTCTCTCCGCCCCCATCCCTGATAGCTGCAGTATGCTTGCTGCAGTATGCTTACAGTGTTTGGGTCCAGCGTGAGGTGGCAGGCGTCTGCACAGACATGGAAACATATATAATATCATTATTTTTACAGTTACTTTACAGGACTACACCTTATGAAAATATACAGGAAGCCACATAAAATTAGCGTTGATATCATGTATTATGGCTAGAGCACTATGATCGCTCACCTTTCTTCTGACTGGAATTCTGTTGATCTCTGGGACAGCGGCTAATTTACGAATTTAAGACAATTACCGATTCAGGTGTTTAAAAAGAGTATGCTGTATATGGCGTGATCACTGTCCCTTCCTAACTTAATTAAAATACTCTTTGTTCTTAAATACTTGCTGTCTTTTTTGCAATATTGTTGGGAAATGGATACAGTCATTTGCCAAATAATTAGGCTGCGGCACACCCTGGTGATAAAGAAGGGGTACTGCAGTAGATTTGACAAACGGAATCAGGGAGTTAATGTGCAAGTGAGTCAGTGATTCATTGAGAGAGGGCGTGTGTTAGTTTGTGTGTCTCAGTGACTGGACACTCTTGTTGTCCCTCCTCTCATATTGGGGGATCCATGGGCCAATGGCAACTATTGTCAGAGAGACCCTGTAATTTTCCCCTGTTGGCAGGACTCCAAAGGTCACTACTAAGATTGCTATACAAAACAGATGGGATTACACGTATATTGATGAATGTCGTAGACAATTATCTAATTATCTGGCTTTTTAAGTGTGTAGTTTCCCAAGATCCCTACTTTTTACACACTGCAAAAAATTCATAAACAAGTGTCTCCACCACTTGGCCGACCTATTGTGGCAGCTATTACATGTAATATTTCTAAGCTTGGTGATCATTATATCAAACCAGCATTTATTGACTCTTGGCCCATTACCAGATGGCATTTTATTAGCCACATTTGATGTGGAAAGCCTCTATAGCAACATACACATGTTGGTGGTTTACAGTCATTTTCTACAACAGGACTCTGAACTTTAACTCTATTTACTTTGGCCCTTCAGAGGCAATTTCCACCTGGTTTCTACTAGTTTTATTTAAATGTCAATATCTAAAAAAATATTCCCTACAGAATACATTTATTTCAGAATAGTCACATACAGTATATATATATAATCTGATCAAAAACGTCTCCCACGTAAAAAAAAGCCAAGTTACTCGCGCATAGCCTACAGAGCGCTGTCTATAAGTCCTTAATTGCAACTTGCAAAAACTAGGCCTGCTTTTAAAAGTATTGATATCAAAATGTGGCCAAGTTACAACTAACAATATTGCCTATCGTAGCTCACTCTAAATAAACTAGCTCTATTCCAAAGCAATGCTATCCAAACTTTCCTAAATTAACAAACTCCGCCTCCACGACTTTCCTCCATAGGCTATACGCAGTGTCGCGGTCTCTGTCCACTGTCAAAATGGAGTTAAGCCTTCCCAGTCACCGCCTCACTCCTCCCCCGCATTATCTTCTCCTTCCCTGGTGGACTTTAGAAGATGGCCTGCAGTCCTGGATCAGTCCCGCATCTTCAACTCCGGTGAGTTTGTGGCTTTGTGGCTGCAGATGCAACAGACATTCCCGAGCATAATGCGAATGCGTCTCCATGGTGACGACCACAAACAAAATTATCCCGGTGATAATCAAACTGATCATTTTAAGGGTTGTTTCTTCTGACTTATTTTTCCATAGAGTTCAATAGGAAAATGTATTATAAAAAATACCCTGTGTGAGGTTGTGTAGAAATGCAGAAAATGAGTTTTAAAAGGCTCAAAGCTTTCTGGGGGAGAACCCCCAGACCCCCCGCTACTTCATTCCCCCTTATGCCCCACCAACATCTCTTCATGCCCCCCCAATCAAAGCAGTCTAGAACCGGGCCTGGTCTCCTGGTTCCATATCATTCCCGTGTAATTTATAGCTTAATCTAGTCCCACCCCCCAATTCCCATAGAGATCCATTCAAATGCAGAGAGGTTATAGTATCCCTTGTAAGAGTACCTGAAAATAACATATCAATAGTCGTTTGATGTTTTCGGGTCACAGACATCAGGAAGTCATGGCATGTCCAAGGATATGCAACCAAATATTAAATATGATGACTTTATTTAAGTTTACGTTAATTTGTCCAATTACTTTTGGTCCCCTAAAATTATGTATTAAAATGGCTACAATTGCTACACGGTTCTCCAGATATGGATGTAAAAAACCTGAAAAAAAAAGCTGAAAGTCTACACTTTAACCTCATAGTCAGTGTTCCATTTCAAATCCAATGTGCTGGAGTACAGAGCCCAAACAACAAAAATTGTGTCACTGTCCAAATACTTACGGACTGCACTGTATACTTCTCGCACCTGTAAATGTGGTAATTATAAATGTGGTGCAATTGCACAACAAAATGGCAATATTTTAGACAGACGGGAAAGAAAATTCCTATTATGGGCATAAAATTAATGCGTATATTAAGATATAAGTTTATGGATGTCCCACAGCTTTTTAAAACTAAATGGAGATAAAGCTGACATTTTAGTCCTTGGTGCAAAGGCTCAGAGTAAAACTTTGCAGCTATCTAGACTCTTTGTCCCTTAATAGCAAGGTGCAAGTAAGAAACTCCTAGACTCTGACCTTAACTTTGAGGCTCATATAAGAAATGTGACGAAGGTAATCTTCTATCATTTAAAAAACATTGCTAAAGTGCGGAGCTTCGTTTCACAGGCCGATGCAGAGAAACTTGTGCATGCTTTTATTTCAAGCAGATTAGCTTATTGTAAAGCCCTTTTCTCAGGTCTTTCAAAGAAAATGATTGGTTGTCTGCAGCTAATTCAAAATGCAGCAGCACGGGTTTTAACAAAGACAAGAAAGAATGAACATACAGTATTAAACCTGTCCTAAAGTCATTCCACTGGCTACCTGTTAGGTCCATAATTGATTTTAAAATAATTTTATTGGTTTACAAATCTCTTAATGACCTAGCACCACAGTACATACGTGATTTGCTCTTAGATTATGAGCCTATTAGATCTCTTAGATCATCTGGCACCGGTCTTTTAATTATTCCAAGAGTTAGAGCCAAAACTGTAGGGCAAGCAGCTTTTAGTTTTTACGCACCCTCTCTCTGGAATAACCTGCCAGTCGACCTTAGAAATAAGGAATCAGTACAGAGTTTTAAGAAAAAACTGAAAACATATCTTTTCAGTGCAGCTTTTGATAAAGAACATTTTTAATTGTTTTACTTTGATTTTATGGTACTTATGTTACTTTGTTGTATGGTTTCTGTGTAATTTGCTTGTGTAAAGCACATTGAGTTGCTTTCTGCCTGAAATGTGCTCTATAAATAAAATTTGATTTGATGATTTGATGCAAAACTGTGGTTTCTAACCAGTGAACTTTGTTATTGTTTGTCCAGCTGCACTGGTTCAGTCATACCGTTTTTTTATTTTTTTTATTCCGTGCTCTGTGCACTAAATTCCCTCTGCTTTCTCAAACTCCTGATGTTTCCAAGCGGTTTGATTTCCATACGGAAGCAGACTTTGAATGGTATGTATGCTTCTTGTACACATGGTCACAAGATCCACCACGGGTGGGTTACAATGAAACGGTTCTGTGCAAACTGACCAAAAGAAAGAACAGTTTATTTATTTCGCACACATACCTCCACCTTCAGTTCATTGCCTCTTTCCCCATCTTTCCCGGCAGGAGGAACATGTGAGTTCACAGTGGGCGGGCTCGTTTACAGCCACCCGGCAACCTCCTGGCCACGTGACAGGACCGTGAAGGGTGTGAAATCACCAATTGTCAGCATTGCATCAGAGCAGGCCGGTCGGCAGCCTCCCGCTAGGAGGGCTCGGTTTAAGTGGAGTCAGAACTCCACCCGGCCGTGACGCCACCTACCTCCCGGGAGCCCCTAATCGAGCACGCCCAGTCAGAGGCGCAACAGTCCACGGTGGAGAGGGATGGGTTCAGCTGCACTCTGACAGGCCCTGGATCACGGTGGAGAAAGGGGCTCGGTTCCAAAATGTTACAAGATCAATTCTGGTGGCAGTGGCTTGCAAGCTGCCTGGATTGGCGAGGGGGGAGTGGGGCATGTTCGAATGCCATTGGGACAACTTTAAATCCTGACTTGGTCATCAGTCTTTATTGGCCTGTAAACAACGACGAAAAGGAGCCATCTACTGTAGACATCCACAACTGTATCAAGCTTGAAAGGCTTACACTAGAGTCTGATCCCTACCCTAGTTTCCTTATTAACACAAAACACACTGTTCTAATCCCATAATATCCTGCTCTACTCAGTAATGCATTCTCTTAAAATGATAGTATGCCCTGCTCCACTCTGTGCACTTATGTAATAACACCACAAAAAGGTCTGCTGGTACGTAACAGCTGAAAGATAAATATTACATGAATAGTTGTCATTTTTCTGAGTTTTTTTATCAACTGTATGTTGCACGCACGCACGCACACACTCACACAGACACACACACACACAGTGTGAGTCCACAGTCCACAGAGTTGGACTGCGCCAGTGTGGGCGGAGTAAGCTCGCAGCCACAAAGCACAGCCAGAAAGGGGAGGAAACGAGAGAAAAGCCGAGAAGAGGAAATACAAGCAGAAGGGAGAAGAGCGGGATTAAAAAATGGAGAGGAAAACAGAGGAGAGGAGACTTGCCGTAAGTACAGGGAAGATAACAGCCGGACACTCAGTAGGGATTAGTGTTACAGCAGTGGGTAATAATTCAATCAGTCCCTGAACAAAATAACACTCAGCAGCGGAGAACTGTGGGCACCACGTGCGAGAGTTCACCTAGAGTGCATTGTGGGCTTCAAAGTGCAAAATGACTAATGATAACCGTCAACATTCCTAAACAAAACAAAAAAGGAAAATAGTGGAGGTTCCTCTGCAAGAATTTGTGGAAGAAATGTTCAGCAATATCCAAATGAAGAGCTCACTCACATTCACAAGAGCGCCACACTGCATGGGGAGGGGTACGCTTCCTGTTAGAGGGGAGCAGACTCTGGTATTTGAGAGGGGGGGAAATATACAAGCTCAAAACATCCTATTTATTCACAAACACAAAGAAAATACTCTATACATCTGCAAAAAGTGATGTACATACAAAGAAATGTAAGTGACAACTAAACTTTTACTGATATGTTTCACATAGAACAAATGGAAGCAATATTCTACAAATAAAATGGCACCCATGTTTTTCTACATGCATTCAAATAACTTTACCTAACTTGGTTTTTGTTAATCTTGGTGCTTGCCATTTAAAAAAAATGTTTTTATAAAATAATTTTATATCCATGTGAACAATGTGTACAATGGGGATGTTATCCACTACTTGTTTAGCAACAACAAATCTTTTGAATTTTGTACTCAAAACACATTTAGAGTATGTCTGCGTTTAATGGAAAGTAAGTGCATTTTAGAAATGTGCTATGTTTGCATAGCTCCATTCAGTATAGCCTAATTAGTGTCAATACTTGTAGCGCTAAAAACTAATTACAATAGGACTATGTTTTATTTCAGCAATTGTTCTTCGTCAAAAAGTGTGGTCCTGGATGCACATTGTGTAAACAAGATAATATGTTTATGGTTAGTTAGCACAAGAAGCTAGGAATTAATGTGTAATTATGTGTAATTCTTCAAATTTATATGAAGTGTGCATTCATATGTGTCGTGTGCTTATCTCAGTATTGTATGTAATGCTTTAGGGCATTAAACATGAGAAGAAGAGTTAAGCCTATGTTTTTTGGCGTGTACAATTTAAAAGCCACAATATGAAAGTTACACATTTTTGAAGCTGACTAAGGGATTTGTCACTTTGAGGTGAGAAAATAATATTTGTAACCAAAGGAGATCCTCGGGGACCACAGTGTATGCTGGTTTTCGTTCCAACCACAATTGCAATCCCAAAATTCTAACAAGCTGTTAATTTTTCTTAATTAGCTGCTTTTCATGTTTAGAGGGATTAGCCTATTTACCCTCTTAAGCCACATCATGTCAGAAATAGCTAAGCATGCCATGAAGAATACAATTCCTGTGTTCCTACTGTGCTTATTGGGCTATATTGCAAATAGGTAACTTTTTTTTTTAACCCGATCAAATTAAAGACTGGGGTGAATCAATTGGCTCCTAATTAGGTAGTTGAACGCATGTGTTTTTAAGTTCCCTCATCATTTGTTTCTTAAATGTATTAACACAATGCAGGTTTGGCTCGTTATCATTCTCTTTATCTTTTCTTCATTATTTATCAAATGGTTAGTTTTAGTGGCCATGTGTCCACAATTTCACCAATTAGGAGCATATTGATTCACCTCAGTCTTTAGTTTTAATCAGTTAAAAAATGTTTTTTTTGCCCCTCTTCTTGTAATTATTTGCAATATAGCACAATAAACAATGAGAATATTGGACTTTTATTATTCATGACATGCACAGCTATTGCTAACATAATGTGGCTTAAGAAGGTAAATAATCCCTCTAAATATGACAAACACCTAACCTAAGAACAATTGACAGCTTGTTAAAATTCCGGGATTGCAATTGTGGTTGGAACGAAAACCAGCATACACAGTGATCCCAGAGGAGCGAGTTTGGGAACCACTGCTTTAGAGTAAAGAAAATATTAATTATTTTAGCTAGAAAAAAATTGGGCCAACTCCAAATAGTATTTGGTTCCTTTGATTTCAATGCATGCAATGGTATAGGGTATCCTTAAGTGCCAAAGATGTTCGCAACAAATTAATTATGTATTGCTGGCTAGAGGTAACATTTTATGTACCTAAAGGGACCCACCCCAGTGACAAGCATTTGCACCTTTTTAGGTACTTTCCATACTTTTCGTACTTTTTTTTCTGAAAGTGAAAGTGAAAAGAAATATCTCCTTGCTCTGGTGTAAGGCTGAAGCTCACTTCCTAGTCTCGCGCCTCACTCGTGACAGTGCGGTTGGTTCCAGTATAGGTCTTTCAGCCCCACTGTTCAGTGTTTTAACTAATTTAATAAACTTGTCCGTGTATTTAAAACATTCCTGATTGCTAATCATTTTTGGCGTGAATAAGCCCAAATTTAATCATTGTATTGACATATGTTATCCCTATAGTACACAATAACAAAATGATTCAGTCATAGATGAGTTCCTTATTAAAGGAAATTTTGAATTGTACTTCTCCAGTATTTGGATAAAATAGGTCTCAGGTCTTGTTTAACATTTTGTGAGTATTTCCAGAAAAATGTATATTGGATTCTGGAACAGGGATGGGCAATGACATTCCTGGACGGCTGGTGTGTTTGAAGGGGCCCACGACCGGGCTTCACTGTTGAAGCTCATTTATGCTGGTCTTGTTCAGAGGCACACTTTCAACATGGCCTCAAACTACACTGTGCTGTCATGAAACATAATTAACATTCAGTCCCCACACATCCATCTGAAATGGGAGAGCATGTCTCTATTCACGGTGGGTGCTATGGACTCTACCCTTACAGACACAGCACACACCCCCATTGAATCTGCCCAATAAAGGGAATGACTGGGCCTTGATGTGGCCACCTGAAGCTCTCCACTGAGCTTCAGGCTCTTTTAACAATAGAACCATGAAAAAATGTGTGATACAATTTACACCACAACCCAATGTACACAATGAGCTACGTACATTTTCTAATACTATCAATATTTTACAATCAGGGCTCATTTCACAAGTTGCAGGGTCCTTCTATCAACCCACATCAGATAATGAAAGAGAGGGGGCATAACTGACAAGTGGAAACATCCAAACTGCCTGTAGATCACTCGCAGCTTTCAGTTGTACTCTTGCCAAACCCTACTTTATAAAAGCCAACGAATACAGCTAAGTTTATCAGACGCAGGTGGGACATGGAAAACTTAACTTGCATAACTGAAATTTAGTGATGTCAATCCTTTCTGAAACATTCAGCACCTGTTATAACCCTCTGCACTATGGTTCAAGATGTTGCTTACTGCAGGGCATCGTGGACTACAGCAAGAGAGAGGCTATTATGAAGCACATTGAATCACATTGAGGCACATTAAAATGACTTTTTATCTGCTAAAGTCCACAACAGCCAATAACAGAAACACAATTTCATGCTTCACTTCTTCAAGGATTAATATGAGTAAATATGAAAGCGAATGCTCATTGGCCAAAGGAGCTGTTCTAGCACTGTGACATCACATTGTTTTTTAGTTTCCCCAGGATATTCCGTCTCTGCTCCTGAAATGTCTGGATGACCTTGTGACGAGGGACCTAGAGAGGTTTAATTTCCACCTGAAACACGGACCGCCACCGGGATACAAACCCATTCCAAAGAGTCGCCAAGAGGAGCCGAAGAGCGAGGACACTGTGGACGAAATGTTGCAGCACTACGGCACAGAGGGCGCTGTGAAGGGCACGCTGTACATCCTGGAGAAGTTGGACCTGAACGAGCAGGCTAAGTCACTGCAGACAGAAATGGACAGCAGTAAGACCTTCTATTTGTCTTCTTTGTCTGAGTGACAGAGAGAGAGCGAGAGCAAAATAGAATGTTACGAACCCCTTTTATATACAGCACATGGCCTATTGTGAGAGTCAAGACATTCTCCTATTCAATTACCATCCAAGTGCAAAGCAGTCATTTGGCAGGAGTAGAGTACATGGTAGTATGGATGCTTTTAGTGCGTGCATTTGCATTTGCCTGTGTGTTTTTGTTTGTGTGTGTGTGTGTTTGTGTGTGTGTGCCCTGACACTCTTTCTCTCCCCTATTTCAGTGGACAGTCAGCCACAACCCCCACCTGCAGTCATTCAGCATGGTAAATTAACCGTTTAATGCATCAAATGTCTTAACTGTACATCTGCACAACAAAGTTGACTGTGATGAAGAAAAGCCTGAAATCTTCATGCCCATTACTAACATTACACTCAGTCTCACTTCCAATAGTCCAGCAGCGGAGGTGGAAATCCATGGGTCAGAAAGGAAAAGTCTGGACATGTTTTTCTACCATCCAAAAACTCAGCCAGGTGATTTCACTAATTAATTCCACCTCCTGGCTGAAAAATTGTGCTCATCAGTAAATCCAAGTGATTGGAACAAAATATTGGAACAAAATATTCTGAACCTGGATTTTACACCTCTGACCAGCAGAGAGAGATACAGGAATCATATTTGGCAGAGATAGCTATCCAGGAAGCGTTGCAGCATATTACAAAACCGTCTACTACAAACGTACTATAACCACACAATGCCCAACAGAAGACTTTGTTTAATCACAAGACAATGCATGTTGTGTCCTGTATCAACAAGAACAATCTGCTCTGCCACACATCAGAGCAGATTAAAATAGGAACTGGCCTGAAGGTTGTGGCCTGCTGTACACTAGACCAGCTGCTTCAGTCATGACCTAAACATTTACAGGATTTCACTGTTTTTTTTTCTAAATTCTGTCAGTCACATAGAATAAATCCAATAAATGATTATGTAACAGCGACCCCATAAAATAACCCTTCATTAAATTACATTTCTTTTCACTGTTTTTTTTTTTTTATGGGATATTATTTACAGTGCACTCAACTAACCCTGAATCTGTCCTTATTTTAGACCCAACTTTGAAAGCAGTCCAAGCGCTGAAAGATAAGCTGAGGAAAAAATATGAACGTATTTTTGAAGGGGTGGCCAAGCAAGGACAATCAGCCATGCTCATCAAAGTCTACACTGAAGTCTTCATAACCAAGGGTGAATGTGGACAGGTTAATAACGAACATGAGGTTTGGAACATTGAGGCCGTGTCCAAAAACACACTTACAGAAGAGGTGCAGATTGAATGCAACAGAATATTTCAGCCGTTACCCGGAGATGAATACCATGTCAGATCTGTGCTGACCAAAGGGATAGCTGGCATCGGCAAAACGGTCCATGTGCAGAAGTTCATTATGGACTGGGTGGAAGGCAAGGCAAACAGAGACATTCATTTGATATTTCCTCTCCCTTTTCGAGAGCTGAATCTGATGAAGGACCAAACGTTCAGTCTGCTGGGACTCATGCAGCGCTATCTCCCAGAGATGAAACAGTGCAATACAATGGACCTGAAAAGCAGTAGTGTGCTGTTCATCTTTGATGGCCTGGATGAGTGTCGGCTCCCCTTAAATTTCGATGAAAATGAGACATGGTATGATGAAACAGAGGCACTGTCATTGGATGTGCTGCTGACCAACCTCATTCAGGGAAATCTTCTTCCCAATTCTCTCCTCTGGATCACCTCCCGACCAGCAGCAGCCAATCTGATCCCTCATGAATGCATCCAGAGATTAACCGAGGTGCGAGGCTTCAATGACCCACAGAAGGAGGAGTACTTCCGGAAGAGAATCCCTAATCAGGAACTGGCTAGCAAAATTATCTCACACATAACGTCATCAATGAGCCTCCACATCATGTGTCATATTCCAGTCTTCTGCAGGATTTCAGCGACTGTTCTCGAGAGACTACTGGACAAATCGGAGGGTGGGCAAATCCCCAAGACTCTCACTGAAATGTACACACGATTCCTGGACATTCAAATTATGATAAAGAACCAGAAGTATAAAATTAAGGAAACAAAAGAAATGCAAGAGAAAGATAGAGAAATCACTGTTAACCTGGGAAAGCTGGCCTTTAAAAATCTGGAAAAGACCATATTTACTGAGCAAGACCTGAAAGAGTCTGGCATTGATGTCACTAAAACTGCAGAGTACTCTGGGTTGTACACTGAAATTTCCAAAGAGGAATCATGGGCATATAAGGACAAAACATTCAGCTTTGTACATCGGAGCTTTCAGGAGTATCTTGCCGCTTTCTCTGTACACGTCCTGTATGACACCAATAAAGAAAACCCATTAAATCTGGACATGTCAAAGCATACCAATCCAGATGGTGGGATAAACTTATCTGCGGTACACAGGAGTGCTGTGGACAAAGCCTTACAGAGTCCAAATGGACACATGGACCTATTCCTCCGCTTCCTCTTGGGAATCTCGCTGGACAATCATGCTCTTTCAGGACTGCTGCCACTTACAGGAAGCAGCTCACAGAATGTCATGGAAACTGTCAAATACATCAAGGAAAACATCCCCAAGAGCCAATCTCCAGAGAGGACCATCAATCTCTTCCACTGCCTGAACGAACTCAAAGACAATTCTCTCACAAAGGAAATCCAGAGTTACCTGTATTCAAACAGTCTCTCCAGTCAAAAGCTTACCCCAGATCTTTGCTCAGCACTGGCCTTTATGCTGGTGATGTCAGAGAAGCAGGTGGATGTGTTTGATTTGAAGACGTGCAACACGACACAGGCTGGATGTCGTAGACTGCTGCCTGTTCTCAAGCACACCAGGGCAGCATTGTGAGTACCGTTGTCCTCTCTTTCTGGATGTGTGTGCCTAGATGACATATTTCACTGTTATCTTCAGTTGAAGTTGCATGGATGTATACAGGTAAATAGCTCCATGTGCTAGGGTAACAAAGAAGAACCTGCATACACACCATAGACTGTAGAAAAAATAAGGACAAAGTGACTACACCTTCATCCATTGACTTTCCAGGGGTTTGTGAAAGGTGTTTTGAAGCCACGGAAATGCAGTTCTGTGCTGCCATGTTGTACAAAAATAGAAGACTGTGGCTGCATTCGGATTGTCAAAAAAATTGTTCCTTTTAACATTCCTTGCAACTTTTCCTTGACCTAACTAGAAAAGGTCATGGGGGTCAAGAAAAGGATGGAAGGGGCGTCATGTGGTACAACGGTAAGAGCGCCGACTTTCAGTCGGTGCAGTTGTGCTCCGAGGATCGGGGTTCGCGCCCCAGTCCTGCCAGATCCGAGCATGGCCGGCGCCCTGTGGGAGCAGCAATTTGCGGCTGCTTCCGGGTGGGGGGAGGGGCTCGGAGAGAATCGCGGCATGCATAGCGGCCCTCGGCGAGCTGGATTCACGGTCAGGAGCTCGAGGAGTCGCGCCCTGTAGACTACTACCGGCTGACAGGGTTGTGTAGCGGTGGTTCTCTAGCGGTTGCTACACAGGGGGGGAAATTGAATTAGAATAGGGGTTCAATTGGCTACTAAATTGGGAGAAAATGGGGAAAAATCAGAAACAAAAATTTAAAAAAAGAATTAAAAAAAGGATGGAAGGAGAGGAATCTAGCGTAACTGGAATTCAAACCTCCTTCTCTACCTTGAGTCATGGTGCGACGTTGGATTGCCTTTTAATAATTTTGGTGTATTGTCTGATTGTGTCATTGTTTGTTTACTTACTATTATAAGCTAATGCTAACCAACAATACTAGCAATAACAATAATTTAGATATCTGGCATTTCTGGCACGATTTTCACTCATCCATTGTTGTTTTAATTCAGTAGGTCCCGGAAAACTCTGATGCTTATGTAAACATTGGCGGCATTGCATTGTGGGACGCAAATACTACCTTCCTTCTGAAAAGGATAGTGAAAGGCGGGATAAAAGGAAACATGAAGCTCCTTTCCTTCTCAATATATGGAATTTGAACGGTCCTTAGCATGGCTGCCCAGGAAATATTTCCAGGTCATGCAATCTAAAGGATCCTTCCTTGCTGAAATTTGACTATTGGAATGCAGCCAGGGACTACACAGTAGGGAGCAGGGGGATCCATATACAGTGCCCTCCACTATTATTGGCACCCCTGGTAAAGATGAGTAAAAAGGGTTATAAAAAATTAACCGTTTAGTGAATTAGCTTAATCTCACACTGAAAAAATTAGAAAAATCCAACCTTTAATTGAAGTAAATTTATTATGAGAAAAACAAATCAAGAAATAATAATTTTTAACAAAACCACATGTGCCACAATTATTGGCACCCCTGAATTTATATATAGAATAAAGTAATAATTTTAAATATTTGGTTGCATATCCTTTGCATGCCATGACTTCCTTATGTCTGTGACCCAACAACATCAAAAGACTCTTGATATCTTATTTTCTGGTACTCTTACATGTGATACTATGACGTCTCTGCATTTGAATGGATCTCTATGGGAATTGGGGGGTGGGTCTATATTTAGCTGTAAATTACTCTGGAACAGTATGGAACACATGCTTGGCTAAATGGCTCTAAGTCATCAAGGGTCTGACGTATCAAACAAGCCTTAAACCATCACTCTGCTGCCAGAAATACAGTTCAGTCAGGCCACTGTTGTTCAAATAACTTTATTGACATTATGAAACAATACATTTTAGGTTTGGCGGTATGGTTCTGTTCACCAAGCCCTCCCGCCCATCCACGCGAGCAAGCATGGGTATGGCGGCGAGGGCAGCTGCACAACCCCCATTAGGGTTACGCTAGAACAGAACCGCAGCACTGAGAATGGTTTTGACAGATTCCATTCAGTCAGTTATATACATATATATATATATATATATATAAATGGCACTTTTAAGTGTCATTATCAAAACAATTTACAAGGAACCGGGCCTGAACCCCCGTAGAGCATGCCTAGGGCGACAGTGGCAAGGAAAAACTCCCTGCTGTTAGCAGGAAGAAACCTTGGGCAGAACCTGACTCTGAGGGGGAAGTCCATCCGCCGCTGACTGGCACCGGTTACTAAATGCTGATTACAGAATAGAAATTTGTAGACCGAACATATGAAAATGTCAATGTATAAGGAGCCGGTGAGGAAAACTGATTGAAGCCCGGCAGGTGCATCATAGCTGGGTACATGCATGGAGCTGGAGCTGACCGTCTGCTTCTGGAGAATGATGTTTGTTGATCTATAGCTACCGCTCCGGCAGATGCCGAAGCGGGAAGGAGAGAGGAAAATAAATCAGTAGGCACTCGAAAAATGTTAGTGATTCATGCAGGAGCGATATAGGCTAGGTGTATGTGCTCAATGGGAAACTGAAGAGGATGGAGCTGGGGTGGAGGGGGGGGGGGGGGGGGGGGGTTTGTGTGCAGCGGGTGTGCTGACAGGGGATCCACCATGGTAGGGCGAGGCGGTTAAATAGACCGCCTTGTTATGTGAATGGACTGATGGGTGAATCGTCACTACTCAGCTGAGCTGTCAGCTGATTAACTATGGCCGGGTTTCACTCTCGTGACCTGCCTGAACTGACGCTATGCTCGATTAGATATGGATGGATAACTTGAAGGGTTTCTTCTCCTGACTTATTTTTCCATTTAGTTCAATAGGAAAATTTGTCAGGAGAAACAACCCTTAAAGTGATCCATCCATATCTACTGCATATCTGGCAGCAGAGTGATGGTTTGAGGCTCGTTTGATACCTCAGACCCTTGATGACTTACAGCCATTTTACTAACCATGTATTCCATACTGTTCCAGCATAATTTACAGCTAAATCTAGTCCCACCCCCCAATTCCCATAGAGATCCATTCAAATGCAGAGACGTTATATTATCGCTTGTAAGAGTACCAGAAAATAATATATCAAGAGTCTTTTGATGTTGTTGGGTCACAGACATCAGAAAGTCATGGCATGTAAAGGATATGTAACCAAATATAAATAATGATGACTTTATTCTATATATAACAGGGCTGCCAATGCAGTGGCACACATGGTTTTGTTAAAAATAATTATTTCTTGATGAGGGATTTTTTTTTCTCATAATAAATTTACTTCAATTAAAGGTTGGATTTTTCTCATTTTATCAGTGTGAGATTAAGCTAATTCACCAAACGGTGAATTTTTTATAACCCTTTTTACTCATCTTTACCAGGGGTGCCAATTATAGTGGAGGGCACTGTATGGTCATTAAGTCCGGGCTGGGTCCGGGTTCTCCACTAAGGACGTGAGATACGCACTGATTTGAAATGCCACAAACTATCCCGGATTGGTCCACAAAATATTAAAATATTGTCCAAATGACACAATGACTTAACAAGTCAACAAATGGAGATAAATTGGACCAAGAAAAAGCACCCATGGCGACTACAGGTTCTTTACTTATTTTGACCACATCGCCAAAAACGATTAATAATCAGGAGTGTTTTAAATATGCAGACAATGGAAAATTGAGAGTTCATTACGGTGCTGATTTTTTGACAGGTGGGATTGTCTCTTGTCTACAGGTTGCAGTTCTGTGATTTCACCCCAGCCCTGTGTTCCCTGGTGATCTTGGTCTTGAAGTCCTCCACCTCACTCCTGAGAGAGCTGGACCTCGGATACAATAGAACACTGGGGGACAAAGGTGTCAAGCTGCTTTGCACTGGACTGCTGACTCCCCACTGCAGACTGCAAACTCTGAGGTACCAAACAACATAACTATCAAACCATAAAAGCTTCAGGAGAAACACAGTTTAGTTATCATCTGTTTCACATGCAGCTGTGTTTCACTGTTTTGGATATCAAGGTATGTGGGTCAGTCATAAGTCATACTTAGGGCCCATAGACCTTTTGTAACCTTAAGTTCCCCCCCTCCGCCTTGTACGGCAAAGCTACTGACTCTTCTGAAGCCTCTTTTCAAATTTTCCAGTGATCGCAAACAACAAAATCATTACATGGACGCATGTTAATAATATCAGTTAATCATCTAAAAGCCACATGGATTGACCTTGAAATAAATGTGTCTGTTGCATGTTATGCAAAACAAATTGTATTCATTGATGTGCAGCTGGGTAATGTTACACTCTGTCTGTAATATTTTCTCCTGATATCATTGGTGTATCAGTATTTCACAATGTAAACACTTGTCTTTAACCACACAATGATAGTGATATGCGCTGTAAAGCCTTTCTAATTAAAGGGGCTCAGAAAATTCTTCACATTACTGACAACGGTGGCCATAAGTGAACTACAGCCAGTTCTGTGACTTCTGCAGCATAGAGAGGTGCTTAGACGTCACATCCTTCATTCACAAAATGATTTTCCCGGCAAACCCGACCAGAATCCTTTACATAAAAATCAACCCATAGGCTCTTATACGCAACGGAGAAAGTCTAATTTTTTAAAGTTCTATTACAGTCGGTTCATACATTGGCAATTGAAAGCGATTCATGCATGTAATAAGTCTTACATAGAGCCCCTTTAATCATTGATAGTATAGATGGTCACACTGGTTCTGATATTATAAAATAAAACATTAGACCACCTGCAGTGTTGCCTTGAGGATAGGAGTGGAAACGGCAGACATACCTCCCAATTCAAATTATGAAAAATGTCCTTCTTTAGGCCCTAACTCATGCCCACAAAGCTAGGAGACCATAGCACTGAGTGAAATCTGAGGGAGTGTAATTTCACAGTGCCAGTGTGTGTGTGTGTGTGTGTGTGTGTGTGTGTGTGTGTGTGTGTGAGAGAGAGAGAGAGAGAGAGAGAGAGATATAGAGAAAATATTGAGGGACATACTATCTTCTTCCCTCCACAGGTTAGGAGACTGTAGCCTCACAAATGGTTGCTGTAATGATCTGGCCTCAGTCCTGCGCTCACGCCACTCAGAGCTGAGAGAGCTGGATCTGAGAAGCAATGACCTGCTGGACTCTGGAGTGACAGCGCTCTCTGCTGGACTGGAGGTTCCCCTCTGTAAACTGCAGAAACTGGGGTGAGGCATGACCAACTGAGAAACAGTTACCCTTTTCCATTTATTACAAAATGATATCAGGCTGATTTATGTTGGTCTTGTGAACACAATCAAATCAAATCAAATCAATATTTATTTGTATAGCACATTTCACAACTAGTTGTCACAATACGCTTCACAGAAAAACCCAGCCTAAACCCCCACAAGAGCAAACAGTGGCAAGGAAAAACTCCCTGGTATAAATAGGAAGAAACTTTGGGAGGAACCAGACTCAAGGGGGGAATCCATCCTCCTCTGGTCGGCTCAGGGTCTAGGTCTTAATGGCCAGCATGTTCAAAACAGCCAATGTCCATGTTAATAGAATTAGCAGCAGCTAGATGACAGTCCAGGTGTGGCGTCAATGATGGTGGGGAACCGGGCACCGATGACGGTGGGAGTAGGGGGCAGTGGTGGTGGTGGTGGGGGGGGGGGGGGGGGGGGTTGGGGGGGGGTTGGGGGGACGTGTGCGGCGACGGAGAGGAAGCCGGACAGCAGCAGTGAGGGAGTCCTATGACAGCAACTCTCGAGATGCGGGGCATAAGCCCCGCCGGCAGAATGTAGAAAAAAGATAGAGAAAACAGTTTAAGTGTAATAAAGCAGCAGGAGCACCAATTAGGGGGGAGGGGGGGGGTTGGACAAGTGCCCCCGCCAGGAGTAATCTATAGCTGCATAGCTATTTAAGACAGAGTTTGAGAACCCAGGCGTGAGAGGGAAAACAATCCTACCCACTAAGGATGCCACCCCACATTACTCTATGGCTAAAGGCTTCTCTGGTCCTGTCTCCAGACTACAACTCATTATAAGCCTGATCATATAGGTGCATTTTTAATCTAGACTTGAATATTGAGACTGTGTCTGATTCCCTTATAAATTTTGGCAGGGTGTTCCACAGTAGTGGTGCTCTGTAGGAGAAAGCTCTACCACCCGTCAAGCTTTTAGATATTCTAGGGACTACTAAGTAGCCTGCATCTTGGGAACGAAGTGATCTTTTCAGTTTATATGGGAAAAGGAGATTACATACAGTGGCGCAAGTCCATTTAAAGCTTTAAAGGTCAGAAACAAAACCTTAAAGTCTATCCTATACTTAATTGGTAGCTAATGAAGTGATGTTAGCACTGGGGTAATATGCTCATACTTATTAGTTCTAGTCAAAATGCGAGCAGCTGCATTCTGCACAAACTGGAAATTATTTAGCAAGGATTTAGGGCAGCCAGATAGCAGGGCATTACAGTAATCTAGCCTAGACGTAACAAAAGCATGGATCAATTTCTCTGCATCCCCTTCTGATAGGAAGTGCCTCATTTTAGCTATGTTCCACACTAAAGGTTAGATCTGGGTCTATAGTAACACCTTGGTCTTTCACAGCTGAATTTGGAACAACTAAACAACCATCAAAATTTAGAATAAATGTACACAATTTCTCCCTTTGTTTTTTTGGACCTAAAACCAGCATTTCAGTCTAGGCGTTTTGGAGCAGGAAATTAGAAAGCATCCAAGCTTTAATATCCGCAATACAAACCTCTAATCGAGAAAGTGGTAGTGCCTTGCCGGGTTTCATGGAAATGTATATCTGCCTATCGTCCGCATAGCAGTGAAAATCTACCCCATGTGCCCGAATAATATCACCAAGGGGTAGCATATATAATGAAGAGTACTAGACCTAGCACTGATCCTTGTGGAATACCATATTTCATTCCTGAGTAACTGGATACTTCATTTAATTTAACAAACTGCTTCCTATTGTATAAGTATGATCTGAACCATGCAAGTGCTTGACCATTAAGTCCAACACAGCCCTGGAGTCTGTTCAGTAGAATCTCATGATCTATTGTATCGAAAGCTGCACTTAGGTCAAGGTGTACAAGGACAGAGTTTTGGTCGGCTGATAATAGTAAATCGTTGATAACTTTAACAAGTGCCGTTTCAGTGCTATGGTAGGGCCTTAATCCTGACTGGAATATTTCATGGATATGGGTTGAGCTAAGGTATGCACAAAGTTGCTTCGCAACAGCTTTCTCTAATATTTTTGATAGAAATGGAAGATTTGAAATGGGTCTATAGTTTTCCAGTTTGTCAGGTTCAAGGTTTGGTTTCTTCAGTAATGGCTTAATAACCGCCATTTTTAGGCCAGTCACATTCTTTGCCGCCTGCCTGATGCCTGCCTGTCAGGGATGTGTGGTCAGGTTATATATGGTGGACACTGCTTACCTTATGAATATACAACTACAATAAAATTATTCAATTGTGTGTTATTTTCATTATATCCTACAAAGTTTTTTCAAGCCACTTACCTACATGTCACTATTTACTTTTATGAACAAAAACCATTTACAGTATGTAGAAACCTATTATGAAAATAAAGCTTAATGAAAATAACACACAATTGAATAATTGTGTGTTATTTTCATTAAGCTTTATTTTCATAATAGGTTAATGAAAATAACACACAATTATTCAATTGTGTGTTATTTTCATTAAGCTTTATTATGAAAATAAAGCTTAATGAAAATAACACACAATTGAATAATTGTGTGTTATTTTCATTAACCTA
This sequence comes from Synaphobranchus kaupii, assembly GCA_029718625.1. NCBI lineage: Eukaryota > Metazoa > Chordata > Actinopteri > Anguilliformes > Synaphobranchidae > Synaphobranchus > Synaphobranchus kaupii. The sequence goes on along the minus strand of CM056395.1, from coordinate 20,130,347 downwards.
TTGTGAAAATAAAGCTTAATGAAAATAACACACAATTATTCAATTGTGTGTTATTTTCATTAAGCTTTATTTTCATAATAGGTTTCTACATACTGTAAATGTTTTTTGTTCATAAAAGTAAATAGTGACATGTAGGTAAGTGGCTTGAAAAAACTGGGTAGGATATGCCCTTTTCAGAAGAGAAGTTCATACCTATGTCCATTACATTTTCTGTGGATTTAAATTATTGAATTCAGGTGACACAGTGAATGTGGCAGTGCCCTGAGATACTGGTATTCCTTGTCTCCTCTCTGCAGGCTGTCAGGCTGTGGAGTCACAGAGAGAGGTTGTCATCCCCTGGTTTCAGCTCTGCAATCAAACCCCTCACATCTGATAGAGCTGGATCTGAGCTACAACCACCCAGGGGACCTAGGAGTGAAGGCACTGTCTGCTAGACTGGAGGACCCCGGCTGTACTCTTGAGAAGCTGAGGTAAGCATACTGGGTGTGAATGTTTAGGTGTGATTGTGTGTTACACTTCTGTCTCTTATTTCTCTCTCTTCCTGTCACCATGTCGGCCGGTGTCTGCCAGGGGGAGCCAGCTAACCAGTCCAGAGTCTCCTGATTGCTTGTTTAGAGTTAATTGTCTGTCTTTATTGGATTATTGTTTCTAGTTAGATTCTTGCGTGTGTCTTGAGTTGTCTGTTTACCTGTTTGTGTCCCTATTTAAGTTCTAGGTGAGTGTATTATGAAGCGAGATCAACGGGTTAGCCAGCTAATTTAAGCTTCAACCCTGGATTTTCTGTGCCACGAAGCGGACTCACTTTTAATAGGGGTATATTGCCATGGCAACTTACTCTGCACGGCTAACCTGCTCCGGGGCAGGTTAAGGCTGTGTCCAAATCAGCACCCTTCCATAATATTGAGTAGGCTTGTTGACTAGCCAGGACCAGAAAGTCATTGAGTAGGCAAAATTGTCTTTAAATGTCATGTACTTCAAAGCCCCATATATATACTTACTGAGTATGAGTTTCGCTGAGTTTATTCAGGAGCACACTTTTCAAGAAGTATGCAAACATTTTGGTCATATAAATATGATTTTTTTTAAATGAGCCACAGCTTCGCTGACATTTTTCTTCTATAACAACAAAAACAACACGTGACATGGCTGTGCAATGGTGGGACGTCTTATGACACCACAGTAAAAAAAAAAAGGAAAATCAATGGAGGATATTTTTTTGCGTACTGTTGCGTATATGCTGCAGTATATTGTAAAAATATCAAAATTATCTTCACAATATATTTAAAATATACTGCAGTATATTACATTTCCATAGGGGGACACTGCCCTTTTTATGGGAGCCTGCACAGACTCTGGCCGTGACAGAATACGATCCCTGTTCCCTGCCCCCTGTCCACTCAGACCCCTGTCTACTACAGTATGTGCCCTGTCCCTTCAATTTGCAATCAGTGTGCAAAATAAATCCTGCAAACTCTTTCCAAACTAGTGAGGAAGTAGTTTGTAATATATATATATATATATATATATAATTTTTATTGAGAATATCAATCAGTTTACATATGACGATGGTTACAAAGTGTAGATTAAGAATGAAGATAGAATTAACAAAAATAAAAAGAGAGTAGTCCGTAATATGTCCTGCTCTTTTACTACAAGTTTTAGTTTTTACTTCCGGTTTACTTTCCAAAATTGTCTGATGAGTGCCCAGTTCTGTGGATGAGTATGCTCCTGAAACCCCGGAAATAAGGGTTTAATCCTGGTATTTTAAGTGCCCCCATTTGTGAGAAAAAGTCGCCCATTCAAAAGCTTTTTGACAAAGTTGACTCAAATATGCGCCCTCAGAGGGGTTAAGGGATCGTATTCGGTCACGGCCCTTGATTAAGAAAGCCTGTGTTCACTTAGCTAGTTGTTAGCTAGTGATTAGGTTTTGTCAAGCAAGCTAATGCAAAGAAACCCTGGCTTCCTTCGAAGTATACCCCCCTGCTGTCTCTTGTTGCCAGTTTATGTTTTGCCTTGTGGGTTTCTAGCCTAGCCTCTCTTGCTCAGTGTTAATTGTAGTTATAGTTCCTGTATTCAAGTTCACTCCCTGTTTGTTGTTTGGTCTTTTTTGCTGGTTGTCTCAGTAAAGATCTTTGTTCGTTGGTCACTACTCCTCGCCTCCTGTGTTTCTCTGCGCGTGGGTCCCAAACTCCTGAACTCGCACGTGACACTTCCTTCTTGGGCTGGATATCATTGGAAATTCCAAAACCGATACCTGGGATTCGATACTGATACCAAAACAATACCTTTTTCGATATCTTTCTTTGCTGAGTGTAAACACATTTTTCTCTAATATCCCAAAATAATTATCATTTAAAGGGTAACAAAACACTAAAACCACTTATTTTAGATGAGAACTGATACATTTGGTTTTGTTACTGATTGATCCTGGTGCAAATCTTGACATTTTACTGCAGCCAGCGCAAAACAGCGTAAACCCAAAGGATCCGGCTCAAAAGTGTCTCTAGTGGTAAAACCACTTAGGTACAGCACGTCCTGTCTGTCATTGGCCAGAATCTTCATCCAGCTGACGTATGACACCCGGGGCCCTATCTTGGCGATCTTGGCGCTTAGTCTAAGCGCATGGCGCTAAGTCCATTTAGGGCGTGGCCAAGTCCACTTTTGCTATTTTAACGGCGTGTTTTTTTGGCGCTAAGCACGGCGCATGGCGCAACTGGGCTGAACCTAGTCGCTTCATTAATTATAGGTGTGTCTTGGGCGTGACATTCAATAAACCAATCAAAATGTCATATCCCATTCCCTTTAAAAGCCTGCTTTTCCACCTTGGCGGATTGCTTATGATGGCGAAACAGACATGCTCGTGCGTGTTTAGTGTGATCAAGGAATAGGCTAAATGGAGTATGATCAATATTATTCGGACTAACCATTAGCCTATGAGTTCCCGGTAATTCCAGACAGGGCTGTTATTTTACAAAATATGTGCGGTTAAATTTCGTTAAAAGGACCTGCAACAGCTGAGAATAAGCTATCAATGGCTTCAGTCTCACCTTAGAAAACGCCAAATTAGCCTGCTTGTTCAGCGAATTTCGTTTGATTATGCAATGAAAGTGTCTAATATTGGCTAATATTGATTAATAACATACATACCGTTATTTTGCCTTAATGATGACACTAAATAGCCATACAATAAAGCTGTCAGGTTCGCAACCCATAAGTTCACGCATATTTCCCCTTGTTTAATAATGTCCTGTTTATGGAAATGTGACCAACCTGTTTTACTCGTAGCGTAATCCTTTAAAACAATCCACTTTCCCAGGAAGACCGTTAAACGTGCAGAGAATGGCATTAAAATTAATTGTGAATTAATTGTGTAACGTGCTGCAAATTTGTTTTAGTTTCTAATTAGACGCTTAGTTCTCTTTAAAATCGTTTTGTTCAGTTAAGGAATAACGGGTGAAATCAGCTGGATTTTAAACGGTGAGAGTATGGAAACCTGGTCACTGTAATTAAAAAAAATATGAAGGACGAAGAATAGCTAAGGTTACAATTTAGTTAACATGGTGACATCTCCGTTTTTTAACCATAGGCTATCGAAAAAAAACTTATGCACAGCGAATTCGCTGTAGCCTAGGCTATTTGAAAAACAATAAATGCAATATTCACTGGACAAGGTTTTGAACTTTTTTCAGTCACAAACCATTCTATTTACTTACAGGCTGTATTCATAGATAAACAGAGCTGTATTGTAATGACATCTGAAGCGCATTTTCAGAACTTAAATGTCCGTCTATTGCCGTGCGCGAGTTTCCATTGAATGACAATTCACGCATTAGGTGCAAAGACAATTCGCGCATTAGGCTTGATAGCTATAGGTGTTATCAGCTCCTTTTTAATGGATAGCCATTGTCCCGTACCATCGCACATCGCCTGGATGTTGATGGAGTGGGCTGAGAGCAATGTAATGTGGCATTGTTTCCCTTCGCTGAGGGAAAGGTATGTGGACCTATGGAACCTTTTATTATTATGCATTTTTGATATAGCCTACACAATAATAATATTTCACATTGTGATCTAGATATTTTAGTCATGCCTGTGCACGCCCCTGTGTGTAACAGGCAGGAGGGTATGCGCGTTGTGCACACGCCTATGTAGACGCACTTATATGCGCCGTTAAAATAGCATGTAAACAACTGCGACATGACTTTAGACCAGGTTTGTGGTGGTTCTAGCGCAAGCGCTTTCTGCTGGCTCAAGATAGCAATACGCCAAAAAGAATCCCGGCCACTCCTCATCTTTAGACCAACACGCCCAGTTCACTAATGATAGCGCAAGACTAGTTAATGCGCAATGCTAGTTTGACGGCGTAGGCGTTAGACGTTATTATGGACCTAGCGCCGGGTGTAAGATAGCAAAGACACTTGCGTTTGCGTTAACGCCGCTTTGCGCCGGGTGTAAGATAGGGCCCCCGGTGACGAAATTGAAACCTGTACAGCTATGCCCTGAAGCGAGGGCGGGCTACGCCCCAGCTATAAAAGCGAATCTCAGCAGTTGATCTCACCGTTTTCTATATAGTTCGGTGGTTGATCTGCGTGGACGGAAAGGAGATGAGAGAAGAGAAGATGAGATGAGAGAGAGAGAGAGAGAGAGAGAGAGAGAGAGCTTACAGTTTAGCTTTTTTGAATATTCTAATTTATAGTAACCTATTTTTGGTATATTTCTTTATAGTTAGCTTGATCGTCACTTGTTTCGTTTTTCAGTCTAGCTTAGCAAGTAGCTAGCTATTTTTTAATTTTTTTTTAAATATATATATATATATATATATATATAAAGCATAGTTGAGCCAGGAGTTGTATTATATGGATGCTACACGTTTAACTTTGTAACGTCCATACAACAGACAACACAAACCAATATTGTTGATATCTTGCAGGTAACATTAGTGTGATTGCCTACAGCCTGCGTAAAATGAGTAGCCTAAATGGCATGGGTAACTATTTATACAGTGTGTGATTTGTAGTTTGCTGGCCGTATCATTATAAGCTCATACGAGGCTATGCGTGCCACCGCCTACCACTCCAAAACATTGCCTATCTTCTCATTCTCCGCCATTGCTTCTGCCTCGGCTACTTGGGGCTCGGCAGCAGCTGGAGCTAGCGTGTTTGTTTCTGTTTGTATGAGTGAGAGAGGTAGCGAGAGAGAGTGGAACAAAGCAGCCGCTGTGAGTGCTGTCCAGAGTAGAAATGAGCTTTTGGCTACTAGTGAAAAAAAATAGCTGGGGTGTGGCTTCATACCTGCAGCTCAGCCCCTATATTATTACCTTATCGTGTCCAGATTTTGGCATTTTTTAAATTTCAAAAGGGGGCGGGGTCTAGCCAAATCAACGTGTTTTGTTACCCTTCAACAAAATAAGCCGAAACTTCACGATTAATGTTGTCTACTCAAACAGCTGTATAAAATACAGTTTAAAATGAACAAAATTATGATTTAAATCAAGAAATATCTGATAAAAAAAATAAAAACAAGAAAAAGAGTATGAAAGCCCTGGTGGCGCTAAGAATTTGGTACAAATCATTTAAGAATTTGTTTTACCAAAACTTAGCACTAAATGCTTGGACAGATTTCGATACTTGGTGCTACGGACATGATTCGGTCGGTGCTCAAAAAGTACAGAGGTTCGATTGCCTGGCCTTCTTCCTTCACTATTTTTTTTTTGTCCCTGCAGTTTGGACCATGATGGAGAGTGGAGGATCAAATCAGGGATGCACAAATGTAAGTTTAAGTACCATTCAACTTGAGTTGGAAAGTTGTGTAGAATCAAGGTAGTCAGGGTAACCGTGCCTCTCAATACTCCAATACTCCCAATACTCAATTCTCCATGGTCTAGTGATCAGTTATTGTCTATGGGCCCTATCTTACACCTGGCGCAAAGCGGCGCTAACCCAAACGCAAGTGTCTTTGCTATCTTACACCCGGCGGTAGGTTCATAATAACGCCTAACGCTCACGCCGTTTAACTAGCGTGTACTCTTGCGCCGTTTGGGCGTGTTGGTCTTAAGATGAGGAGTGGCCAGGATTTTTTTTGGCGTATTGCTATCTTGAGCCAGCAGAAAGCGCTTGCGCTAGAACCACCACTAACCTGGTCTAAAGTCATGTCGCAGTTGTATACATGTTGGGCCCTATCTTACACCCAGCGCAAAGCGGCGCTAACCCAAACGCAAGTGTCTTTGCTATCTTACATCCGGCGCTAGGTCCATAATAACGCCTAACGCTTACGTCCTTTAACTAGCATGTATTCTTGCGCCATCACAAGTGAACTGGGCGTGTTGGTCTTAAGATGAGGAGTGGCCAGGACTCTTTTTGGCGTATTGCTATCTTGAGCCAGCAGAAAGCGCTTGCGCTAGAACCACCACAAACCTGGTCTAAAGTCATGTCGCAGTTGTTTACATGTTATTTTAACGGCGCATATAAGTGCGTCTACATAGGCGTGTGCACAACGCGCATACCCTCCTGTCTGTTACACACAGGGGCGTGCACAAGCATGACTAAAATATCTAGATCACAATGTGAAATATTATTTTTGTGTAGGCTATATCAAAAATGCATAATAATAAAAGATTCAATAGGTCCACATACCTTTCCCTCAGCGAAGGGAAACGATGCCACATTACATTGCTCTCAGCCCACTCCATCAACATCCAGGCGATGTGCAATGGTATGGGACAATGGCTATCCATTAAAAAGGAGCTGATAACACCTATAGCTATCAAGCCTAATGCGCGAATTGTCTTTGCACCTAATGCGTGAATTGTCATTCAATGGAAAACTCGCGTACTGCAATAGACGGACATTTGCGTTCTGAAAATGCGCTTCAGATGTCATTACAATACAGCTCTGTTTATCTAGGAATACAGCCTGTGAGTAGGCTAAATAGAATGGTTTGTGACTGAAAAAAGTTCAAAACCATGTCCAGTGAATATTGCTTTTATTGTTTTTCAAATAGCCTAGGCTACAGCGGACTCGCTGTGCATAATGTTTTTTCGATAGACTATGGTTAAAAAACGGAGATAAATGTCATCATGTTAAATTAATTGTAGCCTAACCTTAGCTATTCTTCGTCCTTCATATTTTTTAAATTACAATGACAAGGTTTCCATACCCTCAGCTTATTAAAACCCCGCTGATTTCACCTGTTATTCCATAACTGAAAAAAAGATTTTAAAGAGATTTTAAACTAAGTGTCTAATTAGAAACGAATTGTTACACAATTAATTTACAATTAATTTTTATTCCATTATCTGCATGTTCGCTTTACAAGAGCAGGTCTGTTTCCCCTGCGTACATCGCACTTTTCACAGTCTTCCTGGGAAAGTGAATCGTTTTAAAGTATTACACTACCAGTAAAACAGGTTGGTCACATTTCCATAAGCAGGACATTATAAAACATTATAAAACATGCACATTAACAAACAGGAAAATATGCTGAACCTATGGGTTGCCAACCTGACAGATTTGTTGTATTTAGTGTCATCATTAAGGCAAAATAACGTTAGTTATGTTATTAACCTAAATTAGAATGCAGGTAGCCTAATGAACTTCGGATGAAGCTTGAACATGAGTTCATTGCATAATCAAACGAAATTCGTTAAACAAGCAGGCTAATTTGGCGTTTTCTAAGGTGAGAAGGAAGCAATTGGTCGCTTATTCTCAGCTGTTGCAGGTGCTTTTAACGAAATTTAACAGCATATATTTTGTAAACAGCACTGTCAGGAATTACCGGGAACTCATAATACTACTACTGCTACTGATCCATATAGCCTATTCCTTGATCGCACTAAACACGCACGAGCATGTCTGTTTCGTCGCCATCATAAGCAATCCACCAACGTGGAAAAGCAGGCTTTTAAAGGGAATGGGATATGACATTTTGATTGGTTTATTGCATGTCACGCCCAAGACACACCTATAATTAATGAAGAGACTAGGTTCAGCCCAGTTGCACCTTGTGCCGTGCTTAGCGCCCAAAAAACACGCCGTTAAAATAGCAAAAGTGGATTGGACACGCCCTAAATGGACTTAGCGCCATGCGCTTAGACTAAGCGCCAAGATCGCCAAGATAGGGCCCTATGTCTCTTCCTTCATGCTATTTCCCCATCCTTTCTCTCTGCCATTTACATTCAATATGCTTTTTTGCATGAAACACATCGTGTAAATATTGGCAGAGAATGTATTTAATAGTGTAAAAAGTTTACAATTAAACCAATGAGCACAGGAGATTACAACTTTAAACATTAAAAGGAAAACTGTTACATAGAAATAATAAACATTGTCAAAAATTGTGCATTTCTCTAACATACGTATATCATGATAAACATATATCTAACATATATCATTGTAAATAGTCAGCACTGAGGTGTATATTCTGTTGTGAGTGGGATTCTTAACCATTTTCCTCCTAAACCCCTCCCCCTCACTCTCTCTCTCCCAATCTCCCTCCCCCCTTCACATCATGTAGATGGCTGCCACCTCACACTGGACCCCAACACTGCCGCTCCGAATGTGGTCCTATCCGAGGGGAACAGGAATGCGGTGCGTGAAAAGAGAGATGGAGATAGCCAGCACACCCCTCCAGTGCTGTGCAAGGAGGCGCTGACTGACCGCCACTACTGGGAAGTGGAGTGGGGGCCAGGAAGCTTGGATATGGGCGTGACCTACCAAATCCCAATCGGACTTGGAGAAGATGACCAGTCCTGGGCCATAACCAGTGACCCCCAGGTGATCATGGCCATTCATAATACAAATAAAAAAGAAAATAAGCCCATAACCTTAATGAAGCATAAACCCCAGTTTAAATACAGAGTGGGAGTGTACCTGGACTGGCCAACTGGTATCCTGGCCTTCTATAAGATCTCCTCCAAAGGACCCATCCACCTGCACACCTTCCATGCCACCTTCACCAAGCCCCTCTACCCAGCTTTTGCTCTCTCTATGAATGTACCTATGACTCTGTGCTAGTTATTCGCTAACTCATATTGTTATAATATAAAGAGATTCATATGTCAACCAAAGTGTTTGCTTGTACATGCAAATGAATAAAACATAAATCAAATAAAGATGGAATGGCTGTGATGTGCAAACAAAAGTCTGTCGAATCATTAGGGTTTTTTGTGTTTGAAATAACCTATTTCATCGGTTTTATCTTTGATAAAAGATCCCGATAAGATCCCACCGGCGCTAGTGACGTTCACCATCATCAGGTCCATACAGGAGAAGTACTGATCATCCACTGCAGTCAAAGCCATGTCCAGCATCTCTGAATCATGACAAAAAACTTAACATAAGAAAAAATTCCAAGTTACTCACACATAGCCTACAAAGCACTGTCTGTCAGTCATTAATTCAAACTTGCAAAAACTAGGCCTGCCCTTGAAAGTATTGATATCAAAATCAGGCAAAAATTACAAATAACAATATTGAATATCGTAGCTCACTAATTAAACTATCTCTATTCCAAAACAATGCTACCCAATCTTTCCACAATTAACTGTCGTTTAATCATTTATGGTGGAAATAATTTGTGATTCAGATCTGTTACTCTTAGACTATAGGCTATGTTTGAACAATTGTCTGCATCCAGTGCTGTGGGTGTATGAAAAGAACAGCATGAATAAAGATATTATTTATGTATACAGTATATGTTTTTATTTATGTGGAATACTATAATTTGAATAGAAACCTCTGTGGTCCTACAGAGCATAGACATTCTTGTGTTCACAAAATTCTGTTCACAAATATCATTTATTACTATTTGACATGTTAAAATAATTACTACTATTTTACTTATTTGGCGTCATCGGACCCACAACATACAGTCGGGAACATTAATGGTGCAAACATAAGTATGGATAGGTTGGCAAAAATGCAATATGAACAATTTACTAGGTCAAAATATTTCTCCTTTTTATCTGTATGTATTTATTCATCCCCCCTTTCTCAACTAGCAAATGATGCTAGAGAAAATAGTAATTTTAAAAGCTATATATTTTCTAAAGTTAACTTGACAACAAAGTATAAACATAGGCTATACTTTCTGGAATGTAATTATTTGCTGCTCGCTGTATCCTGTTTAAAACATTAATTGAAGTGTTCTTCTATGAGGCAATTTGAGTTTTTTTAGACATGTAATGTTGGAATGACCACATTCTCTTGAGATGGTAAGATGAAAAAACACAGGGCCATGTTACATTAAATAGTTTCAGAAAGATTGGGTTGGAATAGAGCTAGTTGTGAGCTACGATAGGCAATTGTTAGTTGTAACTTGGCCTAATTTTGATTTCAATCCTTTTAAAGGCAGTCCTAGTTGTTTCATGTTGGAATGAATTACTTACAGACAGTGCTTTGTAGGCTGCCTATGCGTGAGCAACATGGCATTTATTTTACGTTGAAAACGTTCTTTGTTGAGATTTAATGATACATATACAAGTGCATTTTAACAATCATTGTATATTGCACGCCTTCATTGAAGTGACTTCCAGACGTCTTATAAACCAAATGTTTGCTGTTAATTTTGACACTGGCGCACGCATAGCATGATTGAGGCCCTCTGACCTAAGATGAAATTGAGAGGTACGGTGCACTAGAAGGTATATTGTTTGCTGCAACATATTGCAACTCCCCCATACCATCTGTATGTGTACTTTGTGATTGTGAGACGGCTGCAACACAAAATTAATATTTACCAGGGCTGGAATATGGAAATGATAGCTAAAAGGCTATTTTTATCTTATTTTCACTGCTTAGAGCTTACAGAGAGAGAGAGAATGCATTTATTAAGAATGCATTTATTGTCATACCTCAAACACCCCTCTCTGACCACAGCCAGGTAACGCTATACCTGAAGAAAACAGAACGGGCCCTGAAAGATCATCGCCCGACGGCAAAACTGTTCAACTTAGAGCCCACATACAGGTGGGGCCAGACCAGTACTGCAGAATACCAGGCAGCACTGAGCAGTACTGAATTAGGTGACATGCTGAATGCCTTTCAGCAAACACAGTACCCAAGCAACAATGAGGGCTTAAACCTGGCAACAAAACATTTAAATCATATATTTGTTAAAATGGCAATAAAATCAAACCTAAAACTTGCAAACATGAAAATAACATCAAAAAATAAGAATCAGCCAAAAGAAAAATGGTTTGATACGGAATGTTTCATGGCTAGGAAGCAGCTGAGACAGCTGTCTAACCATAAACATAGGGAGCCAAGTGACATCGAAGGACGCCGCAGATACCACCAGGCCCTGAAACTATACAAACAACTCCTCAGAAAGAAAAAAAACAATATATGTCCAAAGAAATCGACAAAATTGAAAACGCAATTAATCAAAACACTTTTTGGGATTTCTGGAAAAAACTAAATTCATCAAACACTAAGGAAAATTTGACAATACAGAATGGCATTATCTGGAAAAAAACACTTTAAAGAGCTTCATCAAAAACTTGAAAGAGAAACAGTTAATTCCAATCAGACCTCAATATACGAACAACTAAAAGACTTAGAAATAACTATTAAAAACAATCAAAACATTTTAGACACCTTAATTACTCTGCAGGAGTTGAAAAGCAAACTACAGATCCTGAATGCCAGAAAAGCATGTGGGCCTGATGGTATCTGCACTGAATACAAATGAACATGCATCATAATGTGAAAACTTTTCTATTTCTATTCTATGTCTATTTGTTACAGTTGCATTTACAAAGTGGTGAGCAGTCCATATGTGCATTGCTACATTTGCAGGTGCAACAGTCCCCTTTACAAGAGCATTTGATCAGCTCTCTGCATGCTCTGGAGACCTCTGGAATGGTCAACCAAACTGGCATCCATGACCCTGATTCCTTGGTCCATCCATAGTCCTGTGGAGAAGGAATCACTTGCTGAATTTGTGTGCTGGTTGCCCAGACTCCTGCTTGATAGATGCCCCGTTTCATGTGCTGAAGCAGTGCATCCTGAGTGGGAGGTAGTTTCTCCATCATCTGATTCTCTTGACAGAAGAGTTCCTTTCTTTTTTGGTTGATGGAGTTCAAAGGACTGGATTTGTCATATAGGATAACCGTCAGTCTCTCAAGCTTCTGGAATTGAGGGCAGTCAACATCTAGTGGCTGGAAGGGATGCTTTGCCATTCTTGTTCTCCTGTTCATGAGCTTGGTCAAATGGGATTGCAGAGAACTTGTTGTATGTCTTTGAAAGAACCCAGTGTGAATTATTCTCAAACTCATCCTTGATAGTGTTGGGCAAAGACTTCATGTCCCTGATATGAACAGGCATCCATCTTGAATAGTTCACATGGTCCAAGGCAAAGAATAGAGGGGCCAGTACTTCAAGTACTTCTACATACAGAGGGAAATTTCTCTCTCTGTGTGCCCTGATGAAGATGAGAATGAGGGTTTCATATCTCATTATCAGATCCCAGAACATAAAAGTTGGACTCTTCTTCAGCATCTCATTTCTCCAAGCCATGAGATACTCTTCATCTTTGGGGCCTGCACTAAGCCTGAAAGCCTCCTGCTGTAGATTGTGCAGTGTCAAGAGAGTGACCTGGTGGGCATGCCTGGTTCGAGTTAGATGTGCTGCTTTCAGAAATGACTCAGCCATGCCACTTGATGCCACATCTGCTTCTGTCAATGCTGTTGTCCAACCAGAGCCTTCTAGGAGATCACCAAGGGTATTCCAGAGGGCCATTTCTGTGTGTAAACCACCTAGCATGACTACATGAACTCTTTCACCATGCGTATCTGGCCATTTCCATTGTATTAGCTTTGCCAGAGCAAACAGAGCCTGGTCAAATGCAGTGACGGGGATCTGTCCCGGATTCAGATATTCAACAGCCTGTCTCTGAACATCCATGCCATGCTTAATCATGGCTGGTGTGGCAGATTTCTCATAGAACAGAGGAAGGAGTGCACTTCTTGCTGGGGGGTCTTCCACTGAAGGTTGCATAGAAGCATGATAGGCAGCCCATGCAATTGCAACTTCACAAGTCAGATCTGTCTTCTCTAGAAGTGGCAGTGCTTGTTTGACCCAACTGTGTTCCTCTGCTCTTGCACTATCCAATAAGCCTGTAACTGGACGTACCCCACACTCAGGCACAGAAACAGAAGTGTTTTTCAAAGCTACAGCTGGGACACAGGTGTAACTCTCAGGAAGAGTATGTTTTTTTATTTTCAGAAGGTGGGATTTTAATGGGTGGCCTACACACACCTGGTTCACTCTTTGTTGGCAACTGAAACAGGCTGATTCCAGTCCCATGAAAGGAAGTCACAGAAGTAGTCGAACTTGGGTTGTGGTTGTGATTACATCAGAACTAGATTAAATTAACTTTATGGTGGGTGTCTGTATTCTAGATTGCACTAGCTAACATTATCTAGCTAGCTTAAGCTAGCTAGTTGCTAGCTGCAAAAACACAGACCTCTGTGCTAGCATTAGCTGTTTAATATATATAGATAGCCTAGCTAATCAACTTAGCTGTCCCTATGCTCTGTTTAGCGACATTCAGCTCATTGTTAATGAATTACTAGTATGTTATTTACCTGAATTATGTACACTTGTTTGGTTGAGGCTCTGTGTGAGGCTCTACTGCATTATGAGCATGATGAGCTCTGGCATCAGGGAAAGAGTAATTTTTACAGTTAGGCTTATTAAATTAGTGCCATCTGTTGTTGTGACACAGTAGTTGTGAATGTGAACAACAAAAATTAAGAGAGATGACTTTACATAAACATAGGATCCCCCCCCCCTTTTTTTTCTTTATTTAAATTTTGCCTATACTGTGCAGGACTTTATGGAGGGTGTACAGGTACCAGGTGTCTTGGTACTCTATTTTACACATCATTTGGCAGGTTTAATAATCAGTGGACACATTAAAATCCGATTCACCTTCAAGTGGACAAAAAAAAACAATTTATCACCAATGTTCTTCTTATGACTCAAGAAAAATATTTTTTTTAAATAAAAAACATGTGTTGTGTTCTGTATAGATATTTCCAATATCTGTGTTGGGCTCCTAGGCTAAAATCCTTTAGTTGGTCCTAAGGAAGCCTCATGCAAAATTTGACGCTTTTATCCGCTCCGTAACGATTTGCCTAAAAAAGTGCACTAAGCCTCTGGACTATAAGGAACACAATGTCTTGAGTAAGAGTCAGATTGGCTTTTTACCAAATCATCGCACCTCTGACCATACTTACACCCTACACACTCATAAACAAAATGTCCACCAAAAGAACAAAGGAAAAATATTTAATGTGTTGTTGATTTCAAAAAAGCATTTGATTCAATTTGGCACGATGGACTATTTTAAAAAATCTTACAAAGTGGTGTAGGGGGGTAAAGTCTATGACATCATAAAATCGATGTACACAGAGAATAAGTGCAGTACCACAATTGGAAATAAAATAACTGAATTCTTCACTCAGGGGCGTGGAGTGAGACAGGGCTGCAGTCTGAGCCCAACACTCTTCAACATTTACATTAATGAATTGGCTTTACAGTTGGAAAAGTCTGCTGCTCCTGGACTCACTACATGATAAAGAAATTAAATTCTTACTCTATGCGGGTGACCTGGTTCTGCTGTCACCCACAGAACAGGGGTTACAGCAGAGCCTGTCATCCCTAGAGAAATTTTGTCAGAACTGGGCACTGACAGTAAATCTGGAAAAAAACAGTCTTCCAGAAAAAATCCAGATCACAGGGAAACAGGTACCAATTTACCCTAGGAGCCCACACCCTGGAGCACACCACCAGCTACACTTACCTGGGTCTGGTGATTAGTGGTTCAGGGAATTTCAAAATGGCAATAAATGCATTACGGGACAAAGCACGCAGGGCCTGCTATGCAATTAAACAAAATATTTCCAAATTCAATCCCCCTATAAAGATCAGGCTAAAAATATTTGGCTGCATTAGCCAGCCCATTCTCCTTTATGGGAGTGAAATAATAAATAATAATAATAATAATAATAATAATAATAATAATAATAATAATAATAATAATAATAAGCCCTATATTGCGCAACAAAAACAAAAAATGGGATGAAAATCAAATTGAAAAATTTCACCTGGAGTTCTGCAAAACTAACTAAATCTAATATTTCCCCCCTTCTCTCTATCTCTGTCTCTCTCTCTCATTCTCAACCCCCCATCAAAGATAAGCCAGTCTTTGTCATAAATGACCCCCTCCCCCACACCTTAACCCAATCAGGACAGGGATGGTCTTCCTGTGGAGGTATTTTATGAGTGTACCGCAGAAAAAGAAGTTAGTCAATTGTGGAGTTTGTTTGGAGAAGTCATTCTTTTTGGTTCCTCGTGCGTTTCCTTTTGTTCCTGTTCAGCTGGAGGGTAAATAATTTGGCAATTTTTGGCTTATCTCTCTCTTTACTGGTATTTCCTAATTAATGTCTGGTTTAATGCCTTCACTTTTGTAAATTATAAGTAGTCAGCCTACATTCCTTAGTGAATGTATGATTTCAATTCATTATTCCAATTGACTGTTTTCGCTTAATAAAATTACTTAATCTCAAGACCTGATTTAGATTTTGTTTTGGCTTGTTGGTTGATCCACCAGGTTACTGTTCGACTTACCTATCAAAGAATTCGGCGATTTAATTGATGATTGTCATTTTTAATAATAATTATTAAATTAAATCACGTAAAGCTTATTTTGAATGTAGGTTAAGTGAGGGGTTCTAGCACGCAATATCGCTTGTGTTCAGTATTCAGAGTGCTGAACGTTTTAACAAGGGCATTGACTGTTGGAACCGCTGGATTCAGAAAATACACATTTTACCTAGTCCTCACTTACCCGACATAATTGGAGGTTCCACCGAGATAGGTTGTCCTATAGCATACTAAATTTTGCTATTGAGTAAACTGCGGTAAACTCTGAGACAAGTTCAAATCTTTTTCTAATCGACTGGTCTTAGATTTATTGATTTTATTTAATTTAAAAAAAAAATTTTTTTAATATTATTATGGCATACCAGACAAAGAGAGAGATGCCTCATTTACCCTCCACTGCTAACCTACCAGCATTCCCTGGCCAGTCAAGGCTGGATCAGCAGTGGTATCTCATGTTATCAGAATGGCAATATTTGATAGCCCAGTGCCCAAAATTTGCAGAACAGCTCAAGGCAATGGACCAGCTGAAGGTGGAGGCCCTTTACAACCTGCGGACTGAGTATTTGGACTATCTGATTTCTCCAGATAGTGATGAAACCAAGCGCAAGATTGTCCAAGGGATAAGGTCGTACCTAGAGAAAAGACAACATTTTCTCTACCTCTGGCGGTCAAAGCAGGCATGGGAGGAGGTAAACCAGATGTGGAAACTGGCTTGGGAAAAGCACCACTCTAAGTCAGGAGTTACTGCCAAACCAGTTTCTTCTGTGGCAGTCCAGCATGCGCTGGAAGGAGCAGTGCATGGCACCATTCCAGCCATAACCCAGGCACCACCCCCCACCGAGGACAATACAGCACTCTCCATTGACTCATCCCCACCCCCTTCAGGCTTGGACAATTCTGTGGATTTTGTCACCTCCACAGACAATGTAGCCCCCCTGGTGAGCCCCCCTTCCCTGGAGGAATTTGGGGGAAACAGCTCTGTGTCTTGTATCACACCAGCCACCACAGAGGATGTGACCCCACAGGACGTGGAATCCGCTGCTGCAGTCCTCTCAGCTGAGCCAGGTGAGGAGACCGTCGAACCCCTGGAGGCAGAACCTGCTACTGCAGACACAGCAGCCCAGCCTGGTGAGGAGACCGTCAAACCCCTGGAGGCAGAACCTGCTACTGCAGACACAGCAGCCCAGCCTGGTGAGGAGACCGTCAAACCCCTGGAGGCAGAACCTGCTACTGCAGACACAGCAGCCCAGCCTGGTGAGGAGACCGTCAAACCCCTGGAGGCAGAACCTGCTACTGCAGACACAGCAGCCCAGCCTGGTGAGGAGACCGTCAAACCCCTGGAGGCAGAACCTGCTACTGCAGACACAGCAGCCCAGCCTGGTGAGGAGACCGTCAAACCCCTGGAGGCAGAACCTGCTACTGCAGACACAGCAGCCCAGCCTGGTGAGGAGACTGTCAAACCCCTGGAGGCAGAACCTGCTACTGCAAACACAGCAGCCCAGCCTGGTGAGGAGACCGTCAAACCCCTGGAGGCAGAACCTACTACTGCAGACACAGCAACCCAGCCTGGTGAGGAGACCGTTGAACCGCAGGACACGGAACCGGCTTCTACAGGCCCATCAGCCCTGCCAGGTGGAGAGGTCTACGCACCCCAACAGGTGGAGTCAGCCCCCACAGAAAAGTCCACCCAGGCCGAGGACCCCACCCCACCCCTTGTGGACTTTTCTTCCCCTCCTGCTGCTTCCCCTCCTGCTGAATCCGGGGAACCTCTGTCTGCTGCACAGACAGAAGGGGTGTGCTCTGTGGACTCTCCCACTTCCACAGTTCCTGTGATGGAGGAGATAGGGGGACTTCTGCGAAAGTCTCGCTCCCCTATCAGAGCTGTAAAGAGACCCCGAGAGAAATGGAGCAGGAAGCCAACCCCGGCCGTTTTACGACTCCTCTGGCCCTCAAAGTCTCCGCCAGAGTGTTGTCTTGCAATCCAAAGCAAGATGAAAGCAGCCAATTTAGCACAACAGTTTCCCCCACCCTCGTCTCTCCACCCCCGAGCCACACCTGCAAACTTCGCACACACACGTCATCCAGGGAGAGTGCAAGAGCCCTTTTCCGACATCAGAAGTGTTCGGAGAGCAGTGATGGACTGCATGCCTACGAGCAACGATCAGCCCAGCTGCCCAGAGAGGGAACCAAAGCCAAAACTGGCATAGACCCCTGGACAGAGATGAGACGGGCGTGGTTAAGGGGCATCCACGTGCGGAAGAAGCAAGATGACAGGATGTCTCCTGTCATCCCGGTTTGCTGAACGCTGTGGCCCTCCGCAGCCAAAGGACTGCCAGTAACCACACTGGGGTTCTAGGAGGTAAAACTGGCACTCTGCCTGCCCCTGCCCCCCCCCCCCCCCCCCCCCCCCTCACCACCCCCCCCACATCCCTACCACCACCTTTTAACATAAGACAATGCCCATGTTTTTAAGTCCCTTTTCTAAAGTGTAGGTGCCCCCTCCAATGCTGTTCCTGGGCACTTGTGGACAAGTCTGCCCTATTCAGGTGATTATTTGGACTGGCAATCTTGTGGATAGTAAATCCTGTCCGTAAGGTTCCCCTGAATGGACTAAGTGCTTATAACATGCAGTGTTCTCCTCTTCACATGTTGCTGTGAGTGATAAGGCCTAAACCCTCAAGTCCCACAGTCTTCTCCTGCCACTCCCCGAAGGACCCCCAGAGGCACAAGTGCATCCGGACCCATACCCTGCCGCGGGAAGCTAACCTAAGCGACTGCCGTCAGCAGTCCCCCCAACTGGACCTGAGCTCAAGGAGCCAAAACGGATTCCGACAGGGAAAGAGGTGCTTCCCCGCCCGTCAGTAGAGAGGTCTTGACCGCACTTTTCCGCCTGTGGATCGTCCAGCTGCCTGTCACAGGAGACAGAGCCCCCCGCACGCTGTGCAGAATTGGTAGCGACACTGTGGAATTAGGCGGCCTTTCACTCACACAGTTACAACATTAAGGGGAATAAACACTGCATGTTATCCAAGGAAGTCCAGGGAGCCTCTTCCCTTGCCAGTCCAGATACCCTGACACCGGAGAAGGAATTGACTGAACCAAGGTGCCATGACAGCAGTGACAAAAAAAAATAAAAAAATGTCTGCACCACACCGGATCATCACAATGGGACTAGTAAACTGGACATGGACTAATTGTTTTAAAGATGGTTAATGAACCATTAGGACAGGTGTTTTCATGCAGCTATCATTGTACAATGATATTTATAATGTCCAAATGTGTGGTTGTTCTGATGATGGAACGATAGGCTCTTAGCAGCTGCATGCACCTATCGTTCCAAGAGAGGGAATGACGGGATGTTGCCTAATGTCTTGTGCTCTTTCTCTCTCCCTCTCTCTGTCTCTCTCCTCTCCCCCCCCCCCAATCCCTACCACCACCTTTTAACCTAATACCATGCCCATGTTGTGTTTAAGTCCCTTTTATAGAGTGTAGGTGCCCCGCCAAATACTGTTCATAGACACTTCTGGACAAGTCAGCCCTATTCATGTGATTATTTAGACTGGCAATCCCGTGGAAGGTAAACCCTGTCCATAAGGTTCCCCAGCATGGACTGACAGCGGTCATAACATGCAGTGCTATCATTAATTGTTCCGGTCTTCACATGTTGCTATGAGTGTTAATGCCTAAGCCCTCAACTCCCACAGTCTTCTCCTGCCATTCCCTAAAGGACACCCACAGACACAAGTGCAAACAAGTGCAACCGGTCCCACACCCTGCCGCGGGAAGCTAGCCTAAGCAACTGCCGTCAGCAGTCCACCCAATTGGATCCAGGCTAAAGGAGCCAAAATGGATTCCGACAGGGAAAGAGGAGCTTCCCCGCCCGTCAGAAGAGAGGCCCTGACTGCACTTTGCCACCTGTGGATCGTCCAGCCTTCCTGTCACAGGAGACAGAGCCCCCCGCACGCCGTGCAGAACTGGTAGAGACACTGTGGAGTAGGTTGCATTTCACTCACGCAATTGCAACACTAATGGAAAAAGCACTGCATGTTACCCAAGTCCAGGGAACTTCTGGTCCCTTGCCAGTCTAGATACCCGGGACACTGGAGAAGGAAGAGACTGAACCAGGGTGTCATAACAGCAGCGACACAAAAGAGTGTCTAATAGAGATATGACTCTAGATCACAAAGGGACTATTAAACTGGGCATGGACTAAATGTTTTAAAAATGGTTGGTGAACCATTTGGACAGTTGTTTTTGTTGTTAGCAGGTAACTGCATCTTCAATGTCCAAATGTGTAATGTGATTTCTATTTGGTGATGTAAGGATAGGTTTTTAGCAGGTGCATGCACCTATTCTTACAAGAGAGGGATGTAGGATATCTAATATTTCCCCCCTTCTCTCTATCTCTGTCTCTCCTCTCTCATTCTCAACCCCCCCATCAAAGATAAGCCAGTCTTTGTCATAAATGACCCCTCCCCCCACACCTTAACCCAATCAGGACAGGGATGGTCTTCCTGTGGAGGTATTTTATGAGTGTACCGCAGAAAAAGAAGTTAGTCAATTGTGGAGTTTGTTTGGAGAAGTCATTCTTTTTGGTTCCTCGTGCGTTTCCTTTTTGTTCCTGTTCAGCTGGAGGGTAAATAATTTGGCAATTTTTGGCTTATCTCTCTCTTTACTGGTATTTCCTAATTAATGTCTGGTTTAATGCCTTCACTTTTGTAAATTATAAGTAGTCAGCCTACATTCCTTAGTGAATGTATGATTTCAATTCATTATTCCAATTGACTGTTTTCGCTTAATAAAATTACTTAATCTCAAGACCTGATTTAGATTTTGTTTTGGCTTGTTGGTTGATCCACCAGGTTACTGTTCGACTTACCTATCAAAGAATTCGGCGATTTAATTGATGATTGTCATTTTTAATAATAATTATTAAATTAAATCACGTAAAGCTTATTTTGAATGTAGGTTAAGTGAGGGGGTTCTAGCATGCAATATCGCTTGTGTTCAGTATTCAGAGTGCTGAACGTTTTAACAAGGGCATTGACTGTTGGAACCGCTGGATTCAGAAAATACACATTTTACCTAGTCCTCACTTACCCGACAGCACATTTGAATTTTAATTTGAGAGAGAGAGAGAGATAAACAGAATGTACAGGCAGAACACTGGTTAGCCCAGATGTGCATCCTTGTGATAGATTAGCTGCATGAATATTTGGTTTCAATTTAATTTAATTCAATATTCATATTTCAAATGGGTTCAACTGACTCTCATTATATTTCAGTTTTCTCTCCCTAATCAAAATGTAGCTAAAATTATATAATCTACATATCACCAATGCACACAGAGAATTAAATGATTAGAAGAAACAAAACTCTTTATAGTTCTTTAAAAAAAGACAGGACCCCTATCAGTCTCTATGGTTATTATCTCAGGGGAAACTTCACTTC
This sequence comes from Synaphobranchus kaupii, assembly GCA_029718625.1. Taxonomy (NCBI): domain Eukaryota; kingdom Metazoa; phylum Chordata; class Actinopteri; order Anguilliformes; family Synaphobranchidae; genus Synaphobranchus; species Synaphobranchus kaupii. The sequence goes on along the minus strand of CM056395.1, from coordinate 20,109,228 downwards.
CTCTCTCAGGGAGTATAATTCACATATGTTGGAAGGCAATAGTAGAAGTATATTCCAGTAACACACAGTTCCTGTTTCTGCATAACACTGTGTCATTTGTCAAGATGGATGACTTCTAATGTGAGTCAACAATCTTGCCAGAGACAGGAAATTGGACAGAGAATATGTACGGTGTGCTGTGCTGTAGTGTTCAGACTGATGTTGTGCCGAACTTGTGTGCTGTGCCAGTCAGACCCAAGGCCAAGATTCTCTGTAATGTTCCACAGTAAACAGGGAAATGCCTCCTGCGGTCAAGCCAGCCTCCACTTCGAAAAAGATGGTCAAGCTAGCCGCCGCAATTTTTTTGGTTCGCAATATACTAGGCATTCTACGGTAAGAGCGTGTAAGAATTGATTTCAAAATAAAAATGTTCCGGTAAACAATTAATGACTTACACACAGTCTGAATTAATGACTTACACACAGTTCTTTGTAGGCTAAGCGTGAGTAACTTGGCATGTTTTTCATATTGAAAACATTTTTTGTTGAGGTATTGTTTATTTGTGTTGTGTGTTTGCTAACTGATGAAATGCATATGAAGAGAATGACATTAAGACATGCATAGCTACAGAATACATGGAGTCACACATGCACTCTACCTCAAAGAAAGACATAGGCGTGAATTCTGTCCTTTACCGTGAACTACAAATACATTTAAGTGTTTGCAGTATTTTAAATGCATGACGGTACGTATTTTAAAGGGTTGTCTAGCCTACACGGTAGACGTAGCCTAAATATATAACAGAAAACTTTGCATTTGAAAGTAGCTAACAGTAGGTTAGTTAAAACGTTGGTAATAACAGCAGAAATGCAGCGGCCATCGTCACTTTAAAATGTATAAATCTGTCATCATGAAATCTCTATGCCCTTCATGACGTTTCCGAAGTAGATTGTGATTAATGTGAGTATCAATATTGCATAAGGAAAATATATAAACACGTACTGAAATGGCCATGAATGGTGAAATTGTCGGACATGTATATTGCAGTATGCTTTGATCATTTTTCTTGCAGCATGCACTGATAAACAAGTTTCTGGCATAGGCTATACATGCTTGTGTCGCATAGTAGGCTAAATGTAATCATTATTATAGTTATAAATATATTACTGTATGACTTATACTAGCCGTCCAGCTAACATGATGATTGATCCCACATATGGCAGTGAAGTAGTTTAATTTTTCAAATTAACTGAACAGAGCTGAATGAAATGCCAGGCAGGTATAGCCCCACCAGTTGTATGTGAAATGTGGCTTCATAGCAGGCTACACCATGCATGTTTTTCGTTAAAGAGTAATGCTACCAGTGCCAAAATTTGTCTGAGGATTTCACATTCTTACGTGTGAAAAGCATAACAAAAACAATAAATAAAAAAATGTTATAAAAATTTCCAAGGGCGAGCCTTGAACCAAGGATCTCCAGCATCAAAGTCAGGCAAGCTAAGCACAGGGGCCATAATATAGCTGCACACATACGGACGTCTTTTTCCGGTACTGTTATTATTAGAATTTCTTTTCTTTTTTTTGACAGTATGAAAAAGCCATTAAATATTGGCAAAGAAATCTGTCCAAAAAATATTGGTATCAGTATCCGCCTTAAAAACCCCTGCCCTACCCCCCACTATGCAATGTACCCTTATGCGATAAAATCTCTGCTGGTACATGCTGTAACCGCTGAAAGATGAATATCTGGAGCAGAGAGCTTCTTATCAACTGCATGTTGCACAAACACACACACACACACACACACACACACACACACACACAACAGTTGGTGGAGCCTATAAATAGCACACACACACAACAACATAATTCATATGAGTTCCTTCACATCAGGCGCGGCGCCAGGATTTCAATTATGGGTGGGCCAACGTAATTTTGGATGGGCCTTTAATTACAGAAGTTAATACTAACAGTAATAGAGCTGAAAATTATTCCTGCCCAACCTGATTGCCTATGTACTGTAGTGCCTGAAAGCATACACCGTTAATGTTGAGACACGAGCAGTTGCGAAGAGCTTTGACAGCGCAGTGTGCAGCTCTCTCCTGTTAAAAGTTAATGTAGCTCACCCAGTATGCGCCAAATGCGCTCTCTCTCTCTCTCTCCCTCTCTCTCTTCCCCGCTACAATCAAATAATAATCCAGCCAGATCATTCAAAAAAAAATGGTATTCACTAAATAGACTTAAAATCTCAGTGAAACGAATGAATGAGGTAGTCACATAATTTACAGAAAAAAGTGATTATTTTTGCGTGTGTGTGTGTTAGTTATTCACTGGTCTGACGGACCCGAGGGTCCGGTCGTGAATAAAAATGCATGAAAAGCCAAATCCTTTAATTACAGATGCCGTATTTATTTTCAACTAATTGACAGTGACACATTTCGTTCACGTTTGGCATTCTTAATAAAATATCTCATAACATAAACACAAGAAAACCAGTAGCCTCAGTAGTTTAAGGTAACAAATGGTTAGACAATGTTATTTAGGTTTTGTTAAACCATTGCTGCCGACATTTTGCCATCGCTTAGATAAACCATAATAACAGTGTTATTATAACACTCCAGAACATAAAAACAGAAAAAATGCTGCGAGGAATGAAAGAAAAAAAGAAATCCTTATTGCTGTTGTCAACAAGTCTCATCTGTGTTTCTAATCTCACATCTGTCTGTGTTACTCCCTATAGAAGTAGTCGGCGGGGTTTGCTTTTGAATATGTCAATGATTTCATCATAGTCCAGATTTACAGTAAGATCCTTTTCAAACGTTAACAGACAGAGAGAGTTCAGGCGTGTGGTGAGCATAGAGCTCCTAGTGGCAGTTTTTTATTCTCTTAACGCTGGAGAACACACGCTCAACTGTACATGAAGTCATGGGTAGTGTGATCAGTGCTTTTAAGAAGCGATTAGCTGCTGAGCTAGCTTGTGGAGATGACAGTGGCTGCGGTACTGGAGACACTTGTGATGAGGATATATTAGAGGCAGCCGAGGACTCTGACGACTCTGTTCGAAGTCTTTTAACGTACTTGAAAAGCGACGTCTGTTGTGCCATGTTTATCTGTAGCTATAGCATCAGTTTTAACTCCACTGAACCATCTGCCCGCCATCCGCCTGGCGCCTGCCCGATAACATTACGTGCTGACGTACGGAGAGAAGGTAAAATCGCCTGTTGTGACTCGTGATTGGTCCAGACTTCATACATGATACTAACCTATTAAATTTTTATATAGGAAAACGTTTTTAATCTTTATTGTGGATTCAAATGTTAATTTTAATAATTAGAATTATTTTAAATTAGAAATTCAGAAAAAAAAAAAGATTCTGTCTGTCATTTAGGGTGGGCCAATAGTAAAAGTGGGTGGGCCCAGGCCCGTCAGGCCCACTCCTGACGCCGCGCCTGCTTCACATAACATCCATGCTGGAGAGTGAGTGTGAATGCGCAAACTCTGCCAGTGTGGGCGGAGTAAACTGGGGGCCCTGGACGGGAGAAGACGAGAGAAAAGAGGAAATACAAGCAGAAGGGAGAAGGGCGGGATTAAAAAATGGAGAGGAAAAGAGAGGAGAGGAGACCTGCCGTAAGTACAGGAAGAAGCCGGACACTGAGTAGGGATTAGTGTAACAGCAGTGGGTAATAATTCAATCAGTCGCTGAACAAAATAACACTCAGCAGCGGAGAACTGTGGGTAGCAAATGCAAGAGATCAGCCAGAGTGCATTGTGGGTTTCAAAATGACTAGAACAACCTCAAAACAAAAATAAAAATTCTAGTTATTCACATACACAAAGCAAATACTCTTTATACATATGCAAAAACAAACAAAAAAACTTGTAAGTTACAACTAAACTTTCACTGATATGTTTCACATGGGACAAATAGACATAGTACTAAAGCATTGGCACCCATGTTTTTCTACATGCATTCAAATAACTTTGCCTAACTTGGTGCTTGTTAATCTGAAAGATCAAGTATTTTGTATCTGTGTGAACAATGTGTAAAATGGGGATGTTATCCACTACTTAAATTCTCAACAAATCTTTTGCATTTTTCATCATAAAACAGTACATAAAACATCATTTACAGTATGTCTGCATTACATGGAAAGTGAAAGCAAGTGCATTTTCTAAATATGCTATGTTTGTGTAGTAAGGCTATTGGTAATAATAATGGCAGTTTGCATAGCTCCATACAGTATAGCCTAATTAGTGTCAATACTTGTGGTGCTAAGAACTAATTATATATTTTTTATTCTTAGACATGAACTGTGGTCCTTGGTGCACATTGTGTAAATGTGATAATAATGTTATTGTTAATTTGTACAGAGTAAAGTATCTAGGAATTATGCATACAATTATCTGTAATTCTTCAAATTTAGATGACATATGCATTCATATTTGTTGTTTATTTCTGCATTGTATGTAATACTTTGGGGCATTTACAGTTTTTCCTCAATTGTTTAGACACATTTTCTGAAATTAAAACTAATTTCTCAAAATTATAAACACAAAACCCACACGGTCAACTCTTTCTGCAAAACTTCATATATGCCTTGTCAAAATCAAGCCAAACCACACACTCTCATCCCAAAATGATATTTTTCCTTCAAATAATAAACACTACACTACAAATTATGAATGCCAATTACACACTGGTGTAAAAAATGAAAGACACTATTACCATTATATTAGTTAGGCCAGTATTGTTTGAGTGTACTGGCCAACTCAAATATTGTTATGTTTTCTTTTTCCAAATTACAAAAATGTAGTAGAGAGTAAAATGAAAACAAAACAAAAAAAACTAGTGTACTCGGAGTAAACAAAGAAATGTAAAAGTAATACCAAAAATAAATTATTCTGGTCTCTGCTTGATCAGTCCACATATTCTCATGTACATCACACATAAAATTTTCTCTGGCCAAGCAGTGGGAGAAGTTTCTTTTGGAATGACACAGCCACCCTTGGCATGACTTTGCATGTTCTCCCCGTGTCTGCGTGGGTTTCCTCCGGGTACTCCGGTTTCCTCCCGCAATTCAAAGACATGCAGGTTAGGCTAATTGGGGGGCAATTATATAAAGAGAATGTGTGCTCAGTCAACCTACCTTGTATAAATAAAGGTAAATAAAATAAATTAAATGAAAAAGCAATGGCTTCATTGAACCAACTTCAAAACAGAGCATCACGGTGGAAACTCACATTGTCCCATATGACATAACACATGTGAGCTGCTCTGGTCTATCTTGTGTGTGTGTGTGTGTGTGTGTGTGTGTGTGCGCGTGTGTGTACATGTGAGTGTTGCTATCTGTGTGTGTGTCTGTGTGGAGCTCATTTCTGCAGCACTGCGAAAGGCATTTTTCCCCCGTGTTTCAGGTCCTCTTTACAGTAAGGCCGATACGATGCTAAGACTGTGCTTAGCTACTCTGACTTGCAGAGGGGACAGGCTCTCCGGTATTTGCTCCTTGTAGGGGTGGTTCGGTACGTACATGAGGGATACTGCCAGCTTAGCTTGTGCACACTATGTTGCCTGTACTGTGGTCCCCTTGTAGTAAATATGAAAGTGTAGACTCATTGGCCAAAAGACCTGTTCTAGCACTATAATCTCACATTGCTTTTTTCCCCAGACTGTTCACTCTCTGCTCCTGGAATGTCTGGATGATCTTGTGATTGATCAGCTAGAGAGATTTCATTTCTATCTGAGTCATGAACCACCACAGGAATATAATCCCATTCCAAGGAGTTACCTAGAGAAGCTGAACAGGACCACGACTGTGAAGGAAATGTTGGAGCGCTATGACAGAGAGGGCGCTGTGAAGGTCACGCTGTACATCCTGGAGAAGATGGGCCTGAATGAGGAGGCTGCATCACTGCGGGGGGGAATGGAGAGCAGTAAGACTTTCTGTTTTTTATCTTTGTTTGAATGAAACAGACAGTGAGAGCAAAATTGAATGTTATGTATCCGTTTTATATATATATATATAGTGCCCTCCACTATTATTGGCACCCCTGGTAAAGATGAGTAAAAAGGTAATAAAAAATACCGTTTGGTGAATTAGCTTAATCTCACAGTGAAAAAATGAGAAAAAAATGAGATTTTTTCTCACTATTTTTACCTTGGATTTTTTCAGTGGCCATTACTGACAGCCAGCCTTGCCCCCCACTTGCAGTCATTCATGGTAAGTTGAAAATGTCTTTACTGTACATTTGCACAACATAGTTGACTGTGATGAATAAAGCCTGCCCAGAAATCTTTATGTCCATTACTAAAATTACGCACACACTCACTCACACTCACACACACACACACACACACTCAATTTTCCAGCACTGAGGGAGACAAATAAATCTTATTTGTCAGACACGGCTATCCAGGGAACGTTGCGGCATATTACAAAACAGTCTACTACTATAACCACACAGAAGACTTTGTTCAATCACAAGACAAAGCATGTAGTGTCCTGTATCAACAATAATAATCTGCTGTGCTGCATATCTAAATAATTATAAACTGGCTAAATGTCATGGCCTGCTATACACTAGTCCAGCTGCTTCAGTCACAGGGTCATGACCTAAAAATGTATAGGATTTCACGTTTTTATTTTTTTTATTTTTATTAAATAACAGTCAAATTCACATTTAATAACAGCATTAGATGATTATGTATTGGCCACCCCATAGAAAAACAAGATTTATAAAGTTCTTTCCCTTCATTAAATGGGTTTGACCAGCAACACGGCTGCCAGTCTTTTCACCGTTTTTTTACGGGATATTATTTACACTGGACTAAACTGACCCTGATTCTATCCTTATTTTAGATGCATCTTTGAGAGCAGTCCAAGACAAGCTGAAAACTAAGCTAAGGAAAAGGTATGAACACATTTTTGAAGGTGTGGCCAAGAAGGGACGGTCAGCCCTGCTCATCAAAGTCTACACTGAAGTCTTCATAACCAAGGGTGAATGTGGACAGGTTAATAACGAACATGAGGTTTGGAACATTGAGGCCGTGTCCAAAAACACACTTGCAGAAGAGGTGCAGATTGAATGCAACAGAATATTTCAGCCGTTACCTGGAGAAGAAGACCATTTCAGATCTGTGCTGACCAAAGGGATAGCTGGCATCGGCAAAACGGTCTCTGTGCACAAGTTCATTCTGGACTGGGTGGAAGGCAAGGCAAACAGAGACATTAATTTGATATTTCCTCTCCCTTTTCGAGAGCTGAATCTGATGAAGGACAGAAAGATCAGTCTGCTGGAACTCATTCAGCACTATCACCCAGAGATGAAACTGTGCAAAACAGTGGACCTGAACAGCAGTAGCGTGCTGTTCATCTTTGATGGCCTGGATGAGTGTCGGCTCCCCTTAAATTTCGATGACAATGAGACATGGTATGATGAAACAGAGGCACTATCAGTGGACATGCTGCTGACCAACCTCATTCAGGGAAATCTTCTTCCCTCCTCTCTCCTCTGGATCACCTCCCGACCAGCAGCAGCCAATCTGATCCCTCATGAATGCATCCAGAGATTAACCGAGGTGCGAGGCTTCAATGACCCACAGAAGGAAGAGTACTTCCGGAAGAGATTCCCTAATCAGGAACTGGCTAGCAAAATTATCTCACACATAACGTCATCAATGAGCCTCCACATCATGTGTCATATTCCAGTCTTCTGCTGGATTTCAGCGACTGTTCTCGAGAGACTACTGGACAAATCGGAGGGTGGGCAAATCCCCAAGACTCTCACTGAAATGTACACACGATTCCTGGGCATTCAAATTATGATGAAGAACCAGAAGTATAAAATTAAGGAAACAAAAGAAATGCAAGAGAAAGATAGAGAAATCACTGTTAACCTGGGAAAGCTGGCCTTTCAAAATCTGGCAAAGAGCAATCTCATATTTTATGAGCAAGACCTGAAAGATTCGGGCATTGATGTCACTAAAACTGCAGAGTACTCTGGGTTGTACACTGAAATTTTCAAAGAGGAATCAGGGCCATATGAGGACAAAACATTCTGCTTTGTACATCTGAGCATTCAGGAGTATCTTGCCGCTTTGTCTGTACACTTCCTGTATGCCACCAATAAAGAAAACCCATTAAATCTGGACATGTCAAAGCATACCAATCCAGATGGTGGGATAAACTTATCTGCGGTACACAGGAGTGCTGTGGACAAAGCCTTACAGAGTCCAAATGGACACCTGGACCTATTCCTCCGCTTCCTCTTGGGAATCTCGCTGGACAGTCATGCTCTTTCAGGACTGCTGCCACTTACAGGAAGCAACTCAGAGATTGTCATGGAAACTGTCAAATACATCAAGGAAAACATCCGTAAGAGCCAATCTCCAGAGAGGACCATCAATCTCTTCCACTGCCTGAACGAACTCAAAGACAATTCTCTCACAAAGGAAATCCAGAGTTACCTGTATTCAAACAGTCTCTCCAGTAAAAAGCTTACCCCAGATCTTTGCTCAGCACTGGCCTTTATGCTGGTGATGTCAGAGAAGCAGGTGGATGTGTTTGATTTGAAGACGTGCAACACGACACAGGCTGGATGTCGTAGACTGCTGCCTGTTCTCAAGCACACCAGGGCAGCATTGTGAGTACCGTTGCCCTCTCTTTCTGGATGAGTGTGCCTAGATGACATATTTCACTGTTATCTTCAGTTGAAGTTGCATGGATGTATACAGGTAAATAGCTCCATGTGCTAGGGTAACAAACAAGAACCTGCATACACACCATAGACTGTAGAAAAAATAAGGACAAAGTGACTACACCTTCATCCATTGACTTTCCAGGGGTTTGTGAAAGGTGTTTTGAAGCCACGGAAGTGCAGTTATGTGCTGCCATGTTGTACAAAAATAGAAGACTGTGGCTGCATTCGGATTGTCAAAAAAATTCCTTGCAACTTTTCCTTGACCTAACTAGAAAAGGTCATGGGGGTCAAGAAAAGGATGGAAGGAGAGGAATCTAGCGTAACTGGAATTCAAACCTCCTTCTCTTGAGTCATGGTGCGACGTTGGATTGCCTTTTAATAATTTTGGTGTATTGTCTGATTGTGTCATTGTTTTTTTACTTCCTATTATAAGCTAATGCTAACCAACAATACTAGCAATAACAATAATTTAGATATCTGGCATTTCTGGCATGATTTGCACTCATCCATTGTTGTTTTAATTCAGTAGGTCCCGGAAAACTCTGATGCTTATGTAAACATTGGCGGCATTGCATTGTGGGACGCAAATACTACCTTCCTTCTGAAAAGGATAGTGAAAGGGGGGTTAAAAGGAATCATGAAGCTCCTTTCCTTCTCAATATATGGAATTCGAACAGTCCTTAGCATGGCTGCCCGAGAAATATTTCCAGGTCATGCGATCTAAAGGATCCTTCCTTGCTGAAATTTGACTATTGGAATGCAGCCAGGGACTACACAGTAGGGAGCAGGGGGACCCATATACAGTGCCCTCCACTATTATTAGCACCCCTGGTAAAGATGAGTAAAAAGAGTTATAAAAAATTAACCGTTTAGTGAATTAGCTTAATCTCACACTGACAAAATGAGAAAAATCTAATCTTTAACTGAAGTAAATTTATTATGAGAAAAAAAAATCAAGAAATAATAATTTTTAACAAAACCACATGTGCCACAATTATTGGCACCCCTGAATTTATATATAGAATAAAGTAATAATTTTAAATATTTGGTTGCATATCCTTTGCATGCCATGACTTCCTTATGTCTGTGACCCAACAACATCAAAAGACTCTTGATATCTTATTTTCTGGTACTCTTACAAGCGATAATATAACGTATCTGCATTTGAATGGATCTCTATGGGAATTGGGGGGTGGGTCTATATTTAGCTGTAAATTACTCTGGAACAGTATGGAACACATGCTTGGCTAAATGGCTCTAAGTCATCAAGGGTGTGACGTATCAAACAAGCCTTAAACCATCACTCTGCTGCCAGAAATACAGTAGATATGGATGGATAACCTGAAGGGTTTCTTCTCCTGACTTATTTTTCCATTGCGTTCAATAGGAAATTTTGTCAGGAGAAACAACCCTTAAAGTGATCCATCCATATCTACTGCATATCTGGCAGCAGCGTGATGGTTTGAGGCTCGTTTGATACCTCAGACCCTTGATGACTTACAGCCATTTTACTAACCATGTATTCCATACTGTTCCAGCATAATTTACAGCTAAATCTAGTCCCACCCCCCAATTCCCATAGAGATCCATTCAAATGCAGAGACGTTATATTATCGCTTGTAAGAGTACCAGAAAATAAGATATCAAGAGTCTTTTGATGTTGTTGGGTCACAGACATCAGAAAGCCATGGCATGCAAAGGATATGAGACCAAATATAAATAATGATTACTTTATTCTATATATAACAGGGCTGCCAATGCAGTGGCACACGTGGTTTTGTTAAAAATAATTATTTCTTGATGAGGGATTTTTTTTTCTCATAATAAATTTACATCAATTAAAGGTAGGATTTCTCTAATTTTCTCAGTGTGAGATTAAGCTAATTCACCAAATGGTGAATTTTTTATAACCCTTTTTACTCATCTTTACCAGGGGTGCCAATAATAGTGGAGGGCACTGTATGGTCATTAAGTCCGGGCTGGGTCCGGGTTCTCCACTAAGGACGTGAGATACGCACTGATTTGAAATGCCACAAACTGTCCCGGATTGGTCCACAAAATATTAAAATATTGTCCAAATGACACAATGACTTAACAAGTCAACAGATGGAGAGAAATTGGACCAAGAAAAAGCACCCATTGCGACTACAGGTTCTTTACTTATTTTGACCACATCGCCAAAAACGATTAATAATCAGGAGTGTTTTAAATACGCAGACAATGGAAAATTGAGAGTTCATTAAGGTGCTGATTTTTTGACAGGTGGGATTGTCTCTTGTCTACAGGTTGCAGTTCTGTGATTTCACCCCAGCCCTGTGTTCCCTGGTGAACTTGGTCTTGAAGTCCCCCACCTCACTCCTGAGAGAGCTGGACCTCGGATACAATAGAACACTGGGGGACAAAGGTGTCGAGCTGCTTTGTACTGGACTGCTGACTCCCCACTGCAGACTGCAAACTCTGGGGTACCAAACATAAAAACTATCAAACCATAAAAGCTTCAGGAGAAACACAGTTTAGTTATCATCTGTTTCACATGCAGCTGTGTTTCACTGTTTTGGATATCAAGGTATGTGGGTCAGTCATAAGTCATACTTAGGGCCCATAGACCTTTTGTAACCTTAAGTTCCCCCCCTCCGCCTTGCACGGCAAAGCTACTGACTCTTCTGAAGCCTCTTTTCAAATATTCCAGTGATCGCAAACAACAAAATCATTACATAGACGCATGTTAATAATATCAGTTAATCATCTAAAAGCCACATGGATTGACCTTGAAATAAATGTGTCTGTTGCATGTTATGCAAAACAAATTGTATTCATTGATGTGCAGCTGGGTAATGTTACACTCTGTTTGTAATATTTTCTCCTGATATCGTTGGTGTATCAGTGTTTCACAATGTGAACACTTGTCTTTAACCACACAATGATAGTGATATGCGCTGTAAAGCCTTTCTAATTAAAGGGGCTCAGAAAATTCTTCACATTACTGACAACGGTGGCCTTAAGTGAACTACAGCCAGTTCTGTGACTTCTGCAGCATAGAGAGGTGCTTAGACGTCACATCCTTCATTCACAAAATGATTTTCCCGGCAAACCCGACCAGAATCCTTTACATAAAAATCAACCCATAGGCTCTTATACGCAACGGAGAAAGTCTCATTTTTTAAAGTTCTATTACCGTCGGTTCATACATTGGCAATTGAAAGCGATTCATGCATGTAATAAATCTTACATATAGCCCCTTTAATCATTGATAGTATAGATGGTCACACTGGTTCTGATATTATAAAATAAAACATTAGACCACCTGCAGTGTTGCCTTGAGGATAGGAGTGGAAACGGCAGACATACCTCCCAATTCAAATTATGAAAAATGTCCTTCTTTAGGCCCTAACTCATGCCCACAAAGCTAGGAGTCCATAGCACTGAGTGAAATCTGAGGGAGTGTAATTTCACAGTGCCAGTGTGTGTGTGTGTGTGTGTGTGTGTGTGTGTGTGAGAGAGAGAGAGAGAGAGAGAGAGAGAAAGAAAGAAAATATTGAGGGACATACTATCTTCTTCCCTCCACAGGTTAGGAGACTGTAGCCTCACAAAGGGCTGCTGTAATGATCTGGCCTCAGTCCTGCGCTCACGCCACTCAGAGCTGAGAGAGCTGGATCTGAGAAGCAATGACCTGCTGGACTCTGGAGTGACAGCGCTCTCTGCTGGACTGGAGGTTCCCCTCTGTAAACTGCAGAAACTGGGGTGAGGCATGACCAACTGAGAAACAGTTACCCTTTTCCATTCATTACAAAATGATATCAGGCTGATTTATGTTGGTCTTGTGAACACAATCAAATCAAATCAAATCAATATTTATTTGTATAGCACATTTCACAACTAGTTGTCACAATACGCTTCACAGAAAAACCCAGCCTAAACCCCCACAAGAGCAAACAGTGGCAAGGAAAAACTCCCTGGTATAAATAGGAAGAAACTTTGGGAGGAACCAGACTCAAGGGGGGAATCCATCCTCCTCTGGTCGGCTCAGGGTCTAGGTCTTAATGGCCAGCATGGTCAAAACAGCCAATGTCCATGTTAATAGAATTAGCAGCAGCTAGATGACAGTCCAGGTGTGGCGGCAATGATGGTGGGGAACCGGGCACCGATGACGGTGGGAGTAGGGGGCAGTGGTGGTGGTGGTGGGGGGGGGGGGGGTTGGGGGGACGTGTGCGGCGACGGAGAGGAAGCCGGACAGCAGCAGTGAGGGAGTCCTATGACAGCAACTGTCGAGATGCGGGGCATAAGCCCCGCCGGCAGAATGTAGAAAAAAGATAGAGAAAACAGTTTAAGTGTAATAAAGCAGCAGGAGCACCAATTAGGGGGGAGGGGGGGGGTTGGACAAGTGCCCCCGCCAGGAGTAATCTATAGCTGCATAGCTATTTAAGACAGAGTTTGAGAACCCAGGCGTGAGAGGGAAAACAATCTTACCCACTAAGGATGCCACCCCACATTACTCTATGGCTAAAGGCTTCTCTGGTCCTGTCTCCAGACTACAACTCATTATAAGCCTGGTCATATAGGTGCATTTTTAATCTAGACTTGAATATTGAGACTGTGTCTGATTCCCTTATAAATTTTGGCAGGGTGTTCCACAGTAGTGGTGCTCTGTAGGAGAAAGCTCTACCACCCGTCAAGCTTTTAGATATTCTAGGGACTACTAAGTAGCCTGCATCTTGGGAACGAAGTGATCTTTTCAGTTTATATGGGAAAAGGAGATTACATACAGTGGCGCAAGTCCATTTAAAGCTTTAAAGGTCAGAAACAAAACCTTAAAGTCTATCCTATACTTAATTGGTAGCTAATGAAGTGATGTTAGCACTGGGGTAATATGCTCATACTTATTAGTTCTAGTCAAAATGCGAGCAGCTGCATTCTGCACAAACTGGAAATTATTTAGCAAGGATTTAGGGCAGGGCATTACAGTAATCTAGCCTAGACGTAACAAAAGCATGGATCAATTTCTCTGCATCCCCTTCTGATAGGAAGTGCCTCATTTTAGCTATGTTCCACACTAAAGGCTAGATCTGGGTCTATAGTAACACCTTGGTCTTTCACAGCTGAATTTGGAACAACTAAACAACCATCAAAATTTAGAATAAATGTACACAATTTCTCCCTTTGTTTTTTTGGACCTAAAACCAGCATTTCAGTCTAGGAGTTTTGGAGCAGGAAATTAGAAAGCATCCAAGCTTTAATATCCGCAATACAAACCTCTAATCGAGAAAGTGGTAGTGCCTTGCCGGGTTTCATGGAAATGTATATCTGCCTATCGTCCGCATAGCAGTGAAAATCTACCCCATGTGCCCGAATAATATCACCAAGGGGTAGCATATATAATGAAGAGTACTAGACCTAGCACTGATCCTTGTGGAATACCATATTTCATTCCTGAGTAACTGGATACTTCATTTAATTTAACAAACTGCTTCCTATTGTATAAGTATGATCTGAACCATGCAAGTGCTTGACCATTAAGTCCAACACAGCCCTGGAGTCTGTTCAGTAGAATCTCATGATCTATTGTATCGAAAGCTGCACTTAGGTCAAGGTGTACAAGAACAGAGTTTTGGTCGGCTGATAATAGTAAATCGTTGATAACTTTAACAAGTGCCGTTTCAGTGCTATGGTAGGGCCTTAATCCTGACTGGAATATTTCATGGATATGGGTTGAGCTAAGGTATGCACCAAGTTGCTTCGCAACAGCTTTCTCTAATATTTTTGATAGAAATGGAAGATTTGAAATGGGTCTATAGTTTTCCAGTTTGTCAGGTTCAAGGTTTGGTTTCTTCAGTAATGGCTTAATAACCGCCATTTTTAGGCCAATCACATTCTTTGCCGCCTGCCTGATGCCTGCCTGTCAGGGATGTGTGGTCAGGTTAGATATGGTGGACACTGCTTACCTTATGAATATACAACTACAATAAAATTATTCAATTGTGTGTTATTTTCATTAAGCTGTATTTTCATAATAGGTTTCTACATACTGTAAATGGTTTTTGTTCATATAAGTAAATAGTGACATGTAGGTAAGTGGCTTGAAAAAACTGGGTAGGATATGCCCTTTTCAGAAGAGAAGTTCATACCTATGTCCATTACATTTTCTGTGGATTTAAATTATTGAATTCAGGTGACACAGTGAATGTGGCAGTGCCCTGAGATACTGGTATTCTCCTCTCTGCAGGCTGTCAGGCTGTGGAGTCACAGAGAGAGGTTGTCATCCCCTGGTTTCAGCTCTGCAATCAAACCCCTCACATCTGATAGAGCTGGATCTGAGCTACAACCACCCAGGGGACTTAGGAGTGAAGGCACTGTCTGCTAGACTGGAGGACCCCGGCTGTACACTGAAGAAGCTGATGTAAGCACACTGGGAGTGAATGTTTAGTCACGTGTTACACTCAAGGGGCCAGCTTTTTGGCTCTCAACCTCAGCACCGGATATAATGTCACCCTCTGCTGATATCTATAATTGCACTCAAAAAGCCAGTTTCCCCATTGGGCTCCATTCATTTTTGATTGCAAAAAAAAAAAAATCAACTTCCAGTCATAGCTATTGATGTTAACTCTGTACGTAAAAATTTCTTTAAATATTGCTTATAATTTTTCCATGGTCAAATATTATTTTCTTACCACACAGACAAAGATATATATATATATTTTTTATATATTCTAGTCTACGGCATATTTTTGTGCGCTAGCTGGCCCATCCCTGCTCTAAGGTTACACTTCTGTCTCTTCCTTCTCTCTCTTCCTGCCGCCATGTCGGCTGGGGTCCACCAGGGGGAGCCAGCTAACCAGTCCAGAGTCTCCCGATTGCTTGCTCAGTGTTAATTGTCTGTCTTTATTGGATTATCTTATCTTTATTACTCAATTATTGTTTCTAGTTCGATTCCCCCATGTGTCTTGATTGTTCACCTGTTTGTTTCCCAATATTCCTCACCTGCTTTCCTCCACTCGTCTCCGACAAGGAACTATGCAACACAGCCTGTACGTTTCAAATACAAGTAGTTGCATGTACAGTATACAATGTACCTGACATTGCGGTTTGCGTCGAGATATTAATTTATATGTAACCATTAATATGTAATCAGCAACATTAGATTAGGACACAAAGATTGGTTTCCGGGGCACAGAGGAGAGGAGGAGGTGGTAGTGGAGAAAAGGACTATGCGTTTTTAGAGAACTGGGACGCACCACTAGGCTGCGATAGGATCCAAAATGTATGCTTTCTTCCTGTCATTCCCTTCACTTGCTTCAAGTTTCCAACAAGAAGGGAATCCCACAATGCAATGCTTCACACGGAAAAAATGGGCAGTCACGTTTCAAATCTGTGGGGTTGCACTTCCTATATTGGTTCCGTTTTGGTTAGTTTCTCATCAATCCTCCCTCGCAGAGCACCCGTTAAGTTTGCTTGATGCACGTCGCAAATGTTGTCACAAGATAGCTCACTCGAGGGAAGAGAGCAAGGGAAGGGAACGTGTTAAATTGGATCATGAATGCAGGCCTAGTCCTGCTGTTTCTTGTTTTTTTCTTGCAAGTTCTTTGTGTTTTTCCTTTTTTGTGTGTTTCTAGTTTAGTCTCTTGCATAGTGGCAACTGTAGTTAGTTCCTGTATTCAAGTTAACTCGGTATTTGTTTTTTTTTGTTTTTTTACTGGGCGTCTCAGTAAAGATCTTGGTTCGTTGCTCACTATTCCTCGCCCCCTGTGTTTCTCTGTGCTTGGGTCCAGAACTCTAAAAGTAATGCAACACCATGTAACACTTCCTTCACTCTTTTTTTTGTTGTTGTTTGTTCCTGCAGTTTGGACCACAGTGGGGAGTGCAGGATCAAATCAGGGATGCAGAAATGTAAGTTTAAGTACCATTCAACATTTCAGTTGGAAATACAGTATGCACAGAACAAGATGGATAGTCAGGTTAACCTTGCCTCTTAATACTCCTTATGGTCTGTCCATCTCTTCCCCCAGCCTTTCTCACAGGTGATTAAAACTTTAACCATTACCAGGATAACTAACTGTTCCATACAAATAATAAACTGCATTTGTCTAGCATATATCATTCTCATTGGATTTGCAAATACTCAGCACTGAGGTGTATATTCTATTGTGAGTGGGATTGTTGGCCATTTCCCTCCTAATTCTCTCTCTCACACACACACACACACACACACACACACACACACACACACACACACACACACACACACACGCTCCCCACCACATTATGTGATTGGACTATAATGATATTTTTCTTTAATTGGCTGTTACTCTGTAGATGACTGCCACCTCACACTGGACCCCAGCACTGCCGCTCCGAATGTGGTCCTATCCGAGGGGAACAGGAGGGCGTTGCTTAAAAAGAACGATAGCGAGTACACCTCTCTAGTGCTGTGCAAGGAGGTGCTGACTGAACGCCACTACTGGGAAGTGGAATGGGGGCCAGGAAGCTTGCAGGTGGGCATGGCCTACCAAATGCCCGCAAAAGAGCTTGGAGAGGATGACCAGTCCTGGGCAATAAGCAGTGACCGCCAGGTGATCATGGCATTTCATAAGAATAAGGGCATAAGCGTGATGACCCATCACCCCCAGGACAAATACAGAGTGGGAGTGTACCTGGACTGGCCAACTGGTATCCTGGCCTTCTATAAGATCTCCTCCAAAGGACCCATCCACCTGCGCACCTTCCATGCCACCTTCACCAAGCCCCTCTACCCAGCTTTTGCTCTCTCTATGGATATCCCTATGGCTCTGTGCTAGTTATTCACTCATATTTTTATAATATAAAGGGATTAATATGTCAACCAAAGTGTTTGCTTTTGCATGCAAATGAACAAAGCATAAATCAAATAAAAATGACATTGCTGTGATGTGCAAACAAAAGTCGAATAATTAGGGTTTTATGTGTTTGAAATAGGGGCGGCGTGGTGCAGTGGTTAGCACTGGTGCCTCACAGCAAGAAGGCACCACGTTCAAATCCCTGCCAAGGGCCTCTCTGTGTGGAGTTTGCATGTTCTCCCTGTGTCCGTGTGGGTTTCCTCCCACAGTCCAAAGACATGCAGGTGAGGCTAATTGGAGACTCTAAATTGCCCATAGGTATGAGTGTGTGACTGAATGGTGTGTGTGCCCTGTGATGGATTGGCGGTCTGACCAGGGGGTATTCCTGCCTCTCGCCCAATGCATGATGGGATAGGCTCCAGCACCCCCCGCGACCTAGATAATGGATGGATGGATGTGTTTGAAATAAGCCATTTTATCTGTTTTACCTTTGAAATATATTTTAATTCCAGACTCTGGTTCAATGCAACAGAGTTCACGGTTGGGGGTCCATAGATTGCCTGCAGGGGGTTTGGGGGGTAAAGGAGAGAGAGAGATCATTTTTGTGTGAACACAATTAAAACAATTATCATAGATAAAATATGATATGAAATATTTACAACCGTGAAATAATTATTACAACAATTCCGTTGCAATACTGTAACTGTACAATAGCAGCCTTTCAGCATGGAAAAAGGAAAATGTCGGAAAGGTTATGCTCAAGCCTCCAAGCTGAGGTGCTACATTTAAAATGACACTGTACAAGGGTAAAACGGCAGGGCTTTTGATTTGGGGAAAGGGCACAGTAACATGCTTAGGCAGTGTGATTATTGTTTAGGGAGCCTAGTCTAGGGTGTCTCTTGGGTGGTTTGTTTGAGGTATTGGAGCATGCCTGGGAGTGATGTTTGAGGAATTAGGGTGTGTTGGGGGGCTGGGGGTTTGGGACTTCGGTATGATAGCGGCGTGATGTCGGGTGGACTTGCCGGTAGAAGGCGCAATTCAGATAACTGCGGGTGCCAGTGGACTCCAGGTAAAATAGCTTTCTCTTCACTGCCACTACCTTGAACTGCTCGAAGGGTGGCACCAGGACTTTCCTCCACCCCAAGCTGCAGGAGGAGGGTGGGAGCTCTACCCCATGGCAGGTCCTGACGGTCATATCAAACATGGATAGAAACTTGGTCGAGGCCACGGAAAAATAGCCGAGCCGGACCTCCGAACCTCGAATCGCCCGTGGCCGTCCCACCCTGCTCAGGCTGTACACGGTGCGACAGCGCCCCCTCTGTCCGGACCCCAGGATTCGCAGGGCATCGGTCAGCAGGAAAAATCATAATCTCATAAGCACTGCAAGAAAGATATCGAACGTCATAATCTCACTGGCACAGGAAATGACAGCTTTCAGTCATTCAAATTTAAAATGTATGTTTAAAAATTGGTCCCAATAGAGATTTGATATTGGGGTTAGCACTTCAGAATATAGATCTCACACATTCTTTCTTTGAGGTCTACTATGTCTATTAAATGAGGAAATGGTTCTCAGGTCTCATGAGAAAATAATTTGACTAAATAATAAAAAACAAGAGAAAAACATAAAAGTTAATGAAATGCAGATATCAATGAAACTCACAGTGTCTGTATAGACTCCGCTCGCAATGGCAGCCACGAGTAACAATCCTGTGGTTAAGTGCCTCATCATAACAGCAAGAGTGCAGAGTTCTCTCAACACAGATACAATATCTTAAGACAGCCAACTGGTCAACACAGTACAACAGTTAAATAGTGCCACACAGGCATCAGCTCATGGCCAGCGTTTATTTCAGCATACGCCCGCTGCCAAAAACAATGATTAACTTGTCATTCCTTATGAACTGTGAACAGTGTGGGAGTTGACAAAAATCTATATTTTTAAAAAAATAATGAAAAAGATTATTCTGCAACATAGAGGATTGAATCATTGCCCATTTCCTTCCAAGTGCCCCTCGATAGGGGAGGAAGGTACACTCAAATGGTTGCACGCATTGTTATTATTATTATTATTATTATTATTATTGAGTACGCTCAAAAATAAATTGTTGGATTTACTTAATAAAATAAAATAAATCAGATTTACTTATGGGCAGTGGTTGCACACAATATTATTAAGTATATGTGATGTCTTAAACTTCATCAGTTGTGATATCCAGCCTATCCAGCCAACAATTTATTTTTTTGAGTGAAGACAGTCAAAATGGTGATGGTGCATTAAGTGAGCAATCTTTGCATGAGTAGTCAGCTACTGACCCGGCAAACGGCAACATCCAGGTCCCTCCCCTGACTTGTCATGTGTTGACACTGGTATCCTATCATTAATCTAAAATCAATGTGACCCCCTCTGTAATGCAAGTCATTGACCTCAATTTTAGTAATTCAGTAACAGTATCTAAATAAAACACTGTGAATCTCCTGCACTCCACCCATTTCTCAATGGTGTTAGCCATGCTGTTGAAAAAGAAAATGTATGGACATACTAAGACTTTTTATATTGAATCATTCTTCCATCTAGGAAGTCACATTTATTTACTTACATTGCTGCCTCAGTCAAGATGCTTAAAGACACAATTGTGTGACCTTCATTGAGAATACAGAGAACATACTAAATAGAAATGCGGAAACGCTGATAGCCAGAGCGCATTAGACTGTGCACAATTTGCTGTTAATACATGCTCAGGAGTCAGGAGAACATGGAGGATGTTCATGATTAAAGGGATAGTTCTGAATTTTGGACATAATGTCTCAATTACGACTTACCCATGATGTAGTTCATTGATGGAAACCATTTTCAGCTAATTCCATGCTGTCCCTTTTGGACACACACACATTGCTAATGCTAACGCAACTCTATGGTAACTGGTAGCATCCACTACTACTCTGTGGAAGTACGGCGGCGGAGCGATACTTTACGTTACCTATGAATGTAGTGCCAGCACTGGTCGACTACAACAACAAAGAAGAGCAACAAGTTGCACTGGCCACGTTTGCACCGCCGCCGTACTTCCACAAAGAATATAGGTCAGCACAAAGTAAAGGATTCAACGATAGTTTGACTTAAAAAATGATGGTATAAACACTCAAAATAACCCAGATAGACTGTCGTCGTATTTTATTTGCTTTGGGTGCACTGTGGAGTATTTAAGTGCGTTTGGTAGTGGATGCTACTGGTTACCATAGAGTTGCATAAGCATCAGCAACGTGTGTATGTCCAAAAGAAGGGACAGCATGGAATTAGTTGAAAATGGTTTCCATCAATGAACTACATCATGGGTAAGTCGTAATTGAGACATTGGGCTCTATTTTCAAACCAGCGCAAGGGGACGGTATAGTCAAACGCAAACTTGTTGACAGCATCAACGTCTTAAAACTGGCGCTATGGCGTTTCTCAGCAATACCGCTAGGATCAACAAATTCTCAACATAACATCCTTTCGGTTGCGCTGCAGTGGGATGGGTGGCGCTATCTGGGGCGTGTTCTAAAATACTTTCGGCTCAGTGACAATTTGAACCAACGAAAACCCATTGCGTTATGATCAGCTGGAACCACCTCTTAGCGGAAACGCAATAGACTCTGGCAATTTGGTAACTTATTCGTCATGTAGTTCTATGTAGTGTCTATAGGTGATGCCAACATTACACTTCCATTTAATGAACAAATAGCCTATAATTATTATTAATTAATTAATTTTAATTTAAACTACTCGAATAAAACAGGACAGCTTACAAGAAACTTGCGATCATGTAGGCCACTAGCCTATAATATATAAATTACACATTGACACAGTTGAATCATAAGCCTACCATTTGAATCATAATTATGCCTACATCACCTAATGTAGGCTAATTAATGCATTCGCCACCTCCTCCCGTGCCTTCCGAACTTCTGGGAGACGAGGTGGTGTGGATTGTGATCCATAAATTACTACAGTCCTAGCCTGTACTTCTGTTGCAAGTATGTCTGATTCCTGTGTGGAAAATCTTGTCGTTGACGGTCCAGTGCGTTTGGGTTGCTCATTATGAAATTGCATGGAGCGATTGCGTTCCAACGCGATTGCGTTTTAAAGCATGAGAACAACAATTTGATTGGCTACCATAGAGACACACCTTTGATGTTTAAACCCAGCCATTTAGCAATACCGCCATAAGGTGCGCCAAGATTGCCGTCATGAAATTACCAAATTTCTCGCCGACACGCCCTCAGAGCGATACCGCCAAGCGATTACTCTTGCGTTCACCATTGCGTTTGGTTTATTAAAATAGAGCCCATTATGTCCAAAATTCCGAACTATCTCTTTAAGCAATTATTCACGATTGGAGCTCTTCCCACACTGTCCCAAGCCACTTGATTTATGCCAGGGGTCCCCATCCCTCGTCCTAGAGAGCCACAGGGTTTTTGTTTTCACTCATAACCTTACCTCACTTGTTTTCTTGGGTCTGTTCTGGATGCTTGCAGGCTCTGAAGGGCCAGGGATGGACCGCTGGTGTAAATCAAGTGGCTTTGGCTAAATTTTTATTGTATTACGCGTTCAGTGTATGTTTGCGTTGGTCAGCTCTCCAATGTAAAACAGCGATTTATAAATCTCGATATCTCCACCATTTCATAACCAATCTCAATGCCATTTCAAGGACTACTATCGCCATGGGCTCAAAAATACTGTTTTTGGTATAGCTACAGTACCAGTCAAAAGTTTGGACTCACCTACTCATAGAAGGGGTTTTCTTTATTTTTACAATTTCTTTTACAGTTTATAATAATAGTAAAGACATAAAAACTATGAAATAACATAAATGTAATTATGCAGTGATGGCGTGTCACTGCAGAATGCTGTGGTAGGCATGCTGGTTAAGTGTGTCTTCAATTCTAGATAACTCGTCCAACAGTGTCACCAGCAAAGCAACCCCACACCATCACCCCCCCCCCCCCCCCCCCCTTTCAAAAATCACCCCCATTTCTAAAGCAATTTTTTTTTTTTGAAAGAAATGCACCAACTTCACTATTTATATTTGTCTAAGAAAAGAAATTCAAGCATTTAAGCATAAGCCTTTAGATCAAAATGTCTCTAAGATAATGAGAAAGATACATTGAATGAACTGTGTCCAAACTTTTGACTGGTACCGTACTTTAAGCCATTACAAAGTTACAGGTACCCCCTAAAAATTATAACATATAAAACATTATGGGCCCTATCTTACACCCGGCGCAAAGCGGCGCTCACGCAAACGCAAGTGTCTTTGCTATCTTACACCCGGCGCTAGGTCCATAATAACGCCTAACGCTTACACCGTCAAACTAGCATTGCGCCATTAACTAGTCTTGCGCCATCATTAGTGAACTGGGCGTGTTGGTCTTAAGATGAGGAGTGGCCAGGATTATTTTTGGCGTATTGCTATCTTGAGCCAGCAGAAAGCGCTTGCGCTAGAACCACCACAAACCTGGTCTAAAGTCATGTCGCAGTTGTTTACATGCTATTTTAACGGCGCATATAAGTGCGTCTACATAGGCGTGTGCACAACGCGCATACCCTCCTGTCTGTTAGCTACACACAGGGGCGTGCACAGGCATGACTAAAATATCTAGATCACAATGTGAAATATTATTATTGTGTAGGCTATATCAAAAATGCATAATAATAAAAGGTTCCATAGGTCCACATACCTTTCCCTCAGCGAAGGGAAACAATGCCACATTACATTGCTCTCAGCCCACTCCATCAACATCCAGGCGATGTGCGATGGTACGGGACAATGGCTATCCATTAAAAAGGAGCTAATAACACCTATAGCTATCAAGCCTAATGCGCGAATTGTCTTTGCACCTAATGCGTGAATTGTCATTCAATGGAAAACTCGCGCACGGCAATAGACGGACATTTAAGTTCTGAAAATGCGCTTCAGATGTCATTACAATACAGCTCTGTTTATCTATGAATGCAGCTTGTAAGTAAATAGAATGGTTTGTGACTGAAAAAAGTTCAAAACCTTGTCCAGTGAATATTGCATTTATTGTTTTTCAAATAGCCTAGGCTACAGCGTGCATAAGGTTTTTTTCTATAGCCTATGGTTAAAAAACGGAGATGTCACCATGTTAACTAAATTGTAACCTTAGCTATTCTTCGTCCTTCATATTTTTTTAAATTACAGTGACCAGGTTTCCATACTCTCACCGTTTAAAACCCAGCTGATTTCACCCGTTATTCCTTAACTGAGCAAAACGATTTTAAAGAGAACTAAGCGTCTAATTAGAAACTAAAACAAATTTGCAGCACGTTACACAATTAATTCACAATTAATTTTAATGCCATTCTCTGCACGTGAGCTGCATGTTCTCTGTTTCCAAGTCGCACGTTTCACGGTCTTTCTGGGAAAGTGGATTGTTTTAAAGGATTACGCTACGAGTAAAACAGGTTGGTCACATTTCCATAAACAGGATGTATTAAACAAGGGGAAATATGCGTGAACTTATGGGTTGCGAACCTGACAGCTTTATTGTAGGCTATTTAGTGTCATCATTAAGGCAAAATAACGGTATGTATGTTATTAATCAATATTAGCCTACTATGCAGGTAGCCTAATGAACTTCGAGAACTCAATGAGAACAGCCTCTTGGAATTGATGTTTGACACTTTCATTGCATAATCAAACGAAATTCGCTGAACAAGCAGGCTAATTTGGCGTTTTCTAAGGTGAGACTGAAGCCATTGATAGCTTATTCTCAGCTGTTGCAGGTCCTTTTAGCGAATTTTAGCGAAATTTAACCGCACATATTTTGTAAAATAACAGCCCTGTCTGGAATTACCGGGAACTCATAGGCTAATGGTTAGTCCGAATAATATTGATCATACTCCATTTAGCCTATTCCTTGATCACACTAAACACGCACGAGCATGTCTGTTTCGCCATCATAAGCAATCCACCAAGGTGGAAAAGCAGGCTTTTAAAGGGAATGGGATATGACATTTTGATTGGTTTATTGAATGTCACGCCCAAGACACACCTATAATTAATGAAGCGACTAGGTTCAGCCCAGTTGCGCCATGCGCCGTGCTTAGCGCCAAAAAAACACGCCGTTAAAATAGCAAAAGTGGACTTGGACACGCCCTAAATGGACTTAGCGCCATGCGCTTAGACTAAGCGCCAAGATCGCCAAGATAGGGCCCTATGACTTTTTTTGCGCAAACATTCCAAATTTAAATCCAATGATCTAATGCTTGATTTAGGATGATGTTTTGAATTTCATATGGTCATAATTCCCAGTGAGTGTTACGTGTATGACAATACCAAGTATTAATTAAACCCCCCGGTGTAAAAACTAAGGAAATTAAGTTAAATGTTTGCGTTTGCCAAAATCCTCAAAAGACAGGACATTAAATTGATCAGCCCTAACGCTAACATCACGCTAACATCAGCCTGCTCTCCATAACCTTCTCTTTTCCTCCCTCACCCTGAGCTGCAGATTACTCCAGCCTGGCCCCTTTCGCCCTGATCTGCCGACCGCTCCAGTCCTGCCCCTCGCCCTGAGTTTGCAGACTGCTCCAGTCCTGTCCCTCCCCTGGTTTATGCCCTCGCCTTGATGCAACCGGAGTCCCAGATGCACCACCCTGCCCCTTTGAATTGAACGTTTTACATCCTTTTCATTGGACTTTCTACTTACCAGCTAGTTTGATTAGATCCCTCATTACAGTCTATTACCATCCATTCCACCCTTAGTTTAAACCGGGCCGGCCAGCGAAGGCTGGGCACCCCCACTCTCGCGTCAGGTTCCTTCCGAGATTTCTTCCCGTTGGGGAGTTTTTTCTCGCCACTGTTGAGTGTTTTTATTCCCACCGGGGAGTTTTTACCTCGTTTTGCTGGTTGGGGGTTAAGGCCAGCTGGCCTGGTTTTTTTGCACAATTTTCCTTCTGTTTCTCTGTGCAGCATCTTTGTGACAGTTCTCTGTAAAAAGCGCTATACAAATAAAATTTAATTGAATTCAATTCAGTTGAATCCATAAAGGTGTGTGGATGTGTGAAAACTTTCTGTGTGGTTACATGAGGTCACAACGTACAGAAGTTAATGTTTAAGGGCTGAGAGTATGTGGTCATTGTGGTTATTTCTGCAGGAAACCCTGAAAAGTGCCAAACTCTCGTGCTGCATAGATATGATGATATACAGTACCTGCCATCCAAATCTAGCTGGAACCAGCTGCATACCATTTGGAATTGGGTGATGGGTTTTTTTCTGTACCAAGCTGGCTCAACAGCTGGACAAGGTTTTGCCAGCATGGTTGCTATGTCAACCATATTGTTGCCAGCTTGACCATCTCCAAACCATCTTAAAACCAGGGTGGAACCAAGTTGCAATTTCCAGAAAGAATATCATTCTCATTTGGGAAAATGAAAGGTTGCTTTCATGGCGTTGAAAAGACATTCTGGTCTCATGAACAGTGTTTTTGTGGTTTTGTTTATAAACAGCAGACACCATTGCAGTTGTATTTTGCTAATATTATTTTCTTTGCACATTTTATTTATCAATTTAATTGATCAGTGTATGTTAAAAAAATTTATTTAGTTTTAATTTAAAGTCAGGAATGTATCCTTTTAATTTAGTAGACAGTATGATAAAAGTAATTGATTATCGGCACAAAAAATCAGTCCAAAAACTATTGGTATCGGTATCTGCCTTAAAAAAAACCCTTAACGATTCAACTCTGTCCTACTCCACTCTGGAATGTACACTTATGCGATAACACCATATAAAATCTCTGCTGGTACATGTTGTTACAGCTGAAAGATGAATATTTGCTTTTGACAGTATGTTGCACACACACACACACACAGTAAACTAGTTGGTGGAGCATACAAATAGCACACACACACACACACACACACACAGGAGAAGTAATATGAGCTCATATGAGTTATTTCAAACATCCACGCTGTGGAAAGGCGCGAACAGTGTGTGCGGAGTAAGCTGGAGGCCCTAAAATATAGCCGGAAAGGGGAGGAGACGAGAGAAAAGCCGAGAAGAGGAAATACAAGCAGAAGGGAGAAGGGTGGGATTAGAAAATGGAGAGGAAAAGAGAGGAGAGGAGACCTGCCGTAAGTATAGGGAAGATAACAGCCGGACACTCAGTAGGGATTAGTGTAACAGCAGTGGGTAATAATTTAATCAATCCCTGAACAAAATAACACTCAGCAGCGGAGAACTGTGGGTAGCACATGCAAGAGATCAGCCAGAGTGCATTGTGGGCTTCAAAATGACTAGAATAACCTCAAAACAAAAATTAAAATCCTAGTTATTCACATACACAAAGCAAATACTCTCTATACATCAGCAAAAACGAAGAAAAAAAACTTAGAAATGTAAGTTACAACTAAACTTTCACTGATATGTTTCACATGGCACAAATAGACGTAGTACTCTAAAGCATTGGCACCCATGTTTTTCTACATGCATTCAAATAACTTTGCCTGACTTGGTGCTTGTTAATCTGAAAGAGAAAGTATTTTGTATCTGTGTGAACAATGTGTAAAATGGGGATGTTATCCACTACTTAAATTCTCAACAAATCTTTTGCATTTTTCATCATAAAACATTTACAGTATGTCTGCATTACATGGAAAGTGAAAGCAAGTGCATTTTCTAAATATGCTATGTTTGTGTAGTAAGGCTATTGGTAATAATAATGGCAGTTTGCATAGCTCCATACAGTATAGCCTAATTAGGGTCAATACTTGTGGTGCTAAGAACTAATTATATATTTTTTATTCTTAAGCAAGAACTGTGGTCCTTGGTGCACATTGTGTAAATGTGATAATAATGTTATTGTTAATTTGTACAGAGTAAAGTATCTAGGAATTGTGCATACAATTATCTGTAATTCTTCAAATTTAGATGACATATGCATTCATATTTGTTGTTAATTTCTGCATTGTATGTAATACTTTAGGGCATTTGCAGTTTTTCCTCAATGGTTTAGACACATTTTCTGAAATTAAAACTAATTTCTCAAAATTATAAACACAAAACCCACACGGTCAACTCTTTCTGCAAAACTTCATATATGATTTGTCAAAATCAAGCACTATTTTCAAAACCACACACACTCATCCCAAAATGATTTTTTTCCTTTAAATAATAAACACTACACAACAAATGAATATATTATAGAATATATATAGAAATTATAAATGCCAATTACACACTAGTGTAAAAAATGAAAGACACTATTACCATTATATTAGTTAGACCAGTATTGTTTGAGTGTACTGGCCCACTCAAATATTGTTCTTTTTTATTTTTCCAAATTACAAAAATGTCGTACAGAGTAAAATAAAAACAAACTGGAGAAAATGGGAAAAAAAAAAAGAAAAAAAACTTCTGTACTGGGAGTAAACTAAAAATGTAAAAATAAATGAGTCTGGTCTCTGCTCTTGATCAAGCCACATATTCTCATGTATATCACACATTAAATTTTCTCTGGCCAAGCAGTGGGAGAAGTGTCTTTTGGAATGACACAGCCACCCTTGGCATGACTTTGCATGTTCTCCCCATGTCTGCGTGGGTTTCCTCCGGGTACTCCAGTTTCCTCCCGCAATTCAAAGACATGCAGGTTAGACTAATTGGGGGGGCATTAACAGGGCGTTGCTGTAAAAGAGAATGTGTGCTCAGTCAACCTACCTTGTATAAATAAAGGTAAATAAAAAAAATTAAATGAAAAAGCAATGGTTTAATTGAACCAACTTTCAAACAGAGCATCACGGTGGAAACTCACATTGTCCCATATGACATAACATGTGAGCTGCTCTGGTCTATCTTGTGTGTGTGTAAGTGTGTGTACATGTGAGTGTTGCTGTGTGTATGTGTGTGTGTGTCTGTGTGGAGCTCATTTCTGCAGCACTGTGAAAGCCATATTTCCCCCGTGTTTCAGGTCCTCTTTACAGTAAGGCTGGTAAGATGCTAAGACTGTGCTTAGCTACTCTGACTTGCAGAGGGGACAGGCTCTCCCATATTTGCTCCTTGTAGGGGTGGTTCGGTACGTACATGAGGGATACTGCCAGCTTAGCTTGTGCACACTATGCTGTCTGTACTGTGGTCCCCTTGTAGTAAATATGAAAGTGTAGACCCATTGGCCAAAAGACCTGTTCTAGCACTATAACCTCACATTGTTTTTTTTCCAGACTGTTCACTCTCTGCTCCTGGAATGTTTGGATGATCTTGTGATTGATCAGCTAGATAGATTTAATTCCTATCTGAGTCATGAACCACCACAGGAATATAATCCCATTCCAAGGAGTTACCTAGAGAAGCTGAACAGGACCACGACTGTGAAGGAAATGTTGGAGCGCTATGACAGAGAGGGCGCTGTGAAGGTCACGCTGTACATCCTGGAGAAGATGGGCCTGAACGAGGAGGCTGCATCACTGCGGAGGGGAATGGAGAGCAGTAAGACTTTCTGTTTTTTATCTTTGTTTGAATGAAACAGACAGTGAGAGCAAAATTGAATGTTATGTATCTGTTTTATATATATATACGTATATATATATAAATATATATATATAGTGCCCTCCACTATTATTGGCACCCCTGGTAAAGATGAGTAAAAAGGTAATAAAAAATTTATCGTTTGGTGAATTAGCTTAATCTCACAGTGAAAAAATGAGAAACATCCAACCTTTAATTGAAGTAAATTTATTATGAGAAAAAAAATCCCTCATCAAGAAATAATTATTGTTTGTGTGTGTGTGTGTGTGTGTGTGTGTGTGTGTGTGTGTGTGTGTGTGTGTGTGTGTGTGTGTGTGTGTGTGTGTGTGTGTGTGTGTGTGTGTGTGTGTGTGTGTGTGTGTACGTGTACTGTACAGGGAGCCGAATGCAACATTAAACGCTATGATTTTACCTTGGATTTTTTCAGTGGCCATTACTGACAGCCAGCCTTGCCCCCCACTTGCAGTCATTCATGGTAAATTGAAAATGTCTCTACTGTACATTTGCACAACATAGTTGACTGTGATGAATAAAGCCTCCCCAGAAATCTTTATGTCCATTACTAAAATTACACACACACTCACTCACACTCACACACACACAAACACACACACTCAATTTTCCAGCACTGAGGGAGATTCAGAAATCTTATTTGTCAGACACGGCTATCCAGGGAACATTGCGGCATATTACAAAACAGTCTACTACTATAACCACACAGAAGACTTTGTTCAATCACAAGACAAAGCATGTAGTGTCCTGTATCAACAATAATAATCTGCTCTGCTGCACATCTAAATAATTAGAAACTGGCTAAATGTCATGGCCTGCTATACACTAGTCCAGCTGCTTCAGTCACAAAGTCACAGGGTCATGACCTAAAAATGTATAGGATTTCACGGTTTTTTTTTTTAAACAGTCAAATTCACATTTAATAACAGCATTAAATTATTATGTATTAGCCACCCCATAGAAAAAAACTGGATTTATAAAGTTCTTTCGCTTCATTAAATGGGTGTGACCGGCAACACGGCTGCCAGTCTTTTCACCGTTTTTTTACGGGATATTATTTACAGTGGACTAAACTGACCCTGATTCTATCCTTATTTTAGATGCATCTTTGAGAGCAGTCCAAGACAAGCTGAAAGCTAAGCTAAGGAAAAGATATGAACACATTTTTGAAGGTGTGGCCAAGAAGGGACGGTCAGCCCTGCTCATCAAAGTCTACACTGAAGTCTTCATAACCGAGGGTGAATGTGGACAGGTTAATAACGAACATGAGGTTTGGAATATTGAGGCCGTGTCCAAAAACACACTTGCAGAAGAGGTGCAGATTGAATGCAACAGAATATTTCAGCCGTTACCTGGAGAAGAAGACCATTTCAGATCTGTGCTGACCAAAGGGATAGCTGGCATCGGCAAAACGGTCTCTGTGCAGAAGTTCATTTTGGACTGGGTGGAAGGCAAGGCAAACAGAGACATTCATTTGATATTTCCTCTCCCTTTTCGAGAGCTGAATCTGATGAAGGACAGAAAGATCAGTCTGCTGGGACTCATTCAGCACTATCACCCAGAGATGAAACTGTGCAAAACAGTGGACCTGAACAGCAGTAGCGTGCTGTTCATCTTTGATGGCCTGGATGAGTGTCGGCTCCCCTTAAATTTCGATGACAATGAGACATGGTATGATGAAACAGAGGCACTATCAGTGGACATGCTGCTGACCAACCTCATTCTGGGAAATCTTCTTCCCTCCTCTCTCCTCTGGATCACCTCCCGACCAGCAGCAGCCAATCTGATCCCTCATGAATGCATCCAGAGAGTAACCGAGGTGCGAGGCTTCAATGACCCACAGAAGGAGGAGTACTTCTGGAAGAGATTCAATAATCAGGAACTGGCTAGCAAAATTATCTCACACATAAAGTCATCACGAAGCCTCCACATCATGTGTCATATTCCAGTCTTCTGCTGGATTTCAGCGACTGTTCTCGAGAGACTACTGGACAAATCGGAGGTTGGGCAAATCCCCAAGACTCTTACTCAGATGTACACACAATTCCTGTGCATTCAAATTATGATAAAGAACCAGAAGTACCATAGAAGTCACGAAACAAACACAAAGGAAATGCAAGAGACAGATAGAGAAATCACTGTTAACCTGGGAAAGCTGGCCTTTCAAAATCTGGAAAAGAACAATCTCATATTTTATGAGCAAGACCTGAAAGAGTCTGGCATTGATGCCAGTAAAACTCCAGAATACTCCGGGTTGTACACAGAAATCTTCAAAGAGGAATTAGGGCCATATGAGGACAAAACATTCTGCTTTGTACATCTGAGCATTCAAGAGTATCTTGCCGCTTTGTCTGTACACTTCCTGTATGCCACCAATAAAGAAAACCCATTAAATCTGGACATGTCAAAGCATACCAATCCAGATGGTGGGATAATATTATCTGCAGTACACAGGAGTGCTATGGACAAAGCCTTACAGAGTCCAAATGGGCACCTGGACCTATTCCTCCGCTTCCTTCTGGGAATCTCGCTGGACAGTCAAGCTCTTTCAGGACTTCTGCCACTTACAGGAAGTAGCTCACAAAATGTCATGGAAACCATAAAATACATCAAGGAGAAGATCAGCAAGAGCCCATCTCCAGAGAGGACCATCAATCTCTTCCACTGCCTGAGCGAACTCAATGACGATTCTCTAGTACAGGAAATCCAGAGTTACGTGGAGTCAAACAGTCTCTCCTATCAGAAGCTCTCCCCAGATCAGTGCTCAGCACTGGCCTATGTGCTGGTGATGTCAGAGAAGCAGGTGGATGTGCTTGATTTGAAGAAGTACAACACGACACAGGCTGGATATCGTAGACTGCTGCCTGTTCTCAAGCATGCCAGGGCAGCTTTGTGAGTTTCTGTGACACAAAGAAGGGATGCACAAAAGGTCCACCTATTTTATCCACAGACTTGAGAACTACAATTCAAAATTTCTTTTATTATTATTAATAATATAATATTGTTATTATGTTCTATATGGATAAAATGTGAATACAAAGATTCACATTTTCACTGATTCAGGCCAAAAATGATTAATAATCAGGAATGTTTTAAATACATAGACAATTGGAAAATTGAGTTTATTGAACCATCAGAACATTTTTGTTAGTGAGCATTAATGTTTGCAGTTGTACAAATTATTGGAAATTGAATGATATGAAATTGAATGATAGCACTGAGATATGACCAATTTACAAAAAAAAAAAACATTCCTACATTTCTATAACAACGGATAAGGCTCTGAATCCATCCAAAGCATTTTTCTCTAACGTCCAGCAGACAGATTTAAATTTCTGGACAAAATAATTTGGTCATGTATTTTTAAACCAAGCAAAAATTAAGCAATGCCAAAGCAAAACATTTTACATGTGTTTATGGCCAGATTATTTCCAACACCAGTCCCATGAATCAAAAAATCTTTGTAGTGGAATCAGCACTTCAGATAAAGTACGGTTCGATTCAAAGTATTTTGAAACACTACTCTAATTTATTTGCTGTTTTCAGCAGTGGAGTTCCAACCTGAATTGAAAGCCAGTGCACACATAAAATAAAAAAAGGTTTAAAAGGACTCCTCACTTGTAATATGTAACTGACAACTGTTAATTGATGTCCAGTCGCATTGGACTTGGGTGATGGGTGCCTGGTGGTAACTGGCAGGTGCTGATTTTGTTGACAGGTGGGATTGTCTCTTGTCTGCAGGTTGCAGTTCTGTGATCTCACCCCAGCCTTGTGTTCCCTGCTGATCTTGGTCTTGAAGTCCCCCACCTCACTCCTGAGAGAGCTGGACCTCGGATACAATAGAAAACTGGGGGACAAAGGTGTCAAGCTGCTTTGCGCTGGACTGCTGACTCCCCACTACAGACTGCAAACTCTGGGGTACCAAAGCATAAAAACTATCAAACCATAAAAGCTTCAGGAGAAACACAGTTTAGTTATCATCTGTTTCACATGCAGCTGTGTTTCACTGTTTTGGATATCAAGGCCTTACCTAGGGTTCATAGAACTTCATGATTCCTTTTGTAATGTTTAGCTCCTTCCCCCCTGCACTGCAAGGTCGCCATTGACTCTTCTCAAGCCTCTTTTGAGTAATTTAACTGTTCTGGGGGGTTTCTCTCTATACAGGATTCAAGGTATGTATGCATGTTTTCGATACAGCATGCATGTCCCTTATGGAAATGTAATATACTGCAGTATATTTTAAATATATTGTGACGTTAATTTTGATATATTTACAATATACTGCAGTATATTATTTTTCCATAAGGGGTGTGTATTTTTCTTGTGCTTGTGTGTGTGTGTGTGTGTGTGTGTGTGTGTGTGTGTGTGTGTGTGTGTGTGTGTGTGTGTGTGTGTGTGTGTGTGTGTGTGTGTGTGAACATTGAGGGAGCTTATATGTTCCCTCCACAGGTTAGGAGACTGTAGTCTCACAAAGGGCTGCTGTGAAGATCTGGCCTCAGTCCTGCGCTCACGCCACTCAGAGCTGAGAGAGCTGGATCTGAGAAGCAATGACCTGCTGGACTGTGGAGTGACAGCGCTCTCTGCTGGACTGGAGGATCCCCTCTGTAAACTGCAGAAACTGGGGTGAGGCCTTAGAGAATGTAATAGATAGGGTAGAGACACATCGAACCAGGAAGTATAATTGCGGTCAACAGACATGCTCAGCTGTGTCCTTGGAGTGAGTCACTTTGTGTCCACTGGCACCTCCTCTACTCTGTGCCCCAGAAACCGATCTTTGGTTCCTACCTCCCTCCACTGTCCCAATAGTGGAGAAGACGAGCGAAGCGGTTCCAAACTCAGCTTCTCCTCCCCTCCGGCGAAGCATACATCGATGTATCCTACTGTTTTTTTATATTTTTGGGTGACATCATCGCGCTCACGCCCACAGAGGCAACAGTGATGATGCGTAGCTATGCCTTCTATGAATTTCCCCAAGATAATGATGCCCCAATGAAAGATATTTAGCCTAAATTGTGTGTGCTTCAGTAGGTTATTAGTACACAAAGGACATAGCATCCTACAATGGATAACAAAACGCCAGTCCGTTTTTGTGGTTAATATCCTACATAAAAATTTGGCAATTTAAGTCGGGGATACAGCTTTACGCTATTGCTTGTACATTAACATTTCTTATTAACGAACATGACTATACATAAACATAGCTTAAACATGACAGCTACCATTTCAGTATGTGAATATGCATTAATTAATTTATTCAACCAATCATTTCCAAAGGACATTTTTAAATTTGATTTCAGATGTTACAGTGGGAAATAGGCCTAATTGTTTTTTTCAGTGTGACCACTGCGATACTATGAACATTGGGAATAATATCTCCGATAATATGACGATAATTCATTCCACTAATCTAGTCTACAGGAATCTTTCAGAATTTGCCTATGTGGTATGCAAGGAACTGATGGCAATATTAGGCTGTAGTGTAGCTACAGTAGCCTATATGAGGTGAATTAGTGCTCGGTATGTTCAGACATTGGGTACATCGGGATTTTGGAATTACAGTAGGCTAAATTGTTATGTTTGCATAGGCTATACTACATGATGTTCACTTTGATTTAATACTGATTACATATTAATTAGTGTCTCGACGCGAACTGCAATGTCAGGTAGGCGACATGTTTATAGCTACTTTGACTTGAAAGTTAAAAGATATTTTGTAGCTTTAGATGGGCTGGCCGTGCATAAGATCTGTGATTGGCACTGGGACTCATTGTGGGCTCGGCATCAGTCAAAGTTATGATAGGGCAACTTCATCAATAGTCGACGGCGATTTTGATGACAGTGAAGCAGATTCGCTGTCCCAATTTTCTATTTGTCACCCAAAATGAATGGAGCCCAATGGGGAAACTGGCCTTTCGAACTCAAATCTACGTTTTGCAGAGGGCGACATTATATCTGGTGCTGAGGTTGAGAGCCGAAAGCTGGCTCCTTGGATGAGGCATGACCAACTGACAAACACCTTTTTACATTTAAAAAATATATATAATTACATCAGGCTGATTGACACAACCACCTTCCTTGCCGCCTGCTTGTCACGGATGTGTGGTCAGGTTAGAAATGGTGGACACTGCCTACCTTATGAATATCCAGCAACAATACAATTATTTAATTTCCTACATACCGTAAATGGTTTTTGTTCATATTACATTACAGGCATTTAGCAGACGCTCTTACCCAGAGTGACTTACACATCTTTCTGCATTTTTTTTTTTACATAGCATCCATTTATACAGCTGGATATATACTGAAGCAATGCAGGTTAAGTACCTTACGTGTCCTACCAGGGAATAAAACCTGCAAAATTTAGGTTACAAGACCAGTTCATAAAACTACTAGTAAGTGTTTTGCAAGGTAGTGGGTAGGACATGCCCCTTTAAGAAGTGAAGTTCACTGGCTTTCCGTCAACCTTTTCTCATACCTATGTTGCATTTTCTGTGCATTGAAATGTGTTAATTCGGGTGACACAGTGAATGTGGCAGTGCCCTGAGATACTGGTATTCCTTGTCTCCTCTCTGCAGGCTGTCAGGCTGTGGAGTCACAGAGAGAGGTTGTCATCCCCTGGCTTCAGCTCTGCAATCAAACCCCTCACATCTGATAGAGCTGGATCTGAGCTACAACCACCCAGGGGACTTAGGCGTGAAGGCACTGTCTGCTAGACTGGAGGACCCCGGCTGTGCACTGGAGAAGCTGATGTAAGCATACTGGGTGTGAATGTTTAGTCATTTGTTACACTTCTGTCTCTTATTTTTCTCTCTCTCTTCTTTTGCCTCTGCAGTTTGGACCATGGTGGAGAGTGCAGGATCAAATCAGGGATGCACAAATGTAAGTTTAACATTCAACATTCGAGTTGGAAAGCTGTGCAGAATGAACATAGATATTCAGGGTAACAGTGCCTCTTAAAAATCTTATGGTCTATTGATCAGTTGTTGCCTATGTCTCTTCCCCTATCCTATTTCCCCATCCTTTCTCTCTGCCATTTAAATTCAGTATGCTTTATTGCATGAAATACATAGTGTAAATATTGTCTAAGCAGAGAATGTATGTAGTAATACCAAAAAGTATACATTGAAACCAATGAGCACAGGAGATTAAAACTTGAATAACTATAACTGTTACATATGAAATGAACATTTTCAATAATTGTGCATACTGAACATATATCATTATAATTGGATTTGTAATTAGTCAGCACTGATGTGTATATTGTGTTCTGAGTGGGACAGTTGGCCATTTTCCTCCTCCTTCATGGAAGGGAATGAAACAAATGTAAGTTTAAAAAAAATGATTAGTTATACTTTCCTCGTTGCTGAAAGATTAATCCATCAGAGCCAGGTTTTTGCTCTAAACATCTCTTTACTCTAAACTCTCTCCCTCCCTCCCTCCATTGGCCGGTTAACCCGGTAGATGACTGCCACCTCACACTGGACTCAAACACTGCCACTCCGAATGTGGTCCTATCCGAGGGGAACAGGAAGGCGTGCCGCAAATTTAAGAACTACGATGGCAAGAAAACCCCTTCAGTGCTCTGCAAGGAGCCGCTGACTGACCGCTACTACTGGGAAGTGGAGTGGGGGCCAGGAAGTTTGGAGGTAGGCGTGGCCTACCAAATACCCACAAACGACTGCACGAGCCTCGGAAATGATGACCAGTCCTGGGCCATAAGGTGTGACCCCGAGCAGATCAGGGCCTGGCATAATGACAAGGTCGCACACATCATGAAGCATCACCCCCATGTCAAAAACAGGGCGGGAGTGTACCTGGACTGGCCAACTGGTATCCTGGCCTTCTATAAGATCTCCTCCAAAGGACCCATCCACCTGCACACCTACCATGCCACCTTCACCAAGCCCCTCTACCCAGCTTTTGCTCTCTCTGTGGATGTCCCTATGGCTCTGTACTAGTTATTCGCTAACACATATTTTTATCATACAAAGAGATGAATATGTCAACCAAAGTGTTTGATTGTGCATGCAAATGAACTCAGGGTTGCAAACTTTTGGCTGGAGCTGAGATTTTGCGATCATTGACTCAGCTTTTGGGGGCGGGTAATTTGCGATCGTGGACCGGAGGTTGAGTTTGGGAGGGTGGGTTTGGGATTGCCCTGTAGAAAGCCTTTAGCAGTGTTAGAAATAAGATGACTAGCGTGACAGCATCTGATCTTGGTCATTTGTGTGTGTGTCTTGTATTCAGCCTTGGGGGGGGGTGGAATATGACCGGGGTGGGGGTGGAGTGTGAGGGGGTATATAAAAATATATTAAATACATTTTACAGTTTTTCTCAATTGTTTACACACAAAAACTGGAACTTATGACACAATGACCACAACCTGTAACTCATGTGCCAACTCCCTAAACCAATTCTGCTGAACTATAAACACATTTCCTGCTGTAGACCCAGATTTCAATTCTAAACCACACTTTCTTCAAAACACTACACACAATTATCTGCTTTAGACCCAGATTTCAATTCTAAACCACACTTTCTTCAAAACACTACACACAATACTCTCTATTTTGCACACTCTTCATCAATGCCAAATCTCCTTGTGTTCAGACAGAACACACTGCCATTCAAATGGCAAAACTTCCATTTCCAAGGCCGTTGTGCAATTTCCAATCAAAGCTTGAGCAATATAAGGGCCAGAGGTGAGCTCCTGGTTTGGAGAACAATGGATGGCAACATTGAAGTGAGAGGTGATCAGAGAGGCAGAGGAGTGAGAGTAAGAGGAGGACGAGGAAGAGGAGGATGAGGAGGAGGAAGAGGAGGACGAGGAGGAGGCATGTGGCGATATAGCTCCTGAGGCATTTCAGGGCTGGATTCGCCATACTAGGTGATACTTCCCCCCGCTGCTTGGCCAGCGAGAACATAGCCTGTGATGTCGATGAGGTCCTATGTGGCCAGACAGGAACCGAAGACAGGATGCAGCCTAGTTTTTTTGTCCTTTTTTAATTTACATTTTTCTTTCTTTTTTTGTTGACTGTACTGGACTATTTTCTATTGTTTGTTCTGTGCAAATCATTTACACATCCAGTTGTGTTTGCTGTGATGTATAGGCTACAGCACTTTTGGAAAAAATAAAGAAATATTTTTGTTGTTACTGTATATTTGTGTATTGTTTTATATTTGAGTAAAAACATTATACAGTAATATTTTACAACAGGAGTAAGCGTACAGTAACATTGAACATGAGAAGGCATAATGCTTCTGATAAGGCCTACATACTGGTGTTTTCCCATTCATAGTAGTGTTTTCCATTCAGCACATCAGTGTTCAATGGTTCTTAGAAATGTCTACTCATATGATGGTCTGTGTGTGTCATTTGAACACAAACTACCATTTTGAGGAGACATGACATTGTTTTGAAGGCAAAGTAGCATTTTGCAGGAGATATGTAGGGTTTTGCATTTTGTGTGTGTGGTTTTTGGATTTGTGTTTAGAGTTTTGAGAAAATGAGGTATGCTTTCAAAAAATGTGTGTAAGCAATTGAGAAAAACTGTAAATCAGAAAGGAGTTATTTTGTGTCCTTTACAGTTTTTCTCAATTGCTTACACACATTTTTTGAAAGCATACCTCATTTTCTCAAAACTCTAAACACAAATCCAAAAACCACACACACAAATGATGTGCTGAATGGAAAACACTACTATGAATGGGAAAACACCAGTATGAAGGCCTTATCAGGAGCATTATGCCTTTTCATGTTCAGTGTTACTGTACGCTTACTCCTGTTGTAAAATATTACTGTATAATGTTTTTACTCAAATATAAAACAATACAGAAATATACAGTAACAACAAAAATATTTCTTTATTTTTTCCAAAAGTGCTGTAGCCTATACATCACAGCAAACACAACTGGATGTGTAAATGATTTGCACAGATCAAACAATAGAAAATAGGCCCAGTACAGTCAACAAAAAAAGAAAGAAAAATGTAAAATAAAAAAGGACAAAAAAACTAGGCTGCATCCTGTCTTCGGTTCCTGTCTGGCCACAGGACCTCATCGACATCACAGGCTATGTTCTCTCTGGCCAAGCAGCGGGGGAAGTATCGCCTAGTATGGCGAATCCAGCCCTGAAATGCCTCAGGAGCTATATCGCCACATGCCTCCTCCTCGTCCTCCTCTTCCTCCTCCTCGTCCTCCTCTTCCTCGTCCTCCTCGTCCTCCTCTTACTCTCACTCCTCTGCCTCTCTGATCACCTCTCACTTCAATGTTGCCATCCATTGTTCTCCAAACCAGGAGCTCACCTGTGGCCCTTATATTGCTCAAGCTTTGATTGGAAATTGCACAACGGCCTTGGAAATGGAAGTTTTTCCATTTGAATGGCAGTGTGTTCTGTCTGAACACAAGGAGATTTGGCATTGATGAAGAGTGTGCAAAATAGAGAGTATTGTGTGTAGTGTTTTGAAGAAAGTGTGATTTAGAATTGAAATCTGGGTCTAAAGCAGATAATTGTGTGTAGTGTTTTGAAGAAAGTGTGGATTAGAATTGAAATCTGGGTCTACAGCAGGAAATGTGTTTATAGTTCAGCAGAATTGGTTTAGGGAGTTGGCACATGAGTTACAGGTTGTGGTCATTGTGTCATAAGTTCCAGTTTTTGTGTGTAAACAATTGAGAAAAACTGTAGTATACAAACCCCAATTCCAAAAAAGTTGCAACAGTATGTAAAACACTTTTTTACATATATTTAATTGAAAACAGTACAAAAACAAGATATTTAATGTTTTACCATATTAAAGGGTAAGTTCGCTATTTTGGACCTTGGACCCTATTTGCGGTCCGTCCTCCATGAACCTGACCCATGAAGTCCATTTTTTCGCTGATCGGTCCAGTATTGAGTTCGGTACAGATTTCCTGTAGGCTCTCACTGGGCTACAATGGAAGTGAACGGGGCAATCAGAAATGTTATGGAAAAACAACGATAAATGTGCTTTTATAGCTCAGTGTGTATTCTTACGGTCTCAGTATGCTCTCCTGTGAAATGTAGGCTATCGCATACGCAAACCGAACGTTGAAACAACAGTTCCATTTGAAACAGAACTATTTCTCCGACCGCACTACCTCGCACTGTAAACTTCCGCAGTCTAGCTACATTGTAGAGAGGCCGCTTGAAAAGCAGTTGATCACAAATCCTGACCTCCCGTTGGAGTTTACTAGCTAGTAGCCTACAGCAGAAATATTTGTAACGCAGTTTTTGTAATCATCATTTGTAATAATTCATCACAGCAATGGTGCGCGAATGTGCAGTCCCCGGTTGTGGGAATAAAATGTCTGGACGCTCAAATACCAGTTTTCACAGGCTCCCGTTCTCTGACCCAGAAAGATTAAGACTTTGGCTGGTTGTCTTACGGATCGACATAAACACTCCAGTCAATCAACTCCGTTTGGCAGACTCGCGAGTTTGTGGAGCGCATTTCGACGCTACTGATTTCTGTAACCGCAAATCAGAAGCAAAACACTGGTTTCTAAAGAACACAGCTGTCCTTGTGTCGGACCTGCAGCACTATCAAGCACCGGAGCGGAGGTAAGTTATATTTAGCTATAACGTTACTAACATTTTTATTTTTTTTGAGCGCGTCCTCTGACCCAGCACTCAATACCAACTAACAAAATCCGAGCTTGACATAAGTTGTTTTCTTGTAACAAAACTGTCGGAAACGTTCATCAACTATAACTTTTTACAATTCTATAATGTTTTATTTACAAATGCTTGACGCATGGTGTCCTGTCCAAAGTTCTCATCTATCACATATCTGTTGGCAGTCATAGTGTAATGGTAATCAATGGAGATGATCCAGTGTCATCCACGGATACATCCAGGTTTTCAATGGCATTCGGTAGCAACAGATCCCACTCCCTACAACACAAACTTTCCTCCTCTCTGGGCATCTGCTTGCACCTCTTGCAAGAACACCAAAAGTCCCCCGAAATTCTTGGTCTAGCCTCGGCAGCGACTTCGGATAACATTACCTGCGCAACTTCAGCCTCTCTCTCTTCTCTTGCTCTCTTATCATCCATCTCTTGTAGTTCCGTGTCCGTGTATTCTGGCTCAAATCTGTAGCCAGTAACGTCAAAGTCAAAATCGAATTCTTCGTCTTCGTAATCATTATAGTCATCCATCATCCAAGTTTTTTTGTGGAAATTGTAGCCTACGTTGCTGCAGGTAAACAAACGCAGACTGCTCAGCTAGATAGTTTCGTAAACGGCCGGCACACCTTCCCGCTCCCCTACCCCCGACACATAGTACTCCGCGAGTGCAGCGCAAACAAGCAACAGAGAAATGCTTACTTCCAAGCCATGCCAAGCACGTAAAAATGTTCGGATTGAGATACATTTCACAGGAGAGCATACTGAGACCGGTAACAATATACCCTGAGCTTCCCGTCTCATTTATTGTACATGAAAGCACATTTATCGAACATTTCTGATTGCCCCGTTCACTTCCATTGTAGCCCAGTGAGAGCCTACAGGAAATCTGTACCGAACTCAATACTGGACCGATCAGCGAAAAAAATGGACTTCATGGGTCAGGTTCATGGAAGACGGACCGCAAATAGGGTCCAAGGTCCAAAATAGCGAACTTACCCTTTAACTTTATTGATTTTTGTAAATATAAGCTAATTCCAAATTTGATGCCTGCAACACGTTCCAAAAAAATTGGGACGGGGGTAAAAAAAAAAAAAGACTAGGAAGTTAAAAAAACACCTGTTTGGAACATTCCACAGGTAAACAGGTGATGCTATCATGACTGGGTATAAAAGGATATCAAAAGACTAATGATATCTTATTTTCAGGTACTCTTACAAGCAATACTATAACCTCTCTGCATTTGAATGGATCTCTATGGGAATTGGGGGGTGGGACTAGATTAAGCTGTAAATTATACGGGAATAGTATGGAACCCATGGTTGGCTAAATGGCTGTAAATCATCAAGGGTCTGCGGTATCAAACGAGCCTCAAACCATCACTGCTGCCTGATATGCAGTAGATATGGATGGATCACTTGAAGGGTTGTATCCAATGATTTCACAACATAAGAAATCGAGCTGGCCATCCAACGGCCATCCAACCGGTAAGGCACCAGGTGTCGACGGCATCCACCCGGAGTACATAAAACATCAAGGCAAGAAGGCAACCGACTGGCTGTGCTCCTTCCTCTCCGCGTGTCTCTGCTGCTCAAAGCTGCCAAAGATCTGGCGCCGCACCAAGGTGATTGCCCTGCCGAAGCCAAATAAGCCGAGCGATGACCCCAAGGGATACCGGCCCATCTCGCTGCTGTGTGTTCCATAGAAGCTCCTAGAACATTTCCTCCACGCGTGTCTCAACACAGTGATCGACCCCCAGCTGCCCAACGAACAGGCTGGATTTCGAAGCGGCAGGTCAATGGCAGACGAGGT
Source organism: Synaphobranchus kaupii (assembly GCA_029718625.1). Classification (NCBI taxonomy): domain Eukaryota; kingdom Metazoa; phylum Chordata; class Actinopteri; order Anguilliformes; family Synaphobranchidae; genus Synaphobranchus; species Synaphobranchus kaupii. The sequence goes on along the minus strand of CM056395.1, from coordinate 20,066,750 downwards.
GACCCTCCTGTGCAAGACATAGAGGACAGCTTCCAGGCAGGTGAGAAGGCTGGGGCCGTCTTCCTGGACCTCACAGCTGCATATGACATTGTCTGGCTGCGTGGACTACACATGAAGCTTCTGGAAACCATCCCGGACAAGCACATGGTGAGCTTCATAATGGAGATGTTGCGCAATCGTAGCTTTCGGCTACACACCAGCAACGGCCAATGCAGCAGGGTGACAAAACTCAAGAATGGCGTCCCACAGGGCGCAGTGCTGGCACCAATGTTGTTTAACAGCTATATCCATGACCTGCCCGCAACCCAATCAAGGAAGTACGGTTATGCAGACTACCTGGCCATCCTGGGAAGCAGCAGAAGAGGGCCTCTCTGAAGACATGAACATCTTGTCTTCATACCTGAAGAACTGGCGCCTCAAGCTCAGCGTGGGTAAGACCACATCATCAATGTTCCACCTCAACAACAGGGAAGCTACTCGCGAGATGAACGTCATGGTGGACAACGCCCGGCTACAGTTCCAGTCCGTCCCCACGTACCTCGGTGTAAAGCTCGATAGAACGTTGACGTTCAAACAACACCTGGAAGGTGCCAAGGCAAAGACAACCGCCCGCGCCATGCTGATACGGCATCTAGCCGGTACCACATGGGGAGCCACGACGAAGACACTGCGCATTTCCATCGAGGCCCTGGTGTTCTCTGCCGCCGAGTACTGCGCTCCGGTCTGGTGCCATAGTCCCCACGTCAAGAAGCTGGATGTTGCCCTCAACAGCGCCCTGCGGACTGTCTCCGGATGCATAAGAGCCACTCCGGTAAACTAACTAGCCGTCCTCGCTGGTATCGCCCCGGCCGATGTCAGAAGAGAAGCAGCCATGCTGGCCCTCTTTCGAAAGGCACAGACCAGTGAATCCCACCTCCTCCACAAGATCGTCACGGAAAAGCCACGACACGCGCGCCTCAAGTCCCGGCACCCCTTTGCCACGCACGCCCACGAGCTGCTCCGCACAGCACCAGCTGACGCTTCCAAGACCGACTGGGTCAAGGCGAGATGGAGGGACCAGTGGAAGTCAGCAGAACCATCTAGGCTGCACCGCTATATCGATGACCCCATGGGCGTTCCTGGCCAGGACCTACCGCGAAAGCAGTGGACAACCCTCAACCGCTTCAGGACCGGCGTCGGACGCTACGGTGTAGCAATGAAGAGGTGGGGCCTCGCGGACAGTGCTTTCTGCGAGTGCAGGGACCCGACACAGACTGTAGACCATATAATCACCAGTTGCCCCAAACATCGGCCACCGAATGGCGAACGTGGTTTGATCGACCTGGACGATGACACGTTGGCCTGGCTCGCCTCAACGGAGCTGCAGGTCTAAAGACATACGCCAGAAGAAGATAAGTACAATAAATGACCACTATAAATATTCCCAATTTAGTACACATTTATAAAGTACACTAAAATACAGCTTATAATACACTTACAACAAAGTACACTTTTTAAAAGTATACCTAAATACCATACAAGTGTTGCAGAATTAGTGCACTTATTTTTAGTACATTAAAGTTCCACTTTATGACAACTATTTTGAAGTGCACTTTTTAAAAGTACACCTTAAACATACTTCAAATTAAGTACAAAAAGGAAAAGCATACTTGCAATAACTTTTGTATACTTAAATTATATTTTCATAACACTAAAGTATACTACTTTTTCACCTGGGATTGGATGTGTTCCTAAGGTCAAACCATATGACAAATATATGTTGTTTGTATCATCAAATATTTGATATATCATTTAAGATGGCATAAATGTTATGTGGGACTGTCATAAAGCCACATAAAGCCAATTGGATGACCAAAGATTTAAAAAATGACCAGCGCTGAAAAAACAGTTGATTTACAGACAAGCCAGAAATGCCCTAAGACTTTACATATTACCAGGCCATTTGCATCAAATTTGTTTTGGCAGTTTAGGCAAAGCAAGCAAATACTTTGTAACCATACTGCCCGAACTGAGTTGCAAAAAGATCACCTGCCATTAGTCAGCACAGCTGATCTTAAATAGCCCTATACACTAATCCTACAGTCAGTTCATCAAAATGGTGAATAAAGCTTATTACATTACATTACATTACATTTATTTAGCAGACGCTTTTATCCAAAGCGACGTACAGTAAGTGCGTACAGAGACATCATCATCATTACAGAACAGACAAGGCAAAGCACATCCTTTGCATAATGTAGCAGCTATCCCTAGCAATGAACATTGACTGTAGTTCACAGTAAGCTGTGGGCAAATCAGCAACACCACACTTCCATTCCAAATACTATTATAAACTATATTATTATAAACCATTCCAAATACTATTATAAACTATGCTATTATAAACCATTCCAAATACTATTATAAACTATATTATTAAAAACCATTCCAAATACTATTATAAACTATGCTATTATAAACCATTCCAAATACTATTATAAACTATATTATTATAAACCATTCCAAATACTATTATAAACTATGCTATTATAAACCATTCCAAATACTATTATAAACTATACTATTATAAACCATTCCAAATACTATTATAAACTATAATAAACAAACAGGAAAACACAGGGAACAGGGAACTGATATTCCTAGGTGAGGATATCAGTCAAGGTGGAGTCTGAAGAGGTGTGTCTTCAGGCCTCGACGGAATGCAGGCAGGGTTGGAGTAGAACGTAGGGGAATGGGAAGTTCATTCCACCACTGAGGTGCTAATGTGGAAAAACTCCGCAGTCGGGACAAGCGAGAGCCTTTGACACGGAGGGGGGGAAGTGCCAGTCGCCCTGCTGTAGAAGAGCGAAGTGGTCGAGCAGGAACATAGTTCTGGATTAAGTCCTGCAGGTAGGCGGGGCCTGTCCTATTTGCTGCAGTGTAGGCCAGGGTCAGAACTTTGAACCTGATCCTGGCTGCAACTGGCAGCCAGTGGAGAGACCTCAGCAGGGGGGTTACGTGGGAAAATTTCGGGAGGTTGAACACAAGCCGGGCAGCTGCATTCTGGATGAGTTGAAGAGGCAGAATGGCGCAGGCCGGTAGGCTTGCGAGCAGGGAGTTGCAGTAGTCCAGGCGTGAGGTGACCATGGTCTGGACAAGAAGCTGGGTGGAGTAGGTGGTCAGGTACGGTCGAATCCTCCTGATGTTGTACAGGAGGAACCTGCAGGACCGTGCCGTCGCCCTGACGGATTATTATGGAGACATGTGTAAATATCTGGCATAAAAACACAACACACATCCACACACACACACACACACACACACACACACACACACACACACACACACACACACACACACACACACACAGTTTAATACTTTTATTTATGTCCACATACAAAAGTAACATCAAAGGACATAAACAACAGAGACACACAGTACAGAATAATGCTATGGACACTTGAAGGCTCAATTAAGGGCACAGGTAACAGCGCCGCCTCCAAATATGGCAGCTACCTATAATTGCTGACATGGAACAATATCTTAGGAAGACAGGAGGTGCAACACTTTATTTAAACAAAAAAGTAGCAAATTTATTTATAAAATCATAACGTTTTGGTCGAGGAGACCTTCTTCAGATGATCAATATCTTGCCAGCTGCTTTGCCTTTATTTACGCATTCCAGCCAGTTGCAGACCCCTCACCACAAGTCTGTGGATGTTACCAAGGTTACCAAATATAATTGACAAATCGACACCTGATGACTTCTTGCCCACCAGGCAAGGTGGGGTCATCGGCTCGCCACAGCTGCTGGTAAATTCTACTGCTGGCCAGTACTTGTTTGTACAGCAGCTTAATTGTCGAGGCTAAACACATAGTCCAAAAAAGTTTACACTACATTATAATGTTGTGCATCCAGTATTAACATTGGTAGTTACGACAGGTGTACACTGTGCACTCAATCAATCTTCAACAAGACAATAGTTGTTACAATGGATATTAAACACACGCACACACACACACATCCTGTCTCTACAGGCTACTAAGTCTACTCCACGGGGACATACATTTTATAATATGAAAAATTACACAAAATTTTTATTTTTCCATACAGGACGGCATTTACAGTGTTGTGTTAAAGTAGCCACTTTTACAGAGTTGGTTTACAGTTTTTCTCAATTGCTTACACACATTTTTTGAAAGCATACCTCATTTTCTCAAAACTCTAAACACAAATCCAAAAACCACACACACAAAATGCAAAACCCTACATATCTCCTGCAAAATGCTACTTTGCCTTCAAAACAACGTTATGTCTCCTCAAAATGGTAGTTTGTGTTCAAATGACACACAGAGACCATCATATCAGTAGACATTTCTAAGAACCATTGAACACTGATGTGCTGAATGGAAAACACTACTATGAATGGGAAAACACCAGTATGAAGGCCTTATCAGGAGCATTATGCCTTTTCATGTTCAATGTTACTGTACGCTTACTCCTGTTGTAAAATATTACTGTATAATGTTTTTACTCAAATATAAAACAATACACAAATATACAGTAACAACAAAAATATTTCTTTATTTTTTCCAAACGTGCTGTAGCCTATACATCACAGCAAACACAACTGGATGTGTAAATGATTTGCACAGAACAAACCATAGAAAATAGGCCAGTACAGTCAACAAAAAAAGAAAGAAAAATGTAAAATAAAAAAGGACAAAAAAACTAGGCTGCATCCTGTCTTCGGTTCCTGTCTGGCCACAGGACCTCATCGACATCACAGGCTATGTTCTCTCTGGCCAAGCAGCGGGGGAAGTATCGCCTAGTATGACGAATCCAGCCCTGAAATGCCTCAGGAGCTATATCGCCACATGCCTCCTCCTCTTCCTCCTCCTCGTCCTCCTCGTCCTCCTCTTCCTCCTCCTCGTCCTCCTCTTACTCTCACTCCTCTGCCTCTCTGATCACCTCTCACTTCAATGTTGCCATCCATTGTTCTCCAAACCAGGAGCTCACCTGTGGTCCTTATATTGCTCAAGCTTTGATTGGAAATTGCACAACGGCCTTGGAAATGGAAGTTTTGCCATTTGAATGGCAGTGTGTTCTGTCTGAACACAAGGAGATTTGGCATTGATGAAGAGTGTGCAAAATAGAGAGTATTGTGTGTAGTGTTTTGAAGAAAGTGTGATTTAGAATTGAAATCTGGGTCTAAAGCAGATAATTGTGTGTAGTGTTTTGAAGAAAGTGTGGTTTAGAATTGAAATCTGGGTCTACAGCAGGAAATGTGTTTATAGTTCAGCAGAATTGGTTTAGGGAGTTGGCACATGAGTTACAGGTTGTGGTCATTGTGTCATAAGTTCCAGTTTTTGTGTGTAAACAATTGAGAAAAACTGTAATTGCTTGCATTTGCAGTTGCTTCTACAGAGATGCATGTGTGAACCCTCTAGCTCAGTTCTAGCAGTTTTTTATCGTGCTCTTCCTCCAAAAGTAGACGCTACAATTCTCAACCATGAGGTGCAAAGCAGGCTGGGATAAATTCTATTTCCATTCAGTGAATCCCAAAAACTAATTGAAATTTTCCTTGAAAAATTTCCATAATGTTCCATAGGAATTTTTCAATTAATCAACCAAATTTCAATTTGATGTCCTGAATTGACGGCATTGAAACTGAAATGACCCCAACCCCCTGACACACCATGTCAAAACATTCGGAATAAGACGGTGGGTTGTGCATTGTTCACGCAGTCATGAAGTCAGACAACATCTATGCCAGTATGGCCACTGTCAAAAGTCCTGAGCAAGAGATCCTCGCTAAGAGACTGAAAGCTTTCAACTTGGGCGAGAGCATAGGTGGACTGGACACATGCAGACAATCACCATTTACCCTAAGAGAAACATACTTATCTAGGAGATAAGTATAGTCAGGAGATCATATGATAGCCATTGTGGGGGGAAAAGACTTTCCACCAGTAAATTTGTCAAATTTGTCCCGAGCCCCAAGGCAAAACAGAAACAAGGTGTGCTACCCAATATGACCCATTCTCATTGTCAAGATGAATAGCTTAGTCTGCCCTTGGTATTGACGAATGAAGTACAAAAATAGGGCCATTGACCCAACCTGTCTGACTACATCCAACCGACAGATCATCTCAAAAAGAGAAGCATTTTCGGGAGAACAAAGGGGGCAGGAGAAATGCTAAATATGCGGCAAATTGGCCCGAGGGCTTTTAATGAAATATTGTTAACCTGGATGACTGCTCCTGCAGGAAGGATGTTCACCTTGTTCAGCCTGCCGTGGGGGTTTGAACGTATTATGTATAAATAAAAAAGGTTTGCCAGGTGCAGCAAGATCTGAACACTGAGAGAGTTTACTGAATATACTGAGAGTAAATACAGAGGGCCTGATTTACTAAGACCTTTAGCGTGTGCAAAATATTTTAGCACACGCAAAACCAATAACATGGCAAATGTTTGGTCATTGTATTTGTTTTACACCAATCATTGGTTGTGTTACTAGTTTTGCGTTTGCTAAAGGTTTTTGCACCCGCTAAATGTCTTAGTAAATCAGGCCCAGAGTGTACTGTATCCCATGTTTGGTTATTCAGAATTTTCTCCATTATCATAGTTTCTTTTTTTTTTTTTTTTATTAAATTATTTTTGACACCTGCAGCCTTTTCAGGATTTGTCCTCTTGAGTGAACCCGCCCCTGCTGTATTGACGTTATAGTGAGATGATGCAATCGGTCCCAAGGCAAAAACACACACAGTGGAGTTACAGTAGTAGGAAGTAAGTAAGTATTCAGTTACATGCAAGTGAGAATGTCATCTTTCATTGACTGTGAGGTCATACTGGGGTCATAGACTAGACAAAGTGTGAACCTCACTCAGAGCCTCCTTTTGGCAACCAAAGTCTGTAATAGAACAACCCAGTGCACACTGCACCCCAACAACACAAGGACCGGCTAACAAGGCATATTTAAAGAACACTGCAAAGTAGGGGTATGAGTCATATTAGCAGGGTGGGTGCCAAATTCATTGAATAATGTTAACCACATTTTGCTGAAAAGAAAAATGTATATGAATTCACATTCATACATGTCATGCTCTAATAGAATTACCGCAATGTTACCGCTGACTTAAAAACAATGTTCCAGGGACACAGAGGAGACCAGGCACAATGAATACGTTGGTAATGTTGGTAACTTATGAAATGTGCTGGGTACAAAATTGTTAGCTAGGTGCACACTGCACCTCCAGGGAGTATTCCACACTACGCAACAGCGTCATCATATCCCAGCACACTTGTCTAATGTGCCATTTAGTTCAAGAGTGTTCACAGGGATGCAGATGGAAAGTAGGCCTATGACCCCAGCGGACTCTTTTGCGCTGTTGTTGTTCAGTGAAACCCACATGTCCCAGGTGCGATTGCAGCACATCCTGTCTCTGCTGAGTATCGCAGAGTATCTGATCTGTTCAGTAAACAACGCACTGGGTAACCTATAATTACTGCACTGCACTGCTCCCTTTACATTACATTACATTACATTCATTTAGCAGACGCTTTTATCCAAAGCGACGTACAGTAAGTGCATACAGAGACATCATCAAGATCACTACAGAACAGACAAAGCACATCCTTCCCATAATGTAGCAGCTATCCCTAGCAATGATCGTCGACTGTAGTTCACAGTAAGCTGTGGGCAAATCAGCAACACCACACTTCCATTCCAAATACTATTATCAACTATAATAAACAGACAGGAAAACACAGGGAACTAGTAAACAGGGAACTGATATTCCTAGGTGAGGATATCAGTCAAGGTGGAGTCTGAAGAGGTGTGTCTTCAGGCCTCGATGGAATGCAGGCAGGGTTGGAGTAGAACGTAGGGGAATGGGAAGTTCATTCCACCACTGAGGAGCTAATGTGGAAAAACTCCGCAGTCGGGACAAGCGAGAGCCTTTGACACGGAGGGGGGGAAGTGCCAGTCGCCCTGCTGTAGAAGAGCGAAGTGGTCGAGCAGGAACATAGTTCTGGATTAAGTCCTGCAGGTAGGCGGGGCCTGTCCTATTGGCTGCAGTGTAGGCCAGGGTCAGAACTTTGAACCTGATCCTGGCTGCAACTGGCAGCCAGTGGAGAGACCTCAGCAGGGGGGTTACATGGGAAAATTTCGGGAGGTTGAACACAAGCCGGGCAGCTGCATTCTGGAACAGTTGAAGAGGCAGAATGGTGCAGGCCGGTAGGCTTGCGAGCAGGGAGTTGCAGTAGTCCAGGCGTGAGGTGACCATGGTCTGGACAAGAAGCTGGGTGGAGTAGGTGGTCAGGTACGATCGAATCCTCCTGATGTTGTACATGAGGAACCGGCAGGACCGAGCCATCGCCCTGATGTGCTCTTTGAAGTCCAGCCGGTCGTCCAGGACCACCCCCAGGTTCCTTGCAGAGCGGGAGGCAGCCACCACGGTCCCATCAACGGTGATGGAGAGGTCATGTAGTGGGGAGGTCTTGTATGGCATGAAGAGGAGCTCTGTCTTGTCAAGGTTGAGCTTCAGGTGATGGGTAGCCATCCACTCAGAGATGTCAGTCAGACAAGCAGATATCCTCTCCTTAACCTGTGGGGTAGAGGGAGGGAAAGAGAGGAAGAGTTGAGTATCATCAGCATAGCTATGGTATGAGAAGCCATGTGAATGAATTACTGAGCCAAGAGACTTAGTATACATAGAGAACAGCAGAGGACCCAGTACAGATCCCTGCGGGACTCCTGTAGACAGGGGATGGGGAGCAGAGACGGAACCCTTCCAGGAGACTTGGTAGGATCTATCAGTGAGATACGATACAAACCAAGAGAGGGCAGTTCCAGAAATGCCCATCTCAGCGAGTGTGGAGTTCAGGAGTTTGTGGTTGGAGTTTGTGGTATGCCTTTACAGGCATAATGAGAGAGAGAGAGAGAGACCTTCACTGATTGGAGAAACCGCTTTAATTATTCATGGTGGCTTTATAAATTGGATGGAGACGGATCTGCAAAGTAAAAGTCCTACCAATCGGCTGTAAGCTTTATCGAAGAGACGCGCTCAGACAAACAGGAAGCAGCGGACTACGTTTTCTATGTGTGCTGATTTGGTGAAGAGTGCATTGCTCCTGGGGTCAAAGGCCCCCTTCCTCACCAGCTGGGGCTACTCTGAGGAATAGAAATGCACTATACACTGGGTAGCTAGCGGACCGGGGCTCTGAAGGGAACCGGAGATTTACGGTCCACGATTAATTTAACACAGATCCTTCTCGCATACCGTCAGTAGTCCAATAAATTGGTGATCAGCTAGGAAAACTATTTTTAGGCAAAGCTGCCTTTCAAACTGCCTGAGAGAATATAATGGTTGCGAGCTGTCTCTAGCAGTGTCCGTGTGATTCAGAGGCTGCATTTGTATCCACTTTAATACATTCCCTTGCTCTCTTTCCTCAAGTGAGGTATTTTGTGACAAAATTTGTGATGTGCAACAAGTGAACTTAACAGGTACCTGCTCTGCAAGGGAGGATAAACGAGGAACAAGCCAAAGCGAATCTGAATGGCCCTCACAACCTATGCTACCGCATAGCAACATTTGCGCCGTGCATGAGTATTTTTTTCATAGGCTGACTTCGGAAGGCTCATGAATAATTCATAGCAACCTTATCCTAGCTTATCTTAAGTGATAAAAAAAAACACACCAGCAGGTCTTAAAACACAATTTCACTGGTCTTTGTGGTGCCTTTAGTGAGGATTTATTGTGAGAAAACCTCACTCAAAAACACAAACACAAAAACGTGTAGGCTAAAGGATCTGACAAAGTTAAATTCTGAATTCTTAATTCCCCTCCCATCCCTCAACATGCACTCATGAATTATTCACGAACCTCCCAAACTCATTCTGTGAAAAAATATTATCCCGTCTTCTTCAGGTGTGGAGTATTGCATTATGGGATTCACTTCTTGCTGGAAGCTTGTATGTTATACCCTTGCTGGGAGGGGGGATAAACAAGGGAGTGAGTGAATGTAATTACTCCCTCCCCCTTCTTAAATTGGAGTCGAAACCCACTCGGTGTGGCTTTCATCCTGGCATTTCGGGGATTCCCCCTTGAAGCAAGGGAAGGGAACGACAGGAAGAAAGTATAAAATTTGAATCGGAATGCAGCCAGAGATGCTGGACATGGCTCTGCAGTGGAATATCAGTACTTCTCCTGTGCGGACCTGATGATGATGGAGAACGTGACTAGCACCGGGGGGATCTTGTTGGCTGAGCTGATGGCTGACAGCACCTATCAGCAAAGCTTGGATGCTTCCCAATACTCAAAGAATGCACCCTCCTTTCCTCCACAAATAGTTGTAACATTACATAGCCTATAACCAACTGTAAATGGGGGGGAAATGGAGATTTAGAACATAGACAGCAGTGTGTAAATGAGCCAAACCGTACAATCCAGTTTCAATTCATGCTGGAACTTCCAGCGTGCTAGTACAGGCTACCAGTTTGTAAGTAGCTAGCTAGCTATTGTTACCTAAATCAAATGTAAAAAAGGTAGCCTTGGCTAATTTGACACTCAGTGATTAAGGAATTTCATGTAGCCTATGAATCTCCAGTGTGAATATTTGTTGAGGCAGTGGATACACGTGAACCTTTGTGTCTGTGGGCCCTATCTTACACCCGGCGCAAAGCGGCGCTAACCCAAACGCAAGTGTCTTTGCTATCTTACACCCGGGGGTAGGCTCATTATAACGCCTAACGCTTACGTCCTTTAACTAACATGTACTCTTGCGCCATTTGGGCGTGTTGGTCTTAAGATGAGGAGTGGCCAGGATTCTTTTTGGTATTGCAATCTTGAGCCAGCAGAAAGCGCTTGCGCTAGAACCACCACTAACCTGGTCTAAAGTCATGTCGCAGTTGTATACATGTTATTTTAACGGCGCATATACGTAAGTGCGTCTACAAAGGCGTGTGCACAATGCGCGTACCCTCCCGTCTGTTACACACAGGGGCGCGCACAAACATGATTAAAATATCAAGATTACAATGTGAAATAGTATTATTGTGTAGCCTATATCAAAAAATACATAATAATAAAAGGGTCCATAGCCTACCTTTCCCTCAGCGAAGGGGAATGCCATGCACATTAAATTGCTTTCAGCCCACTCCATCAACATCCAGGCGATGTGCGATGGTACTGGACAATGGCTATCCATTAAAAAGCAGCTGATAACACCTATATCAAGCCTAATGCGCGAATTGTACACCTAATGCGTGAATTGTCATTCAATGGAAAACTCGCGCATGGCAATAGACGGACATTTAAGTTCTGAAAATGCGCTTCAGATGTCATTACAATACAGCTCTATTTATCTATGAATACAGCCTGTAAGTAAATAGAATGGTTTGTGACTGAAAAAAGTTCAAAACCTTGTCCAGTGAATATTGCATTTATTGTTTTTCAAATAGCCTAGGCTACAGCGGATTCGCTGTGCATAAGGTTTTTTTCGATAGCCTATGGTTAAAAAACGGAGATGTCACCATGTTAACTAAATTGTAACTTTAGCTATTCTTCATCCTTCATATTTTTTAAATTCCAGTGACCAGGTTTCCATACTCTCACCGTTTAAAACCCAGCTGATTTCACCCGTTATTCCATAACTGAACAAAACGATTTTAAAGAGAACTAAGCGTCTAATTAGAAACTAAAACAAATTTGCAGCACGTTACACAATTAATTCACAATTAATTTTAATGGCATTCTCTGCATGTGCGCTGCATGTTCTCTGTTTCCCCTGCTGTAAGCCGCACGTTTCACGGTCTTCCTGGGAAAGTGGATTGTTTTAAAGGATTACGCTACGAGTAAAACAGGTTGGTCACATTTCCATAAACAGGACATTATTAAACAAGGGGAAATATGCGTGAACATATGGGTTGCGAACCTGACAGCTTTATTGTATGCTATTTAGTGTCATCATTAAGGCAAAATAACGGTATATATGTTATTAATCAATATTATCCTACTATGCAGGTAGCCTAATGAACTTTGGATGAAGCTTGAACTTCGAGAACTCCATGAGAACAGCCTCTTGGAATTGATGTTTGACACTTTCATTGCATAATCAAACGAAATTCGCTGAACAAGCAGGCTAATTTTGCGTTTTCTAAGGTGAGACTGAAGCCATTGATAGCTTATTCTCAGCTGTTGCAGGTCCTTTTAACGAAATTTAACCGCATATATTTTGTAAAATAACAGCCCTGTCTGGAATTACCGGGAACTCATAGGCTAATGGTTAGTCCGAATAATATTGATCATACCCCATTTAGCCTATTCCTTGATCACACTAAACACGCACGAGCATGTCTGTTTCGCCATCAAGCAATCCGCCAAGGTGGAAAAGCAGGCTTTTAAAGGGAATGGGATATGACATTTTGATTGGTTTATTGCATGTCACGCCCAAGACACACCTATAATTAATGAAGCGACTAGGTTCAGCCCAGTTGCACCTTGCGCCGTGCTTAGCGCCAAAAAAATACGCCGTTAAAATAGCAAAAGTGGACTTGGACACGCCCAAAATGGACTTTACGCCATGCGCTTAGACTAAGCGCCAAGATCGCCAAGATAGGGCCCTGTGTGTGCAATAGGCCTCATAGTAAGATAGCTAATCTGTGATACTGGATGTGTTACTGTGATATTGTTACTGTGGACATTTGCTAATTAACACTCAGATTCACACTAAAGTTCTTACAGTTTTTCTCAATTGCTTACACACATTTTTTGAAAGCATACCTCATTTTCTCAAAACTCTAAACACAAATCCAAAAACCACACACACAAATGATGTGCTGAATGGAAAACACTACTATGAATGGGAAAACACCAGTATGAAGGCCTTATCAGGAGCATTATGCCTTTTCATGTTCAGTGTTACTGTACGCTTACTCCTGTTGTAAAATATTACTGTATAATGTTTTTACTCAAATATAAAACAATACAGAAATATACAGTAACAACAAAAATATTTCTTTATTTTTTCCAAAAGTAGCCTATACATCACAGCAAACACAACTGGATGTGTAAATGATTTGCACAGATCAAACAATAGAAAATAGGCCCAGTACAGTCAACAAAAAAAGAAAGAAAAATGTAAAATAAAAAAGGACAAAAAAACTAGGCTGCATCCTGTCTTCGGTTCCTGTCTGGCCACAGGACCTCATCGACATCACAGGCTATGTTCTCTCTGGCCAAGCAGCGGGGGAAGTATCGCCTAGTATGGCGAATCCAGCCCTGAAATGCCTCAGGAGCTATATCGCCACATGCCTCCTCCTCGTCCTCCTCTTCCTCCTCCTCGTCCTCCTCTTCCTCGTCCTCCTCGTCCTCCTCTTACTCTCACTCCTCTGCCTCTCTGATCACCTCTCACTTCAATGTTGCCATCCATTGTTCTCCAAACCAGGAGCTCACCTGTGGCCCTTATATTGCTCAAGCTTTGATTGGAAATTGCACAACGGCCTTGGAAATGGAAGTTTTTCCATTTGAATGGCAGTGTGTTCTGTCTGAACACAAGGAGATTTGGCATTGATGAAGAGTGTGCAAAATAGAGAGTATTGTGTGTAGTGTTTTGAAGAAAGTGTGATTTAGAATTGAAATCTGGGTCTAAAGCAGATAATTGTGTGTAGTGTTTTGAAGAAAGTGTGGATTAGAATTGAAATCTGGGTCTACAGCAGGAAATGTGTTTATAGTTCAGCAGAATTGGTTTAGGGAGTTGGCACATGAGTTACAGGTTGTGGTCATTGTGTCATAAGTTCCAGTTTTTGTGTGTAAACAATTGAGAAAAACTGTAATATACTGATAGAAAAGTGCACTTTATTTCAATTATGGTAAGCTATAATAATAGCACACTTATTGAAAATATACTTTAATATGTTTTATAGGTGTAATTCATCATATGTTTTGAAAGTATACTTTAAACACAACTGAATAGAGTCATAGGTTCAGAGTCAAACCAGGGTGCTTCTCTTTTATCCTATTGTGTGACATTGTGTCCTATGGTGTGACATATAGAAAACAGGGATGGATTAAACCCATTAATTTTCATGGCATAACAATCACAATGGGTCATGTAGTTGGGGATGCCATCATTATTATTTATTAATAGTTCTGTGAAGAGTTGACAAAACAAATGTAAATATCATTCAGAATTTTACAGAGGCTACCTGACTTTGGACATTTATCAAAGCATATGATACCTTAATATATAACATTTTCACAAATGAATGCTTATTTGGGGGATGAGGATGTCAGAAATGATAATATGCAATTTTCCTTTCAAAATATTATTGCTTTACTGTATATAGTCAAAGCATATTACAGTGAACTGAATAAGTATTCATTCACTTTTCTCACATTTTGTTGTCTCAGAATTTTAATTAAAGAGTCTAAATTGGGATTTTTACACAAAAGAAAAGGTTTAGAAAATATATACAAAGTATTAAAAAGAAAAAAAATGAAAGCATCGTATAAAACGCATTGAGCCCCTTTGCTACAATGGTGAAAATCCTTCCTATGAGCAAGTTTTTTTTTTTTCAATAATGAATGAAATATTTAGAGTGTCACAACACTATGTAATTTATATTAGCTGGTTTGGAAAATTTTAAAAGTGCTGTTTTTTTACTGCTTAAATTGCAAGTACCCATATCCTTCTCCCTTGATTTTCTAATTACAAGTCTATTTTTCAATGACTGGATGGGCCACATACACAGTGTGTCCATTTGCTTCCAGTGTCCCGTTAAATCAGTATAAATCAGACTCGTTCAATATTGTTTGGCAGGAATTGTGAGGAATTACATACACCTTCTCTCTTGATTTAACCATTACACACTTGCATAAACAATGACTCTGGATGTACAGCATACACATCATTGCACTCGGACACTTCATACAAAAAACTCTATGTGATATTTAGAGTTGTGTCTCTGCACAGCTTCCTTCCCGACTTCACAAGCTCCTTAACTAACACACAGTGTATGTCACCAGAAGCTACCAAGCTCAGTATTCTGCATAGTGTCCCATTTCCCAATGAGTACATTCTGTCAAAGGCTACCTCCACCTCCAGTCCACAATCTCACTCGCCTGCTCCCCAGTTCACGATCACATCCATAAATCCTTTATACTTTTAATAACACAATGCCTGTAAGTACATTCATTTTTAAGTTTTATATCTTCATATATTGAGCATTATTTGGATATTGTGAGAGAATTGACATATTGTGATTTGAGGGGTGTTATTTACCTTGTTGTAATCAGAGTCCTTTGTTTCTGGCCAACTCAAAAAGAAAATGGTTTAAAATGCATGTGAAATGTAATGATGCCATATTGGATGCACACTTCTATAATGCATAATACAGTACTTACATTATAACAGGATTTGTATCTTAAGGTTAATTTTCACTATTTAGTATAAATTGCCATATAACTCCACTAAAAATGCACTTATATAGAACGGCATTATACTTAAAAGTGCATATCTGTACGTTGCATGAATTGTCCTGTATACACTTATAGATTACTATCAACCTAATCATAAGACTTTTAAAGTTTGTTTCCAACACACTTGTGACATAATGAAATTATACTGCAAGTGTATTTAAGATACCAACAAATCATACTTTTTGTTAGTGCACATAAATATACTTAGTATACTAAACATAGTCCTATTTTAACACACACACATGCACTTTATGTATAACTTAAGTGCATTTAAGTGCATAAGAGCTGCCAATTTAGCACAAATACATGTGCACTTTTAAAAAGCATATTTCAAGTATAATCTTTTTCTAACTGGGATGTATAATCTTCCCTATATGAGTAATATAAGATAATGTAAACTGTGTCCTGTAACTACAATATTTTTACCTACAAATTCCCGAAACCAGTGAATATCTAATTTTTAAAAAAAAGTACGATAAGATAGTCAAAGTACGTTAAGATAGTTTATTTACAGACAGGTGTTGGCTCAGCAACTGTACAAGTTACACAACAACTTTGCAAAAAAGATATATCAGAATCATAAGGCAATTACACACTCCAGGTTAGACATTTTACCTTCTAGTAAGGGTAGAGGTAGATCTGTACTTTAGGGCTTTTGTCAGATTTTAAAACGGACTTGTGTCCCTGATTGACTCTTGTGTTCTGTATGTACTGTTGGTAATCTCCCTTTCTTCTGAGAAAAAGGACAAGCATTCTTTTCTGTGACAGGCCTTTGGATTGAACCCAGTCGCTGCTATTTCTTGACATGGCATGTGGCAGTCCTTGTTACTGTGGAACCAAACCGGTTCCTCAACATTTTATTCAACTGGAAGTTTGTTGTTTTTCCACACATCTACAGTCATCGTGAGGGCAATTAAACAATCGAACCAGGCCCTGGGCTTGCTCCTTTTACTGTTGTGCCAATGTCACAGTATGGCCAACTGGGCACACCACGTGGGCACAACGAAACCTCCAATCCTGCCCCTCCAGGCAAGATTAATTCCCCTCCTGAGCCCCAATATTTAAAAATTTTAAACTTTCATTACACAAGTTTTAAAAGAAGGCCTTGCTGGCTCTCTCTCTCTCTCTCACTCACTCTCTCATTATCTCTGCCTGTAAATGGAGAAGTGCAGAGCAGTAAGAGGAAGTACACTGCAAAAAAAATGTTTTTTTTTACTTTTCTGCTTGACAAGTAAAACTATCTCACCCCACTGGCAATCTTTTAGTCTTATTTAACAAAAAAGTAGCAGAAATAAGATTCTAAAGTCTAAATATAAGATTAAATTCTCATAAAGATTTGTTTTTTTTGTAGTGTCCATAAGTAGCCCAGGATGTTGTTTACTTACCAATCAAAAAAATTGTAAACCAGGAACAAAGGCAAAAACCTGGCAACACAAAGAAGGCAGGCAGGTCTACCTATCTTACGAAAAAAAAAAAACGTACATACAAAACCCCAAAATGTCCTCAATTAAATAAACGGTTCGCGCACAAACACCACCATCTGCAAGCTGGCACTATGGACTTCCCCAGAACCCGCTTCACCACCATCTATCCTGGACATGCCACTCCAAGGTACAGGATTGGGAAGAAAACAGACACTAGCAACGTAACTGCTGTACCAATTAACTCCCAATTAAGATGCCGACTGTGCCCTCGCTCTTCTTGGGAAAACTGGTTTCGGTGTACTTCTCTCTGTACAGCCACTGCACCTCATCAGAAACGGATAAGTAGACTCTTTATTTCCCTACACAGAATACTTGAATTTATGGAACTCAAGGCCACAGTCATGGTCCTGATTTAATCCAGGCCACAGTAGGCTGCACTGCTCCCTGCACCAGTGTATCAGTCCAATTTGAGCCCCCATATGTCAGCATCTTAACTTCCTTTTCCACTTTTTCATTTTCTTTCTTTTAGTTGTTTTATAAAGCATTGTAAGTTCCTGAGGGTTTAACTCTTCTATAACTTGGTTGGACGAGACCAAAAACCTCTCCAACTCCCACTTCAGGTTGCAGTCTGTTTCCAGACACAAGGATATAATGATAATAAAGCCAAGGGTTTTGAACCCAAAGACTAGCAGTATTATAACCACCACCA
Source organism: Synaphobranchus kaupii (assembly GCA_029718625.1). NCBI lineage: Eukaryota > Metazoa > Chordata > Actinopteri > Anguilliformes > Synaphobranchidae > Synaphobranchus > Synaphobranchus kaupii. The sequence continues at coordinate 20,049,155 of CM056395.1, read as the reverse complement.
CAATGACCACAAGAGCTACTACATCCTCTTCATTGATGGAATAGTGCATAACTACTGTATCTTCCATAAACTCCTTTTTGCAGTCTAGACCTTTGGTAATTCCAACACCAGGAGCAGGACTTTGCTGGTATCCTTTGTTCCGAGGATCTGGGTGAGGGCCAGGCAGTGAGCTGAAGAGGTGGTTTTCACGTTTTGTAACAGAACCAAGCTTCAGACAAGAGGGCTTGTTCTGCCGTTTTGGACCAGGTTCCTGGTAAGACATTTGGTTTGGCGGGTTAGTATCAGGGTCAGGCTGCAGAAATAAGTTTTTGTTCTGAGGTTTTGGATCTGAATAAAGCAGCTGGCAAGATGGCTGGTTCTGAAGATAAGACTGCTGTAAGGGTGGTTGGTTCAGAGGTTTTGGAGCAGAACCAGGCTGGTTTACATTTGGATCAGTAATAAACTGCTTACAGGCAAGCAGGTTCTGGGATTTTGGATCAGCTTTAGAATGCTGGAAGCATAGCTGCTTCTGAACTTCCCAGGTGGCCACAGACCAATCCTTGGAGAGTGCGTTTTGGATTGGCAGGCGGTCAGGGGGGTACATGCAATTTGGATCGGTAGGTTGACCAGAACACACCTCTCCAAGGCTGGATTCCCATCCTCCAGGCACCTCCCACCCTGTGGATCCATTGCCTTCTGGCCCATCCCACTCTCCATAATCCTCCCAATCATCGTCAGTGTCATCGGTGTCCAGGGAGCTGTCGGACGAAGAGGATCCTTCCCAAAGGTTCGCCCCCAGACTCATGATGAGAATGAATCCAGCACACGTCAGGAAGTCTATCCGCTGCATGTTCCCTGCTTCTCTGATGACGTCAGGGCTGAGGAGAAAGGTTCCTTCTGGATTGAAGTCACTCAGACCTAATCGGTGCTCCGTGATGTAGACTTCCCCGATTAGTCTCGATGCTCTGTCCATGCTGACAATGATGCGGTCCTTGTTCCGTTCATAACAGTTTCTCTGGCTGCTGTAGGCTTCTCTCACATTATCAGGCAGGTCCTGGGCTCCGACGTGGGTCAAAGTGTTCAGGTTCCCCACTTCAAAGTATGTGTTACAGGGAGGGAGCAGATACTCAAAGTTTCCATAGTGATGGAAGCCATAATCCCCATTGTCTGGGTCGCACTGCAACTCCATATCCCCATCCTCGTCAAACTTCACGCATACAGTAGAGAACCAGTGTAGGAGCTTGAGTCCGTGTCGGGGGTGCCTGTGTCCAAATGCTACCTCCCTGAGGTCCTCCACTGTCATCAGCATAGGAATCACAGCCATCATTCTCCTCAGAGTACTGGACCTAGGGGGCCTTCAACTTCAATACCTACCTGGACATCCTCTTCCTACACCAGATAAACTCCTAAGAGAATAATAAATTTTACATAATTCATTTTTTCCTTTGTTGAATTGACTGTAAGTGCAAAGTAATACTTCTATGCCACTGTAGGAGGGGAATCAAAGTGTGACTCAGGAAAGGCTGCCATTTGTGAGGAGCCCGAGAACGGTGCTCGTCATAAACTTCAAAGGACCAGAGAGCCGTGTGATAAAACAATGGACTCTTCGGACTTCCTTCAGGGGGGTTCAGACCATTTGTTCTCACCTGGAAAAGACTGTGATGAGAGGAAGTTGGACTGTTTGGTCATGGGTGTGTTTGTGTGTTCTAGGGGCACTTATGGCAGAAGAGGCCATTAAGCCCCTGGCCAAAACAATACATCTGGGATCTGTCCCGTCTCTCAGGCTGACACCTCAGTTCATTGCACCCCCCTTCTCTCCTGGATTAAGACTCAGTTTAAATGGTCAACAGACCCTGTAAAACTTACAAACATCGCACATGTGATTCTTATATTGTTACATTATGTCTTATGTAGTAGTAACAGGAATTGCATGTAAAATGGTTCATCAGAAGGGAATTTTCATGACAACTGCAACATAATAATATTTAATCTGATAATAATAATCACAATGGTAAGCTGTTTGGTATGGATGTAATCCAGTAAAATCAAGGAATCAAATGAGAAACATTTCATACCAAATGGAGTTTAATAAAACATAGTTCCAATAACTCAAGAAAAACTGTAATACTGGAATGTCCTCTCTGGTAATCAACTCCTTTTCCCTTCACCCTACTCAGCAACAGTGGGGGTTTAGATTCCCGATTCGACCACACCTCCAGGTTAATTTATGACACTGCCGCCTGGTTCAAACGCAGGATTTGGCTTAAAAGAAAGGAAGACAAACCAATCTGGGAGCATCGTATCCGATCTCCCACACCGTGCAGATTGTGTATTTTGGGTAGGGAATATCGCAATTCGATTTCCCACACCTGTGCAGATTTCTGTGTGTGTGTGTAGCTGAAGCAGGCCGGTAAGATATTTACTCTGTGTTTCTTTTCTTAATTTCTATGTTTTGTAATTGACCTAATTTTAAGATAATGACCTACCTGCCTGTGAATAAATTCTTATTATTTTAACTTGCGTGGTCTCCATGACTCTAATCCATTTTTTACCCTTTCAGCCTAAATTACGACTGAATACTCGGGGAAAATTCTGACCAATGACCAACTGATCAGTGGCGGGGTACAGAAAGTGGAGATTCTAAGTTGGTAGGCGGCTAAGGTCGGTCATTAACAGGTTTAGTGAATGTACGGCTCTGGGAATTTGACGTGGAGAGCCCATGGACGTTTTTACGTCGGTTCTTGTCAAATTCGCCTTAAGGAGCCCATTTAGTGCGCGCTAACCTGGGCTCGCAACTATCGATGTAAAATATAATACATGTATTGTGTTAGCCAGACCCCAACCTCTGAGTTTCTCCACCGAACCGAGATTCGGCAATAGTGTTAATCCCGGGAGCATATATTGAGTAATGGTGGCATACATGGATGAGTCGAGTGTAACCACTCTGAGCTTCACGCATGATTAAAGTAAATTCTAAATTCTATTTTAATAATTACGAGTAAACCAATTGTAACTGTTACGCTTACTGTTTGTGATCATAGATATATTCGATGTGTCGTTCAGCTCCTGTGTGAGTGTTCTAATGCTCTCATTGGAATATTGACATTTGGACGACAGGTCGGATATATCCGTGATAACAACATGGCCCCGTTTGCGAACGGAGAATAATAAGAATCGTACTGATCCGTTTCAGGCCTGTATTAAGCGGGATATGGAGCAGCGCATTCATATCTGACTCGTGGCGACAGACTCAGTATATTCTTAAATGTACTTGTAATCTATTCATGACCGGCGGATAAATCACTGAACTCTTTTTATTTACATCACAACAGCAGAGGACAAACATATTTACTCCTTCCCCTCCAGCTATTCCCTCATTGGTCTAGCTGTGCGGGTTCTACACCACATAACCATAAATCACTGAAGACTGTGGGAATTAAATTGTAGTCCCATTGGAGAACATGAGCTTTTACATGGCAATGCAGTAGTAACAACCATTGGTGGTTACTATGCAATTACAGTTGAATGAAATAATGTGTTCACTTAATGCTCGTTCATGTAGAAAAACAGGCTCGAGTCATTGCCTAAGGTGTGATATACTATACCAGTGATCTTCATTCCTGGTCCTGGAGGGCCGCAGGGTATGCTGGTTTTTGTTGTTACTCGGCACTTAATTGATCGATTAAAGCAGCCGATTACACAGTTAACTCACCTCACCTGGTTTCTTGGGTCTGAATTGGTTGCTGACATTAAGGTGAAAACAAAAACCAGCAGATCCTGCAGCCCTCTAGGACCAGGAATGAAGATCACTGTACTACACTATGACTATAACTCTATGACAATCATTACAACAGTCAAACACTTTCTACATTATTGCATAATCAGATACTCTTGAACAGTGATTATACATTATAAAACACATGGATACCCTTACAACCTTACATGACATTACATTACATTACATTCACTTGGCAGATGCTTTCATCCAAAGTGACGTACAATAAATGCATACCGAAGGTCGTTGAAGCAACTACAAACAGGTCCTGATAAAGTACAGTTCTATCATGACGTAACAGCTATCCATAGACATGTGCACTGAGGCTAGTTTGCATAGTAAGCTACAGTATGGCTGAGTCTTAAGGCTAAGTCAGTAAGAGAAGAAACTACAACATCACAATCTGAACACTAGCGTTATGTGCATTAAAGACGAAAATTGTTACTAGAATTGTTGCCGTTTCTACCAGTATTATTATCATGTGTACACAGAGCGAGAGAGAGAGAGAGTGAGAGAGAGAGAGAGAGAGAGAGAGAGAGAGAGCAGGGGAGAGAAAGAGAGGTGACTGTACTGATAGCAATAACAGAGACTCCGTTATAACCTATGCAGTCATTCCGTTGTATCTTATGCAGCCAATTAAGCAGAAAACTTGTATGTATTACCTGTTCTTGAAGGACGAGTTCATACAGACCAGCAGTGACAAGACCATGCAAATTATAGGATGCTTTGAATGCAGTGCTTTGGATGCACAGGAAGTGTTAGTGTGGCTCTCAGGCTACAAACACACAGGTTGTGGTGTCTTTGGCACGCCCCTTAGCAGGGGCTGGCAACGAGCCCAATCCCATGTGAAATCAGTCAAGCACGAGGACGACAGGCTTCATTCTGATTCTTTTCCCGTGTGTCTCTTATTTTCATGCAGTTTCTTCAGCAGGAGAGTTGATCTCTTTAAGAAAAAGAAAACTGAGACAATTTTTGCCGTTGTCTTTTGTTCATGGTGGAGCTTTGTGTGTTGGTGCTTGATGTTTCTGGGCGACAGATTCACCTCAAAAAGATCAAGCTTGACCAAGCCAAACAATCTATCCCAGATTGGAGATACGTGTTCCCTTTTCAGGCAATGGCAGCTGCTGCTAATTGCTAACCATGTTTGTCAATGCTTTTAAGAGTGTTACTATTCTATAAAAATAATTTGTAAGACAGGAATTAACGCCCAGAGCACCTAAAGAGAACACAATACCGGGAAGTGACAATCTTTGTAATCTTTGAGAGCTGTAAAGTCACGCGTCTGGTGCCGGGATGTTTGCTGGGACCATCTGGCCTCAGGTTTACGGTGTCCGAGAATGTCCTACAGTTTTATGATCCTGGGAGAGACTCTGATCTGTTTGAAACTCCCGCGCACGGACAATGCCAGACTGCCACCGCCTGACGTCACTGAGGCAGACCACATCCCTTTCATTCAAATTATGTCCACACAGCATGGTATAATAGTACAGACTGCGTTGGTCTTCCTAAAGCTTAAAAACCTTAAAATGTGATGAATATTTATGCTACATTGTGCAGTATATACTGGAAATAGTCCTGACACTGGAACATACATTGTACACTCTTTTTCCAGAGGAACAAATATATATTGTTCAGTTTCTCAGTGTTACATGAATAAATACACACAGTTAATGTACCTGACTGAACAGGGGAAACTAGGGTATAATGTAATGTTCTTCAACAGGAATCCTGGGACTGTTTGTGGCATTAATATTAATCACATTTGAAAACTATGCAGAGATGGGATGCTCATGACAACACGAACGTAGACCTATTCATGTTTGATATCGTTTTGATGGTCTTGGTGTGTGTGGTGCAATGGCATATATTTCCTACATGGTCAACATGGAGGAAATATATATTTCATAACTCAGGAGTAAACTACCACTGTGGAATTATACCACAGGAAACTCTTTCTGCCAAACCCCCCTTGAAGGAGGGACGAAAGGTGCAATATTAGCCTTCTGGCCAGTTTATGGTTTTACGATCATCCACAGCCAGATCAAACACAGAGTTTGGGCTTATAAGCATAGGAAACAAAGAACTCGGGGAAGCTGTAATCAGACTCTCCCGCACATCTCACTCTGTGTATTGTGTGTAGTGAATTGCCAGGTATGATTTAATATTTTTCTATACTCTATTTTTAATATGTTGTGTTGTAATTTGTAACTATGATTTGATTATTTTAAAGTAAAGAACCTACCTGGTAAACTGTTAAACTTGATTTGTGTGGTTTCTCTGAAAAAGACATTCTATCTCTGTTAACACGGTAATGAGTTGATTGATTTCCTCAGTCTGGATTTCCCCCTCTGCTGATCTAGGGAGATTGACTAGTTAAGCTTAATGTATCACGGAGTATTGCACCCGTAGAACTCTGTCTTAAGTTAGATCATCTCCGCATGCCTTTTATACATGTTGAGAACGGGCGTTGCCAATATTATCTTCTCGGGTCCCTGAGCCTTTAAGATAGGCTATACCTTATGAAGTGGCCTCCTCCGCAACCTCTGAGATAAATGGAGACATCTAGTCAGCCGTGAGTGGTGTACATAAACGGCCGTATGTAGCACTCGGTGGAACCGGCGCATCCAGTTCAGAGAACAGGCTCAAGAGTACGAGAGTACCTTAACAAATCAATTATAAATTCGACATTTGAAATTATATACTAATAATTAAATTGGAGTCAGATATCTACGAGTATGGAATCAGCGTTGGTGGCTGACCGTTAATATAATATACACAGGCTGCCTTTTTGGATAAACTGGAGTCAGCCTGCAGACCAGACTAGAGCGGGAGGCAAAGTGGTACTATTATCTCTGACACGTGGTCAATTACTAGCTGATCCCGCAAATTTAAAGAAGCAGTCTCATCCGGTTGTAATAACAGTAACATTTCAACACTCTTACCTTTTCCCACAGCAACAGCGGAAAATATCACGTTTAACCTTCGTTCCGGGCTATTCCCTCATTGGTCTAGCTGCTAGGGATTTACAAATTGAAGTGCATAAAGAGTGGGGGTGAAGTGCAGAGTGAAAGAGGGTGTGAAATTGGAGAGTCTGATTCATGTGTGTTTACATTTTTGGATGTGTTTTTGTTGTGTATAGTATGATCCAGTAAAGGCAGGTGAAATTGCCTGACATATAAGAACAGGAAACCATGAAACTTCTGACACTTGAGGAAACAAATCAAAATACTGTACAGTCCACTCTTGTGTCACAAATTTATATGTAATATGGGTAGTAAAATCTTTATCAAAAACAGACTAACAAACTACACAGGCACATTCCCCTGGCTCGTCAGTGAATAAATAATATCAGGTCATTTGCCATGTTGGGTCTTAGTCAGCCCAAGGTGTGTATTCATTCATTCCTCAGGATCAACGACAATGACTTCTCAAACAGCAGATTGGTTTTAACCCACATTGCCTACTTATTAGCATGCACCCCTGCAGACAGTGTTTCTCATATTTCACAGACATTAATGATAGGCGGTGGACCCAGGGGTGGGGTGCAAAATTTTCAAATGCCAGCTCTCACGTCATGAGAAACACTCGGGTTCCGGTTCCCGCCTAACTGATGAGTCCCCTGTCAGGTATGCATAAGCTCTCACCACAGACATAACACATCTGACATTTTATTTTTTCTTTCCTTCTTGATCAATTTCGCTATAAAGATAACTCAGCTATGATGTTATGATACTAAAAATATCTGTTTTAATCAAATGTATAATATGAACATTGAAACATATTGTTTGACCAATGTATGACATGCACATTTAAACCTACTTAATTGGACTTTAATAATCTGACTTTAAAAAATCCGGTTTGTTTTACTTTAGAGTATTTTATTTTATTTTTATTTTTTTTTCTTTCCTTCTTGATCAATTTTGCTATAAAGAAAACTTAGCTATGCTGTTGTGATTCTAAAAACTATCAGTTTTAATCAAATGTATAATATGAACATTTAAAATCGTGAGGGAAGTGGGGCGGGACATTGATAAGCAGGCTGCTTTTTTCCCGTATCCCTTTTCGGCTGGAAATGTATGTGTTAAATGAATATTTCAGAAATGTGATGCAATGTGATCATGCACATGCCGAAATAAATAAATAAATATTTAAAAAATCTGTTATGATTCTGTGAAGGGACTGGACTCAAATGCACGACTCTCACAGAGGAATTTCAAGAATTCAATAATTTATTACTTCGACAAAAGCTCCTGAAGTATAGGGAGAAGGTTATACAGGGACTGGATCCTGGAATGGAGTTAGCAGGGGGTAGAGCGGGAGTGGGACTAGGCAAGGGGTTGGTTAGTGGCAGAATCCTGGGCTGGTGTAGCAGAGGAGGAGCGGGATGCGGGAGACGGGGCAGCGTAGAGTGGGCTAGGGCAGCTGCAGGCTGGTGAACATGTAAGGCAGAACAAGACATTAATGACAGCAAGGCATAACAAGACAGGCAGCGCTATACGCTGAGATAAGCAAGACTTTAAGCAGTAGTAAGACAAGACAAGGCTAGATTTCTAGGCACGAAGCAAGACAAGACAAGAGTTAATTCAACAACAAGACTTAACTGGCACAGGACAAAGAACACCGGGAGAATATACTATATGAGCGTTAATGAGAACCAATTACGTGCAGCGTGAGAATGTATGCGTGAGTGATTAACAGAGCAGAGAGCGTGAGGAATGCAGGCGGAGAAAGGAATGGGATAGGCGGAAATAATGCAAGGGAAATGAGTGACACAAAAACCCAGGGGGAAACCCATGCCCAACCTGCAGCACGAGGGAAAACAAACAGGAAACATGAAAACAAACATGACACGTGAGGGAAAAGGTAAAACAAGGAGCACAGCGGGGACGGGAATGGAGAGCGTCACAACATCCTTGGTACTGCACCTGTGTTCAGATTAAATAGGCGATGTCACTCCCTGAATAATATTTTTTTTTTTGTAAAACCACTATGATTCAAATATAATATGTACACATGTGCTTCTCCACACTCTCTAACTGTTATACCAGACGTTATACCACATATACAAATGTAATGTTGTACATTTATTACTCAAGATATAGCACAGTTAAAAGTATTGCACGGTGTTCTATTACAACTGTACCCAGATCTACAGAGAAGGAACCAATAATTTAGGGCCTTTTCATAATGTGATATATGTATATTCCAGGACTTTCATTTTTTTGATAAGCAATGCCTCAGTCGGTTGCTATAACTGATAAGTTCAGAAGTAGGTAACATCATGGCTCTCCAGGGAGGTCTGCAGACCCCTGTCCTAAAATGTGCCCACACAGAATCACTTCCACTTAACCTGTAACTACATTTTCCAAGTAAGTTATCAAAACCGTTGCAAAAAAAGATGCCACATTGTTACAATTAAACATTTAAGCAATGTACTTACTGTTGTTGGTATCCAATCCTGTAAGAGGCAGTTCAGCTCAAAAGTTTTCACTTTAACTGGATTTACATGGTTCCGTTTTTCCCTCCAGACATTTAAATCAGCCGTAGCTACGAAGTGAAACAAGCCATTGACTCCCCCAAGCACACCCCCCTCCCCCTGCACACACACTGACAGAAACACACATACACATACCTATATACACACACTTTTTTAAGTGAGAGGCTAGTGCAGTTAATGTCCTTCGATAGAACTATCCACAATCATGGTGTCATCCAAACCTCTGCTCAATGTCTCCTATGAAGTATTTCCCTCTCTGCTTTGGCAGTTTCTGGGTTAGAAAGGACAGTACCTGGTGATAATGCTCTGAGCAACAACAGAAGCCCCTTTGATGCTCACACACTCTTAAGCCCATCTTTGTCAAAGTCTCAGTCCTGTAAACACTTGTCCAACAAGTTTTACTTCAGGCTACATGCACACCTCTGCCATTTTAATCATACACCAGACTTTTCTATCATGGGACATGCATAATGTTTGAGATTTCCCAAAACACTGGAAGTGCTTTTTTTCTTAGCCTACAAATAGCCTCCGAACCTTGGCAAAAATCTTCCAAAAATGTTGTCAGTCAGAGAAACCTCTTTTTTCGGTGCTGACAAATTAATATCATGTATTCAAAATAATCCTATGAATTATTATTTTGCTTTAATGATAACAATAAATGCACTAAAGCTGTCAGGTTGGGAACCCATAGGTTTACGCATATTTTCCCTTGTTTTATATTGTTCTGCTTATGGAAATATGACCAACGCGTTTTTACTGGTAGCTTAATGCCTTAAAACAATCCCACTTTCCCACAATTCCAGGGACAACGTGCGTCTATTCCGGGAGAGAAAATTATTTCTTTTCAGGGAAAATATTAATCTTCACAATGTAATCTTGATAGTTTTGAACGTTTCTGCGCACCCCTGTGTGTAACAGACAGGAGGGTGTATGCGTTGTGTTCACGCCTATGTGGATGCATATTAGTAGGCCTATATTAATATTGTGCAGGTAAAATAACATTCTACCAACTGCGACATGACTTTAGACCAGGTTTGTGGTGGTTTTATCGCAAGTACTTCCTGCTGGCTCAAGACAGCAATGTGCCAAAAATTATGCTGGCCACACCTCATCTTAAGACCAACCCGCCCAGTTCACTTGCATCTTTTTTCATTGTTGACAAATTAATATCATGTATTAAGCATAATCATATGAATGATTTCCTGGAAGTATTATGCCATGACCTCATTTTTTAGAAATAAAGGACAAGCTTGAGAGGACACATGTTTACTGTAGCCTATCCCAAAAAGTAAAATGCAGATTTGCTTATATTATTATTTGCTTCAACTTTTTATTTTACTGTATGAACTGGTTGAGAAAAAATGAACTTTTGAATATTCCTATACTCCACCAATAGGATTTTAAAGGAATTGCAAGATAATGTCTCTCTTCTACTACAACTGCTGCTGCAAATAATAATAATAATTATTATTATTATTATTATTATTATTATTATTATTATTATTATTCTGAGTCAGATGGGATGTTATTATGCCTGGTATGTTACCTGGAGTGGGATACATTTTAAATAGTTGTACTATATGTAGTAGCCTACTCTCCCAGTTTACTTATGCAGAAAGTGAATGACATTTTATTTAGGTTGTGTTCAGCAGATTCTGTAATGCGCAATATAGAAATAAATTAAATGGCAAACAACATATTGGTGTGTTTTGATGAGGGGAACGAAATACTGTGATATCAAATGGAAAATCAAAGTAAACAATAGGGTGCGGTAAATGTGTTTTGTTTGTGGTCGCTAAGGGGAGATTTGTAGAGGTTTTTTCATTCATGAAAGAGACCGACTAAGTGAACTACAATTTTTTTCCCGCTTGTATCAGCACTACATGAGCCATAGGTGGAAACTTTGCAGCATGTAGCATATGTTGTACGGTCGCGTACGGTTCGGCATGGGGCTCCCAAAACCTCGCCCTCGACGTTTTTACGCGCTCGTCCACAGAGTGGCGCGCTCGCTCACAGGACTCTCGCTGCGTAATTTGCGCGGCGCCTCGCTGCTGTGACACTTGGGGCAAAAACCAAACCAAGCATCCTAACTATCCCGGATTCCAGATACATGTTCCGTTTTCAGGTAATGGCAGCTTGTAGTAACGAACCCTGTTTGTAAATGTATTTAAGAAAGCGTTACCCTATGTACCGTCTATACTCAGGCCGATATGGTCATGTTGGGAGGGAAACGGGGCATTGTTTATGGGCATCACTAGACTAAATTCTTACTTGCGGCCTAAAGCACCAGTGTTTCCTTGTCAACCCCCCCCTCGCCAGAGCTGTGAGGCCGGGGCCATCGATGTGTATGGATTTGTAACGGAGTATTTGGCTTCGTTTTCACGATGAAGCTATTAGGGTTAGTTGCGACGTATATGTATGTTCTGGCTAGGCCAATACTAACAATGATCTGTTAGAGTAACGTTATATGTATGTTCTGGCGAGGCCAATACTAACAATGATCTGTTAGAGTAACGTTATGTCCAATAATTATAAACAGTTCTGAGACGAAATGCGTTCGTCTAGTTTCGTAACGTTAGCTAGCATTAGCTGGCTATCTTTACTAACCAAGGGAAAACCGCGGGTTGTGTAACGTGAGATATTCCATCTCTAGCCCTTTCATAATTTAGTAACTAATATAGATATGACATTAATATTTGTTACAAAAATAATAAATTAAAGGCCAAAGCCAGTGATAATTGGCTTTTTGTATGACTTTATTGGAACGTATCATAAAACAAAACGTTGGGCGAACTGCCTCCAGCTAGCCAGACTGCTAAATGACTCAGGTTTAACGTTAGCGTCACCGGTATTGCAAGTTTACACGCTATTTACTTGTGTATTTATTTTGGAATTGAACTAACGTTAGCTAAGTTAATTTCGCTTGCTAGCCGGTTTCATTACAGGCAAACGAAATTGTGATAGCTAAGCACCGTCGGCTAGCAAGGCTTTTATTATTATTTTCAATTTATATTTTTAAATGCAAGTCCAACCTCAGTTAACGTTAGCAGAGCTACAAGGCGGACAATGTGAGCAGGGATATACCTATTAGAGAACCCCCTGCCCGCTGTTCATGCAGTATATAATTGCATGCTGTCGAGTAACGGAAACCCAGCTAACAAAATTAGGTCCCCGGGATGTCCCCTGAACGTCTCGAAATGTCATCAGGACGTCGCCTTGATGTCTTTTTGTAGGGCTTTCTAAACGTTACGTGGACGTCACAGAGAACGTTCCCGGGACGTTCTAGTAACGTCCCCCAGACATTCATTACATGACGTTATATTGTAACCAGTAACAGACGTTGCAGGAACGTCCCTGAATGTCCCATGAATGTTATGAGCACAACGTCATATCATAACCGGATAGGGACGTTGCTTGAACGTCCCCGAAAAATTCTAATTAAATGTCATATTGTAACCAAACAGTGACCTTCCTATGACTTTAATAACGTCCTAGTAATGTTTTTAGGACATCCCTAGGGAACGTCACATCATAACTTTGAGAGGACTAAAATGGTACGTCCCTAGGGCGTCCAATGTTTGCTGGGAAGTCAAGGACAAACCTGCGTCTTCCGTGATGCTAGTTTTGTTTACATTACCTAGCCAGGCTACATGGCCTTGAATGATTAATTTCTGTACTCTTCGACAGCGTTCACACATACCCAGATTAAATCATATCATCCTTAAGAGGCTCAGTGAAAATAAACAAAATAGAAAGCAACCGTTTAGTCGGTGATCTGACAACACATGTATTTCCCTTTTTTGTTTTGGTCCACTAGTCCCTGGACGATGACTGTACGCTCGAGGAGGAAGAGGGGCCGGTGGAAGAGGAAGATGAGATCGACCAGTTCAACGATGATACTTTTGGGGCCGGAGCGATAGGTAAGCCCCGCTCTATATCCGCAGGCTCTTGTTTGGGATCCAAAAAAATATTGACCGTCTTCAGATAATACAGTGTAAGGCTAATGATTCTCTTTCTTTCCTTTTCAAGTTCTGCCCTGTCAGAAATAATGAATCCCAATTAAAATACCCAAAATGTATATACTATCGGGGTCTCTCTCTCTCTCTCTCTCTCAGATGATGATTGGCAAGAGGAACATGCACGCCTGGCTGAGTTGGATGGTCGAGTGCTGGGCGTGGTGGGAGGCGGCGGGGATGTATCCACTGTGCCCCTCCCTCCTGCCCCCAGATGTATCCCCCCTCCCTCTTCCCTGCCCCCTCCGGGGCTGGAAGAGAGGGGCGGTGGGGACTTGGCCGAATCTCTCGCCAGGCTGATTCTGGGGGCGGACCCTGCCATCGCAGGGGTGGGCGCGGCCGGACCCGACAGAGTTCGCCTGCCCCCGCCCGCACACCAGCAGCCCCCTCCCTCCACCCTACCCGGCCCATCACATCCGCTGCTCGGCTACCAGCAACACCAGCATTTACTGCGCCGGGGGACGGCGCCCCTTCAAGTGAGTCATTGGCAGCCCATTCCTGTTCACCTCGACTGGGCTCACTGCACCATCCTGCCCACAGTGACCCAGCCCAGGTCTTTAACCATTTCACTTTCGAAAAATGTGGATACAAGTGACAATTTCCCAAGTCCAGTACTAACATCAGTGGAAGATGGTGCTGTGGCCAGATCAGGGTACTGGACTACTGATAATGCACCATAATGGCCATTTCTCAATGAAGAGCTGGTTCATCATATTATGTGCGGCTGAATCCAGGCTAGCTCAGTGTGACCATTTCCAGTTGTCGAGCCTGTACCAGGTGGGTCGGCTCATTATTATACCCTATTCCCACTGTTGCAAGGCTGGCATGTGCCGGAGCTCGAGCCCGGCACTGCTTTCCCATCGCATTGTGTACAGTTGTGAACTCCACCGCAAAGGGCTGCAATAACAGGGCTGTGGATACTTTGTTGTTGTTGTTGTTGTTGTTGCTGCTGTGGCCTGCAGTAAGGTTATAATCAATTAAAGCAATGTAGACTTATAGCTTGATTGTAAGTCACTTCTAGTAACAATAGTGATCTTCGATACCCATTGATTTCCAAAAGCTGGAGAAAAGGGATGTAAAGGAGAACCGGCCTGGCTCTTGAGCTTCAGTTGGAATGGGGAGTTTTTCCCCAGTCCATCTCTGGACAAAACCCATTCCATAAACCAACCCCTCTCCCCCTCTGTGTGTGTTTTTCTCCACAGATGAACTCTCACAGTATTTGGGAGAACAGCATGGGCTTTGGCCCAGTCAGTGTCACCCCTGGATTTGGTACTCACATGGAGGTAATTGTGTAGTTCCTGAGTCACACTCACTTCATAGTTAAAAAGCTGCTTTTTTCTGTTTTCACGACTCAACATTAAAGAATGCGAGTAAGCCAGGGGTCTCCATCCCTGGTCCTCGAGAACTGTGAACTCCTGGTATTCATTTAAACCAATCTCTTGATTAATTGAGTTCATAGACACCAGGTTAACCACTTCATCGTCAGGAAGTAATCAAACATTTTCTATTTTGATTACAATTTCAAGTAATCAAAATAGAAAATGTAACATCTTTCAAAAGGATTCATTTTCATAGCACGTTACTGAAAATTAAAGCATCAGTTGTCTGAGAACTTATCTGCTTGACTAATACGTTAATAGTGCTAATTCTTTATAGCATTATTGGTTATGGTTTATGACAAAAATTGTCATTAAAAGGGTAAATCATCCATCATTAGGCATTGAAAGTGTCTCAATTAAAAGCCATGAACAGCTCTTTATACTTAAGGAAATGTCATTCAGGTTGGAACAGAAACCAGCATAATGCAAGGGGGCTCTCCCGGATCAGGGTTTGGGAACTCCTGTAGTAAACAGTGAAGTGTGAAACAAAACCTTGATCGTCTTTCTCTCCCTTCCAGGACAGCCCGCTCATGTCCATCATCAAGGACGTGGGGCTGCCCAAGCGTCCCCCACCAATCAGAAGCGACGAAAGCCGGGATCTGTCAGAGAGGGTCCCACCCCCTCGCTCTTCTTCGCCTGTGATAGGCAGCCCGCCAGTGAGGGCGGGTACCCATTGGAACTCCTCCCAAACAGCCAATGAGCCATGTGCTCAATCAACAGGTCAGTGCCCCAGTCTTTGCTTTCCTGTTTGGTGATGCAAACTCATCTTTCATATTTTGAAAAGAATAGAGGGAAGGCTTGAGCGTACTTACCGGCGAAGCGATCAATTAAAAGTTAATAGTGAGGCTAAACTGTTAAGTAGCGACTCGACACAGTGCCAATTCTGCCAAAGCCTTTATGGTCGGATTTTAAGCTACCTGGGGAGAAAATGTTATGCCAAAACTGGTGCATGATATAGCTCTTCTCTCCCCGCACACACAGATGTGTGGTAGTGATGTATAACATGCTTGCCCTTTACTTCAGTCCATATTGGCTTTGAATCTATTGTATCCTCTATATAGTAATGTGAGTTGGGAATATTATATATTCCTGCTGTATAGTAGTTGTATTGCTGTTCTATGCTTGTTGACCCTTTCTCTGTGTATTGTATTTAGTGGTAAGTGCACCCCTACCTCTCTTATCTGTTTCAGCTCCATTGCCCCACTGCAGTACATGTGAGAGCCCCAGTCCAGCACCGATACCCCCCTCCCTTCCCTGAACGCCTGTCCCCCAACACTCTGCTCAACATCGCTGTGAGTGTCTCCTTTCTCCTGCCCTCTGTCCTTCCTCCTCGCATTCCTGACCGACTTGGTTAATATGCTTCTCATCACCACACACTGTGTATTTCACAGGCCTGTCCCCACGTATCTGTATACCGGCCTGTTCCGTACCACAAATGAACTGAAAACCAGTATTTATTTATTTATTTTTTTTGCGTTAACGCACAGCGTATTATATTCAGTTAAATGTATGAGACGAGGGTTTTATTGCCAGGCTTGACCTCTTCTAATTTCTGATCTGGTTGATGGCCTTGAGTTTCGTCGCCTTGAGTCGCTCGTTGGTAAACCGCTGTTCTAGGGATGCCCGGTGCCTTTTTCGCCAATGGATTTTGTGTGGGTCGGTTGTGATCTGTAACGAGTGCCTGCGTCTGCCTGTTCCAGAACTCTCCCCTCTGCAGGCCTCCGTTTTCGGCCGGAGTCGGCCCGGTCCTGTCCCAGATCCAGCGGGCCCAGCTGCTCAACTCTCAGGTAAAGACCCTCTTGCAGAACTTGCCATTCTGTCTACTTGCCGGTGTCTGTCGCTCTCTCACACTATCTGTCGCACTCAAATTTCTGTCCTGTTCCTACATACTGTCACTCATTGCTCACTCGTTCATTCATGCAGTAATACAATGTTGTTTATTTGTAACACACATCAAATCACACAAAATTATTCTACGCCATTACTATTAATTGTATAGGTACAATACAATGACTGTTTTTAGGTTATAATGGAGTCTCTGTTATCCCCATCAGTACACTTGTGTGTTTCTCTCTCTCTCTCTCTCTCTCTCTCTCTCTCTCTCTCTCTCTTTAGATGCTTAAAAGGGCACATTTGCTACATTTCCCTCTTTTTGTTCTAATTTTCTCAAAATTTATAATAACATTCAGATTTTTTGTTTAAAAGACACATTTCAACGTCCTTTTTACTGTATGCGAATATTTTCTCACAAATACTTTTATTTACATAATTATGGATGAAACTGTTTGTTTATGTAGCAAATGTGCCCTACATATTGAATGGGCATAAACATGTGGGTAATTGTGATATTATTGCACTGTACGAAGGCTAGCAGTGACTATAGAACCCCTCTAAGGTCTCTCTTTTCATCCAACAACGTTAATTTTTTCCCCACAATATTCGCCAAAAAAATGAAGTCGACCTTATATTCTTTTCTGCGCCTTTATTTTTCTAACCAGTTTCTGTGGTCTTTGTTCATTTTTGAACGAACGGTGTCTTGCAGACGCCCACTTTTAACCATAACATTTGCTAATGTATCCTAATAGGTGTGTGTTAAGTATCCTAACATAACTTTGAAAATTTACAGAAATATATGATTTTTTATTTTAAACGCCATGTAGCAAATGTGCCCTATGTGGAAGAATTCACATTTCATCAAAGTAAGCACGACAGTATGATATAATTATATTGGTTTTTTACTTTGTATTACGAAGTCCTGAGTGCAGATCACTGATAAATCGTTTTAAGCTATTTCATACCCACATTCTTGATTTCTCGAACCATAATAGAAATTAAGCACTTTTGTTTAACGTGTTTGCGTATTGTCTTTATCGGCATGGTACACAGTATATGTACACCTTATGGAATGCAATATTTTCGGAAATTGGAATGGCTTATCCCCTTATGCCTTGAAGTAGTTTTTAAAAGTTCTAAGATTTGTACTGAATTGTACTTTAACAAAATATAAAAAATATAGGGCATATTTGCTACATTGACTAGGGTTAGGGTTGAGAAAATAGATGGGTGTACGAAGTTATAACGTTTGTAATTTCTTAACTCGTTGATTGATAGGATGTGTGCACTTGGATTTTAACGCTCTGGTTATTTAATGAGCGTAGATTGAGGTTTTTGAAAAATGCGCTTAGACTATTGGCTTAAGCACCTACTGAGTCAGTTTAGCCAATAGAACAGTTCCAGTAGCCTAGTCTATTCTACCAATTAGCCTCAACGTGACGAATCACTTATCAGTCAGTAAAATGTCCAGCTGAAGTTTCACTGGGCACATAAAAAGCAAAATTCAACAGAGTGAGTGGCACCATATGGTTGCATCATCCGGATAAAGTTAACTGATGAATTAGCCTATTTTGCCACATTTATAATAAATCGGCGATCACAAAGGAGAATATGCTAGCCTATACTAAGAAACGCTCCTGCAACATCGACCGCTTCGTCGGCGCCCCATTCAGCATGAATGTAAGCCTACTGTTGTCGATGACTATTTAATTGCATAGTATGTATACGCCTAGGCTCATAACAGACATCCAGCGGTCATTGAGCGTCGAGCAGTGTTTTGGGCCTGAAATGCAAGGGCAATACAATGTTTTAATGCAGTTTATTCAATGTGTTGTTGACAGACAGACATTGTAGCTATAGCCTAGGCTACTAGCTAGACCATACCGTTTGTTTTGTGATCTCTTTCGATTGCCTTCGCTTGCTATCATCTGATTTTAAATGTCACTTAAAAATGGCCAACTATCTGAGTTTTTCCAACTTTTTTTCCCTTTAACGTCTTTGTAAGACGCTGCCATAATGCAAATTACAATGTTAATTCCATTTTCTTCTTGTGACCCACATTTTGTGCCAATATTCAAATGCTGTAGGCTATTCAGACAGTGCGTTTCTTTAGCTACCTACGTAGTAGCCTACTACGATGCCCGAACTGAAAACGGAAATTATATTTGGATTAGCGATTTAATTTCCTCTGTGGGACTGTGTCCGAATGAACACCCTTCTATAGCTACTATTGATATGCTATTTGAGTAATAGTAGCCTACAGTGGATGAGAAAGTGAAGTAGCCTAGGCGAAATATTCGGAAAGGCTGTGTCCGAATCAGAGCCCTATCTACTGCGTCCTTTGTAGGTACTAGCAGCTGTGTACTGTTTACTGTGTAGCCTACTGTTTATTACGCGACTTGCAGTATTCTAATACATATCCTCCATACTATTTTCCAACCGTGTGCCTACTGTGGAAGTGTCATAAGATGCCTCACACAGAGACGAGAGACGTGCAACCACTGCGTGCGACTCTCCCGTACTTCCTGGTTTTGTATTTCTTAACCACTAGGGGGCGATAGGGATCCCTGTAAGTGTAGATGTGTATGGGGTTAAATTAGTTTTACAAAAAATCATCATTTGATAATTCTTTGAATCATTATTTCCAGATTTTCTTTGATTTTACAACATAGTAACCATGTCAACGCTAGATAAGCCAAAAGAGGAGTATGTAGAGAACATGTATCCTCTAAAATATATAACTTTGTTGACTAATCATCAAAAAATCATGTGAAAACAAAATGTTACTTAGGCATTATGATAGTGATAGCAAGTTGGCTCTGATACAGTCATAAAATACATTCAGAATTAGTGATTAGCATGGGTGCTAGTGCAGTTATGTCAGATATTTGTTGTTTATGAGCAAATAATAATAAGTCATCATGTAATCGATATGATTTATGAATCTCACGATTGAGGCCTGGTCAAAACTAAAATGGTGTAATAGCATTACTTTTTTATTTAAACACAAATTACACTTTTAGCCATGTAGCCCCATCCAGTCCCAGCCATTTTTCTTTACAGTTCTACACTTACTGAAAAATAAATGACCACTAGGGGCACCATATAATGTACTTCAATGGAGCATAAAAAAATTAATGGCGGAGATGGAGAGATACCAGTCTTTGACTCTAAGGTCTCTGCCCCACGCTTGTGCGGTCATGTTACGTGCTGTTTTTTTTTTTTTTTGTTGTTGTTTTGAAGGAAAATATCAGCGAAGCTGCTCCTCATTTTTAAAACGAAGCTGAGCATCATATTTATGTGATTAAAATGATTGCATACTTCTTGATAAAGTATGCTCTCTGGCTGTGCCCCAGTATTCTTCACTCCTCACCTCCTTTCCTCGACTCCTCTTCTCCTTCACTGGTCTCCTACCCAGAAGTATTCAAAATGAATATGTAATGAATATTAAATGAGCAACATTAGATTAGGACACAAAGATTTGTTTCCGGGGCACGGAGGAGAGGAAGTGGTAGTGGAGGAAGGGAGGATGCATTTTTCGAGTACCCCCCACTACCACTCGTCTCCTACCCGGAAATATCTGGAGGAAAGGAGGGGAGAGGTGCATCCCAATACAAAAAAATACATCCTCCTTTCCTCCACTACCACCTCCTCTCCTCCATGCCCCAGTAACAGATCTTTGTGACCTAATCTATACTGCAAAAACCAAACCAAATCTTAAAGCACAACTGAACTTTAGTAGAACTTTGGGTTGTGTAGTTACCTGGCCATGACATGAGTCCAAATGGTGGCAAAATATATTCGTTAGTTGCACTGTGCTCCCCTGGGGTGATAATCCAGAATAGGGTATTTGTCGCTCTCCATTCACTTCTATAGGGCAGCTAAAACTGTCTCAAAATTACACTTCTAGCACATACTGTATACGAACGTGAGCAAATTGGATTCTGTCAATACAAACAATAACCAGTCCTTGCATGTTTTTTTTTAATTTTTATTAAATGGCCCGTACCTGGCTTTTCGTATTTTATTTGGAACGTAGATCCAGTAGGTAAATCTTGCGCCAGAAACAGTGGTAATGCGCCGATGCATCAGAA